>CM054944.1:9855432-9919349 GCA_029168755.2 Tillandsia fasciculata | reverse complement strand
TTTCTGTTGGAAAGAATTACTATAGGGACAGACATTACAACTTGCCCGGGTTCCACAGACTTGCATCAATAGAGAAAACTCGTGATCTAATATATATATCTAGTAACTCTGTTACCTCAGCCCCACATTTGTTTCCTTAGGTTTCCAATTAATGTCAAATTACCAAAGAGTTTACAACAACTAAAATCACTCTTTTCATAAGTCCAAGAAAAGAATACCTTACTACCCCGAATTTTCGATGTGGAAATAAAAGCTGAGGTTCAACTTGCAATAACTTCCATGGAAACACCTTTACATGTTGAACCCAAAAGTAAACTTGTTCATCTTGTACCTAAGATTATACTCATCCCTTAAAATCAACCACCTCAAGTACACTTAATCACGAAATCATATAAAACCCTCAATTTACCACCTAAGCCAATACCAACTTACATGCAGATTTTCAGCAACAATGTATTGCAAATAGGACTAAAGATGGTATATCAATTCTTATCCAAAATTCAAGAGTAAGGTATCAAATTGTTCCTCTTGAAGTCTCGAAAATTACCCCACTTGAAATTCACCATTTCATAAAGAGGAGAAAAAGATATCCCAAGATTACCACATGCTGTCCAAAACTGCAATCTGAACAAAGGGCTTCAAAGATGATGATTTTACCTGGCTAGAAGCAAGATTTAGCCTTCCTCTTCAACAGAAAATTGTAGGTCTCTGAGTCCTGGTAAATTCCCCACAAAAATGAGCTTAAAATTCCACTTCTACAGTCCTAGGGAGCAAAAACACTGAACATTGCTCAAAACCACATCCAGAATCTTAGCTGTGCACAAAAGTCTCAAAAATGGCTCAATTTACCTATTTTAGAGTCCAAATTTGAAGTTCCAGAAGTACCAAAGTTGAACCTCTTTAAGTCCTGGAAATTTTCCAACAAAACCAACTTAAAATTCCATCTATGCATCCCAGGGGAGTAAAAACACTAACATGTGCTCAGAATCCCAACCTGAAAACAAGTGTCTCAAAGATTGCTATATTTACCTAGTTTAGAGCTCCAATTAGGTTCCATATTCAATACGAAAGTTGTAGATCTTGAAGTTGTAAAGAGAATCCCACAAGAATCATCCCAAAATTCCACTTCTACAATTCTGGAGGTCTCCCGGAAGAAAATGCGACGAAGTGGTCAACTCCAATAGTGAACTTCAAGTTCCATTCATGGAGTTCTTGGGTGAAGAAGATGATGAAACCCTTTAATTTCCCTCACAACAGAGTGGAGATAGGCTAGGAATGTAAAAGGATCAATTTGCTGTCTAATGGTGCAATTATAGCCTCAAAATCCCCTTAAAATGCACCAAAGGTCCATCCAACACACACACACACACACACACACACACACTCCACACACACACTCCCTTGCACCGGATCCCGCGCAAGGGGGTCGGACCATGCGTCCAACCGAGCCCCTCCGCGCTGCGATACGTGCGCAGGGACCGCCGCGCAACCGTGCCACCACGCGCAGCGCTGCGCGCGACGCTGCGGCACGGTGCACGCGCGGTGCACCGTCGCCCCAGCCCGCGTCGCAAACCCGTCCAGCGCCGCGTCTCCCCCGCGGCACCGCGCTGGCGCACGCGCCTGCGCCCGCCTGCCGTGACCCGGAGCACGCGCCACCCCCCCTGCACCAGCGCTGCACTGCCAGTCTACGGCCCGGCCAACCGACCCCCGTGAGCCCGGTTCACAGCCACCGCATGCACCAAACTCTATTTTAACTCCAAAATACCCAGAAATAGTGTATTTCGCACAGTTTTTCGCGATGAGTCCATTTTTCTTTTCCATTTGGCGAACCGAGGATCCCGACACACCGAAAAATACAATCAAAACTCTCCAAACCATAATATAACACCACCGCACTTCCGTACGTCCCCACTATGCGGTTTTTTCGCACTGGATCCGATTTTCGCGTCTTTTTCGCGCACCGACAACTCTAACACGCTCAAAATATGCCGACGAACTACCAATCCACTAGTAACTCAACTCACAAGGATTTTGGGTCTTTACATCCTCCTCCACTACAAAAAGTTTCGTCCTCGAAACTAAATGTTTTCTCGATGAAGCCTCAATAAGTGGGGGTGTGCTATCCTCATGGCATTCATCACAAGTCTGAAAGGTGTGTCCTCACTATTAATCAATACTTCGCACAATAGCATCAAGTCTCTATCTCTACTCCTTGAGTCAAAGAACATATCTGCCCGGTCCTCGTCCCTCGGTACCCGCGAGGCAACACTGATAAAATCCTTACTATGATCTTACTGAATCTCATCTCAACCCTCGCAAGGTAGGGTCCATACTCTATTTCCCACTAATCTCATCCATGTACAGTTGCTGTTGCGCTATCCGCTCCCAAAACCACTCATCTGAATAGGGAGACGGGGGAAACTGATTTGGTCAATCCATCATAATATCTCTTATAGCCTTCGCTCCACTCTGCGACCTCAGAAATTCAGTAACAAAGTCCATGGTCACATAATCCTCTTTCTATTCTGGTATTGGAAGGCTTTGTAACTTGCTGGCGAAAATCTGATGTTCAGCTTTAACTTGTTGCCAAGTTTCCATGAGAAAGGAACCTCTCAATATCTCTCTTCATTCCAGTCCACTAAAATTGTTCCCGGAGGCCTCTATACATCTTAGTACCACCTGAGGGAATGGCATAAGGTGTATAGTGAGCCTCCCTCAGTATCTGCTCTCCAATTCTTAAATCCAAAGGCACACAAATGTGATCCCTGTACCTAAGTACTCCCGCTGTATCAATGGCAAAATCCCCAACTTGACCTTGCCATGTCTGATCTCTAATCCTCGCCAAATAGGGGTCCCCACTCTGTTTTCCTTAATCCTATTTAACAGAGTTGGCTGCAAGACTAGAACTATAAGTCTTGCTACAACCTCAATGTCCAAATGTCTCAGTTGCTCTAATAGTGGCATCTACTGGGTAATGAACAAACTCAAAGAATACTCTGCTTGTCTACTCAAGATATCTGCATCCATAATCACTATCCCAGGGTACTATAAACCCAAGTCATAATCTTTTACCAATTCCAGCCATCGGTGTTGTCTCAAGTTGAGCTTCTTCTAGTGACAAGTATTTCAGCTCTTGTATCAATAAAAATTTACAATCCTCCCTAAACAGATAGTGGCACTACAGCTTTAGTGCGAAACCACAGTGCCCAGTTCCCACTCATAGGTAGGGTAATTCTTCTCATAATCTTTCAGCTGAAGTGAAACATAAGTAATTACCCTACCATGCCGTAACAAACTCAACCTAGCCCACTGTGGGAGGCAACACTGGAAATGATGAAACCCTCTCCCATCTCTGATAATACTAGGATCGATTCCGATATCCATTTCGATTCCACTCTTCAAAACTCTATTAATACCATTCAACTCCCATGGATCTAATCCCAAACTGCATTAACCTTCATCGGGTCCACAGCCACGAACACGACTGAAATCACGTGGCCCAAAATGCCACCTCCCGACGATAAAATTCACACTTTTATAACTTGGCATACAATTTCTTTTCTTGGAGAAGTTGCAGCACTATCCTCAAGTACTCCCCGTGCTCTACATCACTTCCGGAGTATATCAAAATATCATCCATGAAGACCACCACGAACTTATTCACTAAGGTTGGAGAAATTCTACTCATTAGATTCATAAAGGTGGCAGGGTATTAATTAATCCAAAATGCATCACTGAGAACTTGTAATGCCCAAAACGAGTCTAGAGTGCGATCCTCAATAAGCCTTCGGTCCTCACTCTCAATTAGTGGTAACACGACTGAAGATCTAACTTTAAGAATATCGAAATCCCCTGTAGCTGATCAAATAAACCATCATTACGAGACAATAGATATCCATCTATTTTTGATGGTCACTTTATTCAGTTCTCTATAATCCACACAAAGCTTGAGTGACCCATCCTTCTGCTACCCAACAATACCGGCGCTCCCCACGATGAAACACTGGGTCTATTAAAACCTTTCTTTATCAAGTCTTGCAGCTGCGCCTTTAGTTCTCTTAACACAGCAGAAGTCATCCTAGAGGGTGCCTTAGAATTGGTGCAGTTCCCCGGAACTACATCAATAACAAACTCAACCTCCCTATCGGCGGCATCAATAAAAGCTCAGTAGGGAAAACCATTGGGTACTCGTGGACAACAGGAATGTCTTTGATCTCCAGTGCCGCCGTAGGCACCTCCACCATCGTCACCAACAATACAACACATCCTCTAATCACCATATGTCATGCCCTGGCAACAGATATATAGTCGCTGCGACAGCGTGTTGCGACATCCTCTGTAAACAAACTCCTTCTGACCCGACCCTCCAAGGATCACAGTCCTCTCTCAGTAATGGATCGTGGCATAGTATCAAGATAACCAATCCATACCAAAAACCACCTAGAAAACCTGGAGCTAAGGTAGGACCAATAACTCAATGGGTAAAATCCAAGATCCTATCTGCACCTAACAGGATCTACAGCACTTACTTACTCCTATAAGGCCCCGCCATCCACAATGGCACAAGAGGAGTCGATGCAGACGTCGGTGTAAAGGTCCCAACTGGCCACATCCATAGCACCAACCCTGTCACTGCTCACACTGATGAGGTGCATGACGTCTGCCACCACTAACACACCTGTCAGAACTTCCCTAATACTACTGTTGTCCTTGCTGCATGGCTAACTCTGCTGCTGTGGCCGTCTAGACAGTCGAAATTCTCCTAAGCTCCGTCCTCCCTGAGATTCATGATCCCGAAATTGAAATCACTGAATTTCCATGCTCTGACACTCCTCGAAGATACCACCGAGGGCTTTAGAGCTCACTATGCTGACAGCTGCGCCCAAGCTCCTTCTGTCTACGGTTTCTCTTTTCTCGACGGATCATCTGAACTCTCAACTCATCCATCAGGCAGATATCTCCTGCCCAACCCTCACAGGGTAACGAATTGGAATGCGTAGAATAGATCGCACAAGTCAACACGCTAAAATACAGCTAACACCACACTCAAAATCAAACCGTCGCTCGACCCAATCTAGCGAAAGTCTAAGACATCGCCGCACTTCTGTAGCCTTATGTTGTCTGCAGCCAACATAATTGCCCAGCAGAAGAAGGGTATGTCAAATTCCTCTCTCTACTCCATCAGAGAGTTAATAAACCAAATCACTGACTTTCGCATAATCACGTCTCTCACGTGCTATTATCCTAGGGTCAGCCAATAGCCTAGGGTGTTCTGAGTCCCAAATGACCTATTCCCTAAGCTCTGATACCAACTAAATCTGTCACGCCCCGAGTGTAAACCAGAACTCGAGTGCGACAACAGATCCGCCGTATATGCAGTATTTCCCACATATACGAAGCGACACAACAACTCAAGCAACAAGTGTAGTGTACAAGAGCATGTATAGCCACAAAAAGTGGCACAGAGTGAGAAATGAACATAAACTACTGTATAAACAACACACAACCGACACTAAAAACTCCAAAGCCTCAACCACAATAACACCGCCATATGTAAAACATCCTCCAATAATGTACAAGTTTCCAACCAAGATCAACCAACCCAAATCCATAATAGAGGTATAGCTCAACTTGAAATGAAACTAAATACATAAATTCCACAATATTAAAAACATCAATAATACCACTCCACCAGCACTACAACAAGAATCAACTCCAAAATATGCAACTCCAAAAGCATCATAATACAAGTCTACTACAATATCCCATATACAATCTGTATATCCAACAAAATGCCACAAATGTAACTCCCATAAGAATACAACTCGAGGACTGAAATAATACATAAAGCTGGCTCCAGCCAGACTAAATATACAGTAGTCGGGATACATAAAAAAAACTGAAAGAAATAAATAAACCATAGGGCGACCTCTATCAGAACCATCGGGGTGGAGCTCTATCTAGTCCGTGACTCCCTTGCCGCGCTCTGCCCGTATCGCTGCTCCAGAAGAGATCACTGGGGAGCAACAACGGGTGTGAGAACTACTAACAGCAGTCCTCAGTGGGTAAATCATCGAACCTCCGACCTACCCACCGAGTCTACTATAAGGGCAAAGTAGGTGATAGTAAGGAGAATAACAGTAATAGCTAAAAAGGAAACTACTCTACTATGCCCAAAACCAACTGAATAATGTCAAGAGTATGCATGAATGAATGTATCACGACCCTCGTGTACCAATAATGTCTCCAACTGTATGATCTCAAATAGACACCTGCATAACTCATAGAAAATCACTACTAAGCTATATAATAACAACAGATGTGTGATCTCAAATGCATAACTACATATGTATGCATCACGAAAGGTAACTGTCAATGTATAACCCAATCAGATGGTCCTGGATAGGGCCAGACTTGCCTGCTCTCACATCTCAATAGAACCCCTCACCGTCGTGTATCAATGACGTGGCATCATCACCGTGTATCAACGGCGTGGAATCATACTCAAGTATCAATCTCTCTCACCGGTATACAACTGCCGATGAAAATGCTACCACTAAAATGCCTCTATATGCAATGCTATCAGGAGTAACAACGATGATGTAACCAATAAGGTGACTGTCTGAATACACCCAATCTAACCACCAGTAAACACTGGTACTGCCTGCTCTGCCTGCCAAACTCAAACTCAGCGGCGGGATGCAGACCGGCTCCTGACCGGCACGGTCGCATCCGAAATGCAATAGACCGGCTCCTGACCGGCACGGTCACACACACTCCAGAGTGGTACTCGAGGGGAGCGACCCACACGAGTAAAGTAAGTAGCCATAAGTAACCTGATATAGCAGGACTGGATCATGACTCTAATCAAGTGGGAAAAACCATCCACTAAAGAAAGCCCGATCCCCCCAATCTGATGCAACTGTAAATACCCGGTCGGCCGCCCAAAGTCCGCGGTCGCCGCAATATCCCACAAATCCCCCAAATCAAACCCGACCTGTCATCCCTAATCCGATGCATAACACTAATCGGTCCAACCGCCCACAATCCGCGGTTGCCGAAACAAAACCCGAGTCGATAATCTGGTGCTATCCCACCTGACTCAACAAATAGCTATACTATCCCCATCCCTGCTCTCTAACCCGAGCAATAAAAGTATAAGAGAAAAGAAAAGGTTTCTCCTAAGTTTGATTCCAACATGAATAGTATAGCATGAATAAAAGAGATATGGCCTATCTATATGTCCAGATGTCAAGGAATAGTTCTCACACATGATCAATATAGTTCTCACAAGAAACTTAGATATAAGCATGATTAAACCCATATAGATAGCAAGCATCACACAAGGTTGCACTTTTGGTTGAGTCGACTTGTAGGTCGCAATTTCGATGTGCTCAACAACCCACCTGCTAGCTCAGTAAACTGGAATTTAGTTGCAAAGACTTTCAGCTACCAAAGTATGTTGTTCGATGCTTCTCCAACACTCGTAATATGCCTTGAGTTTCCTGTTGGAAAGAATTACTATAAAGACATTACAACTTGCCCGGGTTCCACAGACTTGCATCAATAGAGAAAACTCGTGATCTAATATATATATCTAGTAACTCTGTTACCTCAGCCCCACATTTGTTTCCTTAGGTTTCCAATTAATGTCAAATTACCAAGAGTTTACAACAACTAAAATCACTCTTTTCATAAGTCCAAGAAAAGAATACCTTACTACCCCGAATTTTCGATGTGGATAAAAGCTGTGTTGGGTTATATTAATATGGATCTAAATAGGGGAAAAAACACCTAGAGGGGGGTGAATAGGTGTAAACAATAAACACTCAAAAAATCATTGCGCAATAAAACCCAATGCGGAAATAAAAATGAACACGCAAGATTTTTACGTGGAAAAACTCCAAACCGGAGTAAAAAACCACGGGACCGATAACACGGCGAAATCCACTAGAATTAACACACGTACAAGGTGATATAACGTACTCACAGACGACTCAACCTTTTACCATACGCTCCTAGTAGATCTTCTCCGCTCGCTCCACGACGCTTCTCGAATCCACGATCCGCGCCCAACGCTGAATCCACAGCGTCCAACGTCGAGTCCACGACGTCCGACCGAATCCACGGTCTTCACCCAGTAGCACGCTTCGAATCCACGAACGTACCTCGCTCCGAATCCACGAGAGCGGTTGCACCTTGAATCCACAAGGCCACGCGAGTCCACGCGCCGATTTGGGGTAAATCGTTGTTTTTGGGTGGTGATGATCCGCCGAATACTTAGATTAGAAATAGATCGGAAATACCATCTAAGTATTCATTGATTTGATTCTACTCAAAATCTGAGTATGGAAAACCTAGAATCAAATCAATCAATATAGATGAAGAAACATAGAATAAATCTATTGATTTCCTTTCTTCTCTATATGTGGATTTTTCTCTTTCGGCTATTTTTCTATTAATTATTCCGATCGGATGCCCTAAAAATGAATATAGGGTCTATTTATAGGTTAGAAACCATTGGAAGAAGATAAGGATCAAAAACAGCCTTTTCTGGAAATTTTACCGACGGCGATCCGGATTGGAATTGGCGATCCGGATTGCAGAAGCAAGAAAGACGATTTCCAGAAAAACACTGTTCGGGATCCGGATCGAAGTCCCCGATCCGGATCGTTCATACAGTTTCACCAAACATCAACGTTCGGGATCCGGATTGCAAATCCTGATCCGGATCGTGCAAGCAAAAGGTAAAACTAGTGTTCGGGATCCGGATCATGAGATGCTGCGATCCGGATTGAACCAGTGTATGAACAAACACCCTTCGGGATCCGGATTGCAAGCCCGATCCGGATCCTGAACATGTCCCATGTCCAGTTTTTGATTTTTATGCAATTAAACATTCTTCCAGGTGTTTCTACACTATAAGAAGTATTCGGATCATCAAAAATCTTTAGTTAAACATACCTGATCCTTTTGAATTCTTCTTTCTTGAGATTGAGGTATATGATCCAAAGTTCTTCATCTTCAATCTTCAAGACTTAACACTTTCACGAAATACGCCAACTCAAATTCCGTAACAATCTCCCCCTTTGGCGGTTTCGTGACAAAACACAAATCCACAAAAGAAAATTCAAAAAGATATTTTTGTTGCTATCACCATACAACAAAAATTTACAAAAGAGATCCAAAAATTAAAAACATGAGATAAACTCCTAAAACAGACTCTAGACTTAGACATCTGTACTCTCTGCACAAAGAAATCATTCTTGACAAAAAAATCGTTAGATACCTCAAGAATTGAAACATACAAAACCAAGCAGAGATAGAGTTTATTCTCATCATGACATTTGAAAATTCAGATATGTAAGAGAATCATAGTTAAAACCAACATATCTTCTAAGCATTCAAAACCAAATGTCAAAGTATGTTAGTCCAACATCAACTTGTTAGTCATATTACATGCCCAAATAGTTAGTCGAATAGTTAGTAGGGACATGCACAAATCACAAGATAAAACCAAAGTTGAAGTTGAAGTCATACTTACCTTAATGTTCACACATTCACACATTTTCATTCATCATTGTTCATGTCATTGTTCAAGTTCTCTCTAAACTCTCTCCCCCTTTTTGTCACAAACAAAGCCAAAATTACAAAACAAAAGGAGAGTTAAAAAGATAAACAAACATGAAAAGTGAAAATCCTGCAAAGAGCAAAAGAAAGTTAGAACAAAAATTTACTCCTGAGAGTCGGAGTCATCAGAGGTGGTGCATCCCATTTTTGCAAACATTTTCTTCATCAGTTTTTTCATTGAAGAGACTGACTTGGTCAAAGTGATTTGAGAGGCAGTGATGATTTCCAGCTCCTTTTTCACTACTTGAATTTCTCCTCTCATTTCAGTGAATTCAGTGACATCCGTTCTTGTTCATTTGAGAGTCGCTGTTGTTCTTTAAAGATAGAGCTGACAGAGGCATCATCATCAGAGGTGGATGGAGGTGCCTGCTGTGATGGAGGAACAGGGGCTGTAGAAGTAGTTGCTTGTGGTCGAGCTCTTTGTCGGATTGGAGGAGATGGAGGATCATCTTGCTTTGTCGATAGAGACTTTACAATTGTTGTCTCATTAATTGTGCCCAAACTGTACATGTATGAGCTCGCGCTTGTATCGACTTTAAACTTTTTAAGGATGCGCATGATTATCATGGGATATGGTAGTCTCTCTGTGGGGTGAGAGTGTTCGACATACCGCGTCATCCTAGACCAAATGAGATAAGGAATATTCAAGTTTGCTCCCATCAATGCGGCCGGGTTTCCAAGAAGATAAAGAAATAACATCCTATCCCATCGAAGAACCTTCGTGTTCATGTTGGGAAGAATGTTGTAGCAGACAATGAAGTTTATATACTTATACTCTGTTCGAAGCTCTTTGGAGAATACAGAATTTCCGGTAGACAAAGTATCCGGAAGACAAATTCCATTGACTACAACTCTCCAGGAGTTGTCGTTGAAGCTTTGAGTTTTCAGGTAATGGAGTCCATCAGATCTGGCTTTCATACCGAGCACCTCTCCAATCAGTTGGGGAGTGACTTTGATTTTGATATTTTTAACCAAAGTATGAAATTCTCGACGTCCGTCATCATGATCAATTAGACTTGCAGCATTCTGATAAAACATTCGAACTGAGTGTGGACAATACCCAGTTGTTCAGGAAAGTTGCAAATTGGAGCAAGACCAACTTGGTCAAACAAAGTCCCAAACTGCAGATCGTTCCTTCATTGTTTGACATTGACATGTCTTTCACCAATGCATTCCCTTTTCTCAAAATCTTTGATTCTTGTGGAGCTGATGAATTCCTGTGGGGGAGGCTGGCTAGCAATTGGTTCGTTAATCGAAATGCCCCGAGCACTGCCTCTTTTTCTTGCACCGGTTTTCATCCTTGTTCCAATTGGACTTGGTTCCATTGGGGCTTTTCCTTTTCAGCTGCAGTAGGAGGAGGCTTTGTCTTTGAAGCTTCAGCAGGTGCTTTCCCTTTGGAGATAATGGGGACATTTTCCTCGATCTCGAGGTTATCCCAGTCAATTGAATCCGTCTCTGATTCTGTATCGGAATCATTCTGAGCTCTCTTGTCTCTTAGCCTTCTTAGGCTTTGCAGTGTCCTTACATGGACCATGGCAGCAAGTAGGAAAATGATCCAGGTGATCACCATTTTGATGCTAGTGAGAAAGTGTCCTGTGAAGACCAACTCAAGAACACATGAAAAATTTCAATTTTGAAAAATTTGAAAAATTGTACCCAAACAATCATAATCATGTAGAGAAGCTAAGAATCAAATTAGTTTTGCAAAAAGAATTTTAAAAATAGATCAATTCCATGATTTTCAAAAATTCCTCTTTTATGCCCTAAAACCGAATTTTTAGAAATCGAAGCCCAAAAATTCGTTAATCAGGAAAACCCAGCATAAAAGCAAAACTAATCTACCCAGAGTTCTTATTTCAAAAGAAATTTGATCAAAAACCATTCACAAACGAAAAAGATCCAAGATTTCAACTCACGTTTGAGAAAAAAGAAAAACTGTGAAAAACCGAGATTTTGATCAATAAAACTTACTTGGATTCGAAGAACTTTGAGTTTGGAAGCTCCAAGATGCAAGAAATCTAGAGAGAGAAGCTCTAGAGACTTGAGAACAAAAGATTAGGGTAAAAGAAATCAAATCCCTTTGTTCTTATTAAAACCCTAGCCGTGATCCGGATCGGATCGAGAATGTGATCCGGATCGGCTACCCGCAGGAAAATCCTGCGTTCGGGATCCGGATCACTTACCCCGATCCGGATCGGCTTCAACTTTTTCTCCAGAAAAATTTAGAAAAATTCCATAAAATCCAGAAAAAGTATGTAAGCACTTTACCATATCAACTTTAAACAAAAATCATCGTTTCATACAACAAGAAATAGATTATACAAAATCTATCAAAAATACTCAAAAATGAAACGAAAATTTACGAAAATTAAAACACTTAAAGTTGAACAACTTCAATTACATCTATCCTGATCTTATGCGTAATGCCTTTATCAAATCATCAATTTTGGTAAAGAAAATGAAATACCAAGATCAATAGATGTTTGAAATCCCAGATAAGTTAGATAATATATCTAGACAATCTGTTGAAGGAGTGGCTCTTTGAGCATCTTTTATCAAAAATCCCACCTTATACCAACCATGAAATTGACTGAGTCAAGTATTTCAATATGCATTTCATCAACAATTTTCAAACAAAAATTGCTTTCATTCATGGAGTATCTTTTTCTTTCTTTTTCTCCATGTGGTGGTAGTTTTCACACTCCTCATTGGGATGTAACTCTTTCCACATCTTTTGAGCATTTTACATTTCTTTGACTCCCCCTCAATTGGCTATCAATTATTTAATATATAAGGTATTCAACCAAAAATTGATCTCGCATTCATACTCGACTAAGCAATCAAATATGATAATGACTATACCAAGAGATCATTGAGAGAGAAATTGACTTTGATCACTTAAAAGATGACTTAATTAACATAAATGATCATTGCAACATTGAAATATTATGATATCAAAAGCATAATAAATTTCTAAATGCATAAAAGGATGCAATTAAAGTCAATTATGATTTATGCTCAATTAATGTCCTATGTACAAACATAGATAAAGAACAAAACAAAAACAAAAACAAAACCTAACCTAAGCAAAGGTTTCAAAAAGGTTATTTCAAGGAAAGCATGCCAATTGCTTTACGCAAGTGAATAAAACGTTTTTGATCCAAAGGTTTTGTTAAGATATCAGCTAATTGATCCTCAGTTGAAATATATGACAGTTGAAGAATATTTGATTCAACTAGCTCTCTAAGAAAATGATATCTAAGTTCAATATGTTTTGTTCTAGAGTGCAACACAGGGTTTTTAGAAATGTTAATAGCACTAGTGTTGTCACATAAAATGGTTACCGAAGATGCTGAAATCCGGAAATCGCTCAACACGCTTTTCATCCAAATCAATTGGGTTGAACAACTTCCTGCAGAAATGTACTCCGCTTCGGCAGTCGAGAGTGCTATGCAGTTCTGCTTTTTACTGTGCCATGCAACAAGGCAATGGCCAAGATAGAAGCATGCACCACTCGTGCTTTTCCGATCATCCACTGATCCAGCCCAATCGGCATCTGAGTATCCAACAATATCCAAAGTTGTTCCCATAGGATACCAAATTCCGAAATTGATTGTACCTTTGATATATCGGATGATCCGTTTCACCGCTTTCAGGTGAACCTCCTTCGGTGCTGATTGATATCTCGCACAAATCCCAACACTGAAGGATATATCCGGGCGACTAGCCGTGAGATATAGTAGACTTCCAATCATACTGCGATACAGTTTCTCGTCTACATTCTCACTATGTGATTCACTTCCAAGTCCCTTATGGCTAGTTCCCATTGGAGTCGGAAAATCCTTAGAATTTTCAAGATCAAACTTTTTGACCAACTCCAGTGCATACTTGGATTGACACAAGTGAATTCCTTCATCGTTTTGTTTAACTTGTAATCCAAGAAAATAAGTCAATTCGCCCATCATGGACATCTCAAATTCGCTTTCCATGGTCTCCGCGAATTTAGAAGCATCATTATCTCTTGTTGCGCCAAAACAATGTCATCGACATAGATTTGTGCAACTATGAAATTGTTTTGATAATGCTTCACAAAGAGAGTCCTGTCAGCTCCCCCTCGAGTATAGCCCTTTTCCAAAAGGTGCTTTGTCAACCTTTCGTACCATGCTCGCGGTGCTTGTTTCAGACCGTAAAGAGCCTTTTTCAGACGAAAAACATGGTTAGGTAGTTTATGATCCACAAAACCTTTCGGTTGAGCCACATAAACTTCCTCATTTAAAAACCCATTTAAAAAGGCGCTCTTAACGTCCATTTGAAATAATTTGATTTTAAAATGACAAGCAATCGCAAACAATATACGAATGGACTCGAGTCTAGCTACAGGGGCGAAAGTTTCATCAAAGTCTATACCTTCTACTTGAGAGTAGCCTTGAGCAACTAACCTTGCTTTGTTCCTGATGATAGTACCATCTTCATTTTTCTTGTTCTTGAAGATCCATTTGGTACCTATCACATTGTGTTGCTTCGGAGGCTTCGTTAATTCCCAGACTTTGTTTCGCTCAAATTGATGGAGCTCTTCCTGCATTGCTTTAATCCAGTAGTCATCTTGGAGAGCTTCATCAACATTCTTTGGTTCGATTTGAGATACATAGCATGCAAATCCGCAAACCAATTGTCTCCGTGTTCTAACTCCTTCTTGTGGATCTCCAATGATGTTCGATTCAGGGTGATCCTTGGAGATGCGTAACGTTTGAGGTAGAGGAGTAGGCGGAGGTACACGAGATGATTCCTGCACATCAGATAAACTTGAAGAACCGTTAGATGCATCATTATTATCGAAAGAATTGTTAGAAGAAGATGCATTAGCAGGTGTATCATCATCAAGAGAGATATCGAGGGTAGATTTTTCAGATTCAAAGTGAAAAGCTTCATCTACCTTAACATTTATCGATTCTACGATCGTCTTAGATTCTAAGTTAAAAACTCGATATGCTCTACTGTTTGTAGAATAACCTAAGAAAATCCCTTCGTCACTTCGAGAGTCAAATTTTCCAAGATTTTCGCGATCACGTAAAATAAAACACCGACTCCCAAAGATACGAAAATATTTGATGTTAGGTTTTCTACAAAACCATAGTTCATATGGTGTATTCAAAGTCCCCGGGCGCAAATACACTCGATTAATAACATAGACAGCAGTGTTCACCGCTTCAGCCCAAAAATATAAAGGTAAGTTCCGGCTATGAAGCATAACACGTGCCATCTCCTGTACGACCCTGTTTTTGCGCTCGACTACACCATTTTGTTGAGGTGTGTAAGGTGCGGAGAATTCATGTTTAATGCCGTTAGAAGTGCAAAAATCAATGAATTTGGAATTTATGAATTCTCCACCTCTATCACTTCTAACTCGAGTAATCCTTTCATTCTTTTCAATCATAATACGATGGCAGATTTCGAGAAAAGAATCAAAAGTATCAGCTTTTTCTTTTAAAAATGCTACCCAAGTATATCTAGAGAAATCATCAACCAATAAGAAAATATACCATTTACCTCCCAAAGATGGTTGACGAGTTGGCCCCATTAAGTCCATATGCAAAAGTTCCAAAGGCCGTTTTGTACCTATGTGGTTCAAGTTCTTGTGTGCAGTCCTAGACTGTTTTCCCTTTTGGCAACCGCCACACACAATGTTTTGTTCAAAAGAAAGTTTCGGAACCCCCTTGACCACATCTTTGTTTGAAATTCTAGCAAGTTCCTTAAAGTTTATGTGACCTAGCCTTTCATGCCAAAGTGTTTCATTTTTCAAAGATGCTAGGTTACATTTTTCAGAAATTTAGAGGAACTACATAACAATTGTTTTCTGATCTAACCCCTTTTAAAAAGAAAGCATGGTTCTTGTCAGTTACAGTACATTTATCAGATGAAAAATTAACTGAATAACCATTATCACAAAGTTGACTTATGCTTATGAGGTTAGTCTTAAGGCCATGAACAAATAACACATTATTTAGAACCGGGCCATCTGGAATAGCTACCGTTCCCTTTCCAACAATTTTGGAAGACCGACCATCTCCGAAAACAACAAGTCCTCCGGAGTTTTTCTCAAAGTTTGAAAACAGTTTTTGTCACCGGTCATATGACGGGAACACCCGCTATCCAGATACCAAGACGAACTATCATATGCATGCAAGGAAACATTGGTAACAAGACAAGGGAAAATTTCACCTTTGCGCACCCAAACCTTTTTGGAATGCGTCGGTAATGGTCGTGAAGTTGATTCTCCTAGGTGAAAGCGTCTTGTTGAAGAATTGCTGCTCCTTGATGATGTCGTCTTGAGCGGTGAACTACCAAGGCTCTTTTCCTTCAAATGATTTGCATTTGATTTCTGAGGAATCACCTTTTGGTAGTCATTGCAAGAGGTGCTTGAGGTGTGCGTTTGGCTCCCGTCTTGCAATTTCTCCTTATGTGCCCT
This sequence comes from Tillandsia fasciculata, assembly GCA_029168755.2. Taxonomy (NCBI): domain Eukaryota; kingdom Viridiplantae; phylum Streptophyta; class Magnoliopsida; order Poales; family Bromeliaceae; genus Tillandsia; species Tillandsia fasciculata. The sequence goes on along the minus strand of CM054944.1, from coordinate 9,903,253 downwards.
GAAATGCCACAACGAAAACATACCTTAGTTCTTGACGATCCCGAGGAGGATGAAGTAGGCTTGTTGTCGTTGCTTGTCGTGAATTCCGGTGTCGGAGGAGGAGATACCGACTGAGGCACAAAAACTGTCCCACTCGAACTTGGAATGTCTCCAGTTTGAGTGTATCCGAGGCCGAACTTATTTGTTTGACCAAGACCAAGAAGTCTGTCCAACTTACTCCTTCCAGAAGAAAATCTCTTTAAGTCATCCTTTAGTTGGCGTATGGTCTCCGTCATTTCCAATTTTTCCTGTCGAGCCTCGCCGTAGAGCTTCAAGAAGTAATTCGCTTTGTTCACCATATCTATATAATTCTTCTCGAAATGCTCATTGGACTCTTGAAGGGAAACATTTGCTTTGACTAGATTATCCCTTTCCACTTCAAGATCGGTTGAGAGAGAAGTTACCCTTTTTACTTCTTCTTCGAGATCCTGCAATCTCCCTCTCAACCCCTTGTTTTGCTTTGCCAGTTTCTTTGAATCCCTCAAAAGCTTATGGTAGGCAAGAGCAAAATCTTCACCTTCAGAATCATCTCGATTCATCGTCCGTTGCAATCTTTTCAACAGGGGAGTTGGACAAGGAATCGGATGTACTTGCCATTAAGCACATGAAGGGTGAAGATGTAGTGGACGCGTGGAATGCTGTCGCGTTGTCTTCTTCATCACTTGAGGATGACTCATTTGACGTGGAGTTGTCATCCCAAGTGACGACTTGCATCGCCTTCTTCTTTGCCGGATTCTTGTTGGGACACTCCGTTGCAATGTGGCCGTAGCCTCGACATTTGAAGCACTGAACTTGTCCCTCTGAACTTTTCTTATCCTTTGAGAAGTTCTCTTGCTTTCTTGACTTGTAGCTTGAAGAACCCTTGCCTTTCTTCGACTTTCCGAAGGATGGAGTTTTGCTTGAATTACCCCTTCGAAAGTTGCGGCGAAACTTCCTTGTCAAGAGAGCGAGCTGCTTCTCAAAGTCCTCCATAGATAGGTTCTCGTCGTCGTCCGAGGAGGATGAATCCGCGTCTTCTTCTTTAGTTGATTTCAATGCATAACCTGAAGACTTAGAAGAGGATGCCTTTCCAGAAGAATAGTTAGTAGGAAATGTCATTTCATAAGTTTGTAAAGCACCTACTAATTCTTCTACACGCATTTCGTCCGGGTGTTTAATTGTTTCAATGGCTGCGACCTTCGGGCGAAATCGTTCAGGAAGAGTTCTTAAATTTTTCTTACAACTTTAAATTCTGGAATCTTCTCTCCCAAGTTAGCACATGAGTTTACGATGTCTTGCAATCGTGTGTAATAGTCAGTGAAAGATTCATTCTCTGCCATAGAGATAGAGTCAAACTTGCTCGTAAGCATTTGCAGTTTCTGAATCTTCACAAGGTTAGTTCCCTCATGCGTAACTTGAAGAACATCCCAGATTTCTTTCGCAGTCTCACATGCCGAGACGCGAGAGAACTCTGTTTGTGACAAAGCATTAAATAGAGCATTAATTCCTTTGCCATTGTAAGAAGATGAATCTATCTCTTCCTTGGTCCATTTCGACCTAGGTTTTAAGGTGCGAACATCATCTAATAATTTCAGTTGGATTAGACCATCCTAATTCAATTGATTGCCACACCCTTTCGTCGATGGAAATTAAAAAGGCTTTCATCCGTACTTTCCAGTACGCATAATTTGTTCCATCAAAGAAAGGGGGTCGATTGATGTTTCCACCTTCAACCATTGTTTACAACCCTATTCCCGCTCTGATACCACTTGTTGGGTTATACTAATATGGATCTAAATAGGGGAAAAAACACCTAGAGGGGGGTGAATAGGTGTAAACAATAAACACTCAAAAAATCATTGCGCAATAAAACCCAATGCGGAAAAATAAATGAACACGCAAGATTTTTACGTGGAAAAACTCCAAACCGGAGTAAAAAACCACGGGACCGATAACACGGCGAAATCCACTAGAATTAACACACGTACAAGGTGATATAACGTACTCACAGACGACTCAACCTTTTACCATACGCTCCTAGTAGATCTTCTCCGCTCGCTCCACGACGCTTCTCGAATCCACGATCTGCGCCCAACGCTGAATCCACAGCGTCCAACGTCGAGTCCACGACGTCCGACCGAATCCACGGTCTTCACCCAGTAGCACGCTTCGAATCCACGAACGTACCTCGCTCCGAATCCACGAGAGCGGTTGCACCTTGAATCCACAAGGCCACGCGAGTCCACGCGCCGATTTGGGGTAAATCGTTGTTTTTGGGTGGTGATGATCCGCCGAATACTTAGATTAGAAATAGATCGGAAATACCATCTAAGTATTCATTGATTTGATTCTACTCAAAATCTGAGTATGGAAAACCTAGAATCAAATCAATCAATATAGATGAAGAAACATAGAATAAATCTATTGATTTCCTTTCTTCTCTATATGTGGATTTTTTCTTTCGGAATTGACGGCTTACCCTAAAAATGAATATAGGGTCTATTTATAGGTTAGAAACCATTGGAAGAAGATAAGGATCAAAAACAGCCTTTTCTGGAAATTTTACCGACGGCGATCCGGATTGGAATTGGCGATCCGGATTGCAGTAGCAAGAAAGACGGTTTCCAGAAAAACACTGTTCGGGATCCGGATCGAAGTCCCCGATCCGGATCGTTCATACAGTTTCACCAAACATCAATGTTCGGGATCCGGATTGCAAATCCTGATCCGGATCGTGCAAGTAAAAAGGTAAAACTAGTGTTCGGGATCCGGATCATGAGATGCTGCGATCCGGATTGAACCAGTGTATGAACGAACACCCTTCGGGATCCGGATTGCAAGGCCCGATCCGGATCCTGAACATGTCCCATGTCCAGTTTTTGATTTTTATGCAATTAAACATTCTTCCAGGTGTTTCTACACTACAAGAAGTATTCGGATCATCAAAAATCTTTAGTTAAACATACCTGATCCTTTTGAATTCTTCTTTCTTGAGATTGAGGTATATGATCCAAACTTCTTTCATCTTCAATCTTCAAGACTTAACACTTTCACGAAATATGCCAACTCAAATTCCGTAACAGTAAAAGCTGAAATAAAAGATATAAAATACAACTACAGCTCTAAATAATACAGACCAACCTCACCAAATACAAAAGTCTCTTTGGAAAGCAGTAAAAGAAAGGTACAACTCGATACCTCACTACAAAAGTCACTCAACATAAAGCTCTCAAAAAGTGGTAAGGGGTACATCTACTCTCACTCTGAGGATAACAGGAAGGGATCTATCTCGCGACTCCCTTACCTCGGTCTGAAGGAGCAGGATCAGCAACTGGTGCAACAGGAACCGGAGCAGAAGTCATTGGGGAAAAAACACCACGATGGGTGTGAGAACTACATCCCGTAGTAGTTCTCAGTGGGTGCCGCCAACAAGCCCGACGGTCTGCCCACTAAGTCTACTAGAGGCATAAAGTAACATATGCAGTGTTGTAAGAAAAAAACTGGAAAGGTAAAGTCTACAGCTACTATGCCTAGCGGCCTCTATCTAGATGTTCAAAGGGTGGAACAGAAAGAACATGATGCCACAACTAACCCTCAACTCAGATCACCCAATCTAAATTGACTGCCACATCGGGTCCAGTCAAACCTGCGCCTACCTACTGCCGTTACATCCCGGAGGACCGGACTTACGTAGGGCGTCCATGACTGCCAAAACTGGCTCAGCCAGAGGGACGATGTCCGTGACTGCCAAAACTGGGTCAGCCAGAGGGACCAATGCGTCGACAAGCCGCGATAGAAGTATCAGGCCCAACTCCGAAGTGGCACTTGAGGGGCGCGACCCCACCGAGCAAAGTATCCGCGCATCTCTGTCGAGCTCAAATGTGGCTCATGCAGGCTATGATCCAAATCCTCGATCAACAAGATCGGCTAAAACCAACAAAACACTATCTCACTCACAGGCTGGAATCTACACAGCTGAGACTCACTGTCACTCTGACAGCTCCCAAGAACCCAAATCTACAACAACTGTCACTCTCCCAAAGAAAACTGATCTACGGACTGCTATCAACTCCACTCGGTCCTCAGACACAAGTACAAATGCATCCCACAACCACCCGACCTCCCAGCCCACAACATGGGCGAGAAAGCTAAGTCCAGAATGACAAGTATAAAATAGTGATGTGGGAATGTCTAGAGCAATAAAAGAAACCTAGCCCAAGTTGAAGTTTTCTACAGTCTGGCTGAACATGTTGCATATGGCGGGGGTGCTAGGTCAAGTTCCATAATATTAATAATTAACAAGATGTAGGAATCACAAGATCATCAAACTGATATACATAGTATTAACATTCAAATTCGAACATGCTACTGAGTGTCACGCCCCGGGGGATTTTAGGTCAAGATAAGAGGAAATGTGCATGTATAAATTTTTTTTTCTTAATAAATAAGCATCAGCCTCGCCCCCGGTGCGCGTCAGACCGCCACATACACAAAGTCACTCTGCCAACGGACAGAGTCTCCTTTGTATATGCACGGCGTCCCATTTACAATGTCAACCATCAACCATGCAGCAGTCATCAACCATAAAGCAGGGAAAATATATTTAACTACGGTTTTAAAAACGGTGTCCACCCGACACCCTATTTTTCAAACAATTAAACATTCAATCATTGAAGCGGCAACACCATTTGGAAAGGATAAAACCAGAGGTTATAAAATCTGTGCCCACACGGCACTCCGTTTTGAAAAGACGTTTTCGCAATCGTTTGGTTTTTATCAAAACATGCCGCTCATCCAAACACCACAATGTAGCTAAACCATAAAAGAACATCCAATCCACAGTGCCGACTATTTAATTATCTACAGTTAACATGAACCACACAAGCAAATTAAACTAACAGTAACATAAAGGAAATGAGATAAACCCAAGAGATCACGAGTAGTAAGTCTCCTACGACTACGATCCTCGCGACGCAGTCTCACCGCCATCCCGGCTAACGCACCTAGTCAAACCTGTCACGGAGTGGGTAAGTCAGTGACAAACAAAGTAGATGTCTTAATATTAATATGAATTAAAGAACAAACCAATTCCACCGGAACCTTTCGCTGAAACCCTGTGCAAAAATAAGCTGGGCACCAACCCCAGAGTACCTGTCGGAGGGACGGGAGTCCCCCCTCGTGCACAACCCCATTGATGCTTTTAACCCCTTCACGGAGCTAGTGCGGCCACCTTAGCTGTCGTGAAGAGGTCCTCACGGCTCCCACTCCTTTGTGAGGCACACTGGTCAAAAAGACCACTTCTCCGGAAAAGTACACCCATGCGGTGGCCCTATCCGCCTGTGTACGTGCAGCATCCCACCCCAAAATTTGCCGGTGTCGGCGTGTGTTGAGCCCGCGACCGCAGTCGCCATATTTATCATGTTAGAATAACCAGAAACATTTATGCGAAAGATTTAACAGTCCATCTACTTTGTTAGACAAATTAACGAGTCTTTTACGATGATAGATGCACTTACTGCACTTGTTGCACTTATAGCAAAGGTACCCACCTAGTTGAGGAGAAATCGGAACACTTAAATCTTTTGCACCCTCTTGCCGCGCACCTGGAGCTAAGAAGAGTCCACATGGCTAAACTATAGTCAAAACCATGCACTAACAACACAAAACGAAAGTCCAATATTACCTACTTTGACGGAAAAATCCCAAAACCGTCCGATTTACCAAAAACCGGGTCCCCGCGCTGCCGTCGCCGCCCGCCGAAGCCCCGCGCGGCCTGGAACTGCGCGGCGCGTCTCCGCGGGCGGCGCCCGCATGGGTTTGGGCCCACGCGGCGCGGCGCCCCGCGCGGTGCCTCTCCCGCGCGGCGACCGCGCGGGTGTAGGCCCGCGCGGCGCCCGCGCGGTGCCCCGCGCGGCGACCGCGCGGCGCCCGCACGCGCCCGCGCGGGCGCAGACCCGCGCGGCGCCCACGCGGGTGCTGCCCGTGCGGCGCCCGCGCGGCGCCCGCGCGGGTGCAGACCCGCGCGGTGCCCACGCGGCGCCTGCGCGAGTGCTGCCAGCGCCCCGCGCGGCGCCCGCGCGGCGCCGGCGCCGGTGCAGACCCGCGCGGTGCCCGCGCGGGTGCTGCCCGCGCGGCGCCCGCGCGGTGCCCTGCGCGGCGCCCGCGTGGGTGCGCGCCCGCGTAGGTGTTGCCCGCGTGGCGGCCGCGCGGTGCCCGCGCGGGTGTTGCCCGGCCGCCACGCGGCGCCCGCGCGGCGCCCGGGCGGGTACGGCCCGCGCGGCTTCCGCAGTAGCGGCCCGCGCGATGCCCTAGCGGCATCGCGCGTCTCTGTCGTCCGCTCCGTGCCCTAGCTCGCTCGACGACGGTGGCGGCGACGGAGACGACGGAGGAGTCCGAAAACCCAACTAGAAAAATAAAGGAAAATCCCAAAAAATCACAACGAGGATTTACTAACCGGATTGATCGACGGGGAAGTCGCCCGATCGCGTTCTTGCCTTCGGTTCGTTGTTCGGGATGATCGGACTCCTTCTCTCTTTTTTCTTCCTTTCTTCCGGCTAGGGGTCCGTCCTTTTCTTTCTTTCACTTTGTCGTTTCTTTTCTCCTCACCGACTAGGGTTTCTTTTTTTTTCTATTTCCTTCCGATAACCGGGATTATATATATAACCCTTAATTATTTATTTATTTTCTATTATATTTATTTATTCCCCTTTCAACACGTACGTAAGGGAAAAAAAATCCTTTTTCCGTCACCGGATAATTAATTAATTAATTAATTATCCCCTACGAGATAAATCCAAAAACATGCCGGATATTTTACACGGATTACGATGCATGCCCTAAGTCACCGCGATCTTCGAAGTCCCCTTCCGGGAGATCCGTACATCGGATTCCCGATCCGATCGCACCGTCGGTCTTCATTTTTCGAGCCCTTTGCCAGAAAAATACCCGCACCATGCACCGACCGACTTTCAAACATTAAATAATTTTATTTCACTTAAGGCTTAATTAATTAACATGTGAGTCACAATTACACGTAAGAGCCGAATCACTACACCACTCACACTTTATAAAAAGTTTCGTCCCCGAAACTTAAGTACAAACCTCGCTAAACAATTCGGGAAAGCATTCCCTCATTTTCGATTCCAGTTCCCATGTCGCCTCACGCTCTTCGTGGTTGCTCCATTGGACCTTCACATAGGAAATGGTTCGATTACGCAACTTCTTGTCCTCTCTTGCCAAAATTCGCACCGGCTTCTCCTCGATGCTCAAATCCTCACGCAACTCGATGGTGGAAGCATCCAAGGCATGAGAGGGGTCAGCGAGGTACTTCCGGAGCATTGAGACATGGAAAACGTTGTGGACCCGTTCGAGGTTTGGCGGTAAGGCTAACCGGTACGCCACCGGACCTACGCGTTCTAGGATCTCGAACGGTCCCACGTACCTCGGACTTAACTTTCCTTTTAAGCCGAAATGTCGGTTCCCCTTGGAGGGCGAAACTCGGAGTAACACATGCTCGCCTACCATGAACTCTAGGTCTCGTCGTCTATTGTCCGCTTAGCTTTTCTGTCTGCTCTGGGCGGTCAGTATTCTTTGTCTAATCAACCGTACCTTTGCCTCGGTCTCATCCACCAAATCTGGGCCCAGAAACTTACTCTCACCCAAGTCGTCCCAGCATATTGGAGATCGACAGCGGCGCCCGTACAGGGCCTCGTATGGTGCCATCTGAATGCTGGCCTGATAGCTATTATTGTAGGCAAATTCCACTAGGGGTAAACACCGTGACCACCCTTCGCCCAAGTCCAACACGCACGCTCGAAGCATGTCCTCCACAATTTGTATCACCCGCTCTGATTGTCCGTCGGTCTGCGGGTGAAATGCCGTACTGAAATGCAACTTGGTCCCTATTGCCCGTTGCAGGCTCTGCCAAAAGTTCGACACAAACCGCGTGTCTCTGTCCGATGTGATGGACGCCGGTACCCCATGCAACCTTACTATCTCGTTGATGTATGTTTGTGCCAGTCGTTCCCGAGTCCACGTCGTGTGTATGGGCAGAAAGTGGGCCGATTTCGTCAAGCGATCCACAATGACCCATATCGCATCGTGTCCCTGTGGCGATCTCGGGAAACCGGTCACAAAATCCATGGTAATCATTTCCCACTTCCACTCGGGCACCGGTAATGGTTGCAACTTCCCTACCGGGCGTTGATGCTCGGCCTTCACTTGTAGAATACCAGGATTTCGGATAGCGCACCAACCTCGCAAGATGGCGTGGTGCGTAGAAATTGCCTCGAGCGTGTCCCATATGTGTTTACAGATGAGTTCGGGTCGACTCGGATCTTCGCGGAAGCCCCAGGTTGATTCGGTGTTTTCCGGGCATTGTCCGCCGTTAGAGGACTGGTTTCGGGGAAGCCTCGACTTCACAGCGGAGTGCAGAAATATTGGGAACACTTGGAACAGGTGTAGTTTAAGTTTACAGCGGAGTTTGGGAGGTTCCGGACTGACGCGTAGGACCCGAGGGCGAAAAGTGAGTCGGAATTGATGATTTTGGAGCCGGTTTTTTGGACAAAGAACCCCGACTCAACGGTTGAGCTTTTTGAGGAGAAAAAGCTATGGGCATATGTATTTTCAGATTACAGGGGGTTCGGGAGGTTTCGGGCCGGTGCGGAGACCCCGAAGGCAAAAAGTGATTTGGAGTTGGCCTAATTTGGATTAATTAAATTATTTATTTAATATTTGTTTTTTTTGTTTAGCCTGTGTTGAAGCAATGGATTAAATGAATGTATGAAGTGGGTTAGTGGAGGAGATATTTTAGTTATTGGGTTATTTTATTTCCCTCTGCTACAGCTACCTCCAACCCTTAGCCACTAATTAGGTTGCTTTAATTAGAGAGTGCCACCTCATCGCCTCCTTCTTTAGCTTGCAAACAGAGGGAAAGTGAGTGAACGAAGGAAAAAGGGAGGAATTGTTTAAGAGTGATGTTGGGAACTTCCTGCTTGGAGCCTTGAGGGGCCGACCGGAGAGCGCGACGGCGGCGCGCGTTGGCTTTGCGAGAAAGGTTAGTGCAGTTTTTTTTAGAGAGAGAGAGAGAGAGAGAAGCTTGGACGGTTTTAATATGGTTTTTTTTTTTGGTTTCCTCTTTTCTCTCTCGCAGGATGGTTTTTCAGCGCAATTTTTCTGCCAGGTTACTGCGGAGCTGAGCCGAGTGCGCGCGCGCGGATGTTTTTTCGGTGAGAGGGCTGTGTGTGTGGGTGCTATGGAGTTGAGCGTGGCTGAGGCTTGGGACTTTGGAATTTATAGAGCATTGTGTGGATTTGTGTTTCTAAATATGTGAGCTGGCAATTAATTGTGAGGTGAGCTTGGAGTTTGTGTATATGTGGACTTAATTAATCGTGTGCATTTGGAGCTGTTTGAGTGTATAAATGGAGCTTACAGAATAATTTTTGTGAGTGTATGTGTTTGATTTGGGGTGGTTTTTGTGAAAGAATTTATGGACAATCAGTGTGTGTGTGCTGTGTGTATGTGAGCAGGAGACTTGGTGAACGAATTGGAGATTGTAATTTTTGTGTGCTGAGAGCCTAGTGTGTGAGGGATTGATGTAAGTGGGCTTTTTGAGTGTATTTTAGAAGATGGTTTTATGTATTCTTATTTGTGCTGCTTGTGGGTTGTGAATTAGCAAAGAAGGTGTTGTGGATTGGAATGTATGAGTGTGGACTAATGCAATTGAGGGACATGGAAGCGAATGTTTTTATTTGTGCTGAAGCTTAGTGTTTAAGTGCTGTGGAGAACTTGTGGGGGCTGCACATGTTGGTAATTAGGTGATTTCCTTGTGTGGACTTTAATTAAGGGCATGCATTGGAGCTTACAGTTTTTATGTGTGAGAGTATGTGTTTTTAATGGTGTTAGTGAGCTGGTGGTTTGTGTAATTTGTTAAGAGCGCACCTATTTATTAGTGTGCAGTTATTAATTGGAGGGCTAAGGGTATGTGTTGTGGACTTTAATTAAGAGCATGCATTGGAGCTTACAGTTTTTATGTGTGAGAGTATGTGTTTAATTTGAGATATTCCTTTTTGTGAATAAATTAATAGTGGAATTAGTGTGTGCTTTTGGAAGCTTTTAAATATGCTGATGTTGTGAGTGGAATTAAGTGAATAGTATTATTATGTGGGCATTTGTGGATCTGTAGTGTGCTGAGGTTTTCGTGAAGGCAATAAGGCTTGTGACTTGTGTTGATGCAGAGAGATGTATGTGGTGAGGAATTATGGGTTTTTGAGGTAAAGTAGACTGTGATCACTTTGTAGCAACTGATGGACTTAGTTTATGTATACTTGTGTGCTGTGGATGTATGGTGTGAGCCGTTGCACGCCGGAATTTTTGTGTGGACTCGCGTGAATTTATTGGAGCTTCCGAGGATTTTTTTCGAGTTTCGCGGCACGTTTTTCGAGGGTCGTCAGTTCGAGGTTCCGGCACTTCACCGACTTCAGTAGTTGCCTGCGGAAAGCATTCCAGGTGGGTTGGAATTTCTCCAAAATTTATGGAATGCCCTCTAATGCTTCTGTAAGCATATTGATCATGTTTAGCTTATTTATCATATATTGATCATGATTAGCTGATTATTTATATATTGATAAATCTGATAGTTGCCTAGAAAATTATAGAAATATTTTCCTGAGCCCCTGTTATTTTTTTTATCATGATCTAGAGACCATTCGACACTAGACGGCATATTTTCTTGAGATTTGGGACCTATCTGGACCTTCATAATAATTTTGTAACTGGTTTTAAGTGAAACTCAGATTTTAAAGGGTCTTTAAATTTTTAGAGTATTATGAATGGTCCAGATAGTTCGAGGTGCTTGTATACTCGTGCCGAGGGCCGAGTAGTTTTTTTAGAGCATTGTGAGATGACTTTCTAGTGTCATGAGAGAGTTTAGCATTTTTCCAGTTCGGGGGCGGAAGCTATGGGCGGCTACGCCTGTAGCCTGTTCTTGTTTGATAGGGTTGTAGGTGGCAGTCGTTCAGAATTTCCAGGCCTCCCGTGTGAGAGATTGAGAGCTTATTTTCCCTGTTTGGATTACTCTAGATCTTTGGTTGTGTTCATGATTTAGTGGCGGAGGTAGTTCTCCCACTTAGTTTTGAGGATATTTGGGGTTCTGGCAGATCGAGTCGCGGAGGTTTCCGACTCAGCCATGGTCGTGCATTATCAGATTGAGTCGTTGAGGGTTCTCCGACATATAGCTGTGAGAGCGTTTGGGCTATTCAGGTTTGAGTCGAGGTTCTTTTTCCAACTGAGTTGTGCTTTGAGCTTTGAGATACCGATCTGTTTGATCGAGGATTATAGCCTGCTGAGCCTGGCATTTTATGCCAGTTATGAGATACTTGAGATACTTGAGTTCGCGGGGTCGCTCCCCGTGAGCTACGCTCCGGATGCGATGATGATACCGAGCCTGACGAGGCTGCGATGTGATTACTGAGATAGTCCTTGAGGGACACCCTACGTAAGACCAAGTCCTGTTTGGGCGTAGTGGCAGTAGATGAGCGCAGGTTTGACTTTGACTGGTCCAAAGAGGGACAGTCATTGAGATTGGGTTGATTTGTGTGAGTGAGTTTCATAGCATGTTCACAGATGAATTTTCCTTTGAGCATGATACTTGAGGCATGTTAGCAGTAGCGAGTGTATGCACATTTCATCATTAGTAGAGTTTCTTGAGCATGATGATTGAGACTTGATAGTTATAGTTCCTTTCAGCTTCTATCTATCTATCTATCTATCTATCTATCTGCATACCTATTTGTTGTGCCTCCGGTAGACTTAGTGGGCATACCGTGGATATTGGGACGGTACCCACTGGGAACTACCTTTGCAGTAGTTCTCACACCCGCTGCGGTGACAGGTTTCCTAGGCTGCTGTTCCGGCTTAGCTCGTGCGGAGACAGCTGATCGAGGTGAGGACGTGGCCATTTAGTTCCTTGCCAGCATTGAGAGTCAGAGGTAGATGTACCATGTATATTTTATGATTCCGCTTTTGTACTGGACATTCTGAGAGATCAGTGAGGATATCTTGTACTTTTCTTTTTTTAGCTGAGATACTTTGTATTGAGATTTTATTTATACCAGATGTTCAGTGGATTTCTGTAGCTATTAGTTCTTTTTCATCTCTGATACATGTTTAGCTATAGATTTCTTGCAGGGTAGACGCTTCGTCTGCGCGGTAGTTTCCGCACAGACGGCGGATCTGTTGGCGAGCCCGGGTCACAGTTCGACCCTGGGGCGTGACATCACTTGTTGGCATACCAGGCAGTGTGCCACAAATCGAGTCACATCTTCCTTCATCTTGGGCCACCAGAAGGTCTGTTTGACGTCCTTGTACATCTTCGTTCCCCCGGGGTGCGCCGCATAAGGAGCAGTATGCGCCTCCCTCAGGATTTCCTCTTTGAGTCGGGTAGATCCGGCACGCAGATTTGTCCCTGAAATCGTATCGTGCCATCGGAGCTTACTGTGAAATCACCCTCTTGGTCGGCGGTTATCCTGCCTCGCACAAGCTGGAGTTGGTCATCGGTCGATTGCCCTTCAAGAATCCGGTCCAGCAGGGTGGGCCTGACCACCAGTGTCAGGAGCTGTGCGACTGTGCCCGCCGGTACCACTTCTAGTCTTAACCGCGAAAATTCCGCAATCAGACTATCCTGCTGGGTGATGGCATTTACACCTGCTTCCTTGGCTTGCACCTTGCGACTTAAGGCATCGGCCACAACGTTCGCTTTTCCTGGGTGATAGTGGATCGTCAAATCGTAATCCTTCAGTAGCTCGAGCCACTGCCTTTGTCGCAAGTTTAGCTCCTTTTGGGTGAAGAGGTACTTGAGACTCTTATGATCTGAATACACGTTGCAGTGTGCCCCATACAAGTAGTGTCTCCATAGCTTGAGGACGAACACAACCGCTGCGAGTTCCAAATCGTGCACGGGGTAATTCTGCTCGTACTCCTTGAGTTGCCTTGACGCATAGGCTATAACCTTCCCCCGTTGCATAAGTACTCCTCCTTGTCCGTTTCGCGACGCATCGCAAAACACTTCATAATCCTCCCCTGGTTCCGGCAGGGCGAGAATCGGGGCCTGCGTCAATCTGTACTTGAGTTCCTCGAAGCTCCTCTGGCACTGATCCGTCCAGATAAACTTCTCCCCCTTCCGAGTCAAAGGATTTAAGGGGGTGGCTATCTTAGAGAAACCCTCCACAAAGCGCCGGTAATACCCGGCTAATCCCAGGAAGCTTCGAACCTCCGTCACCGTTGTCGGTCGGGGCCAGTCCGTCACCGAATCTATCTTCCTCGGGTCCACCGCGACTCCAGACACCGAGATTACGTGCCCCAAGAAACCCACCTCACGGAGCCAAAACTCACACTTTTTGAGTTTGGCGTAGAGTTTCTGTTCCCGTAGGGTCTGGAGGACTGTGCGCAGATGTTCTTCATGTTCCTCATCTGTACGAGAGTAGATGAGGATATCGTCGATGAAGACCACCACGAATAAATCCAGGAAGGGTTTGAATACCCTATTCATCATGTCCATGAACACAGCCGGGGCATTAGTGAGCTCGAATGGCATTACCGTAAATTCGTAATGGCCATAGCGAGTCTGGAAGGCCGTTTTGGGGATGTCCTCCCCCTTAACCCGGAGCTGATGATAGCCCGACTGCAGGTCAATCTTTGAAAATACCGTCGCTCCCTGTAGTTGGTCGAAAAGGTCGTCGATCCTCGGAAGGGGGTACTTGTTCTTAACGGTGACCTTATTTATTTCCCGGTAGTCGATGCACAACCGGAGGCTTCCGTCCTTCTTTCTCACAAACAGGCCGAGCGCGCCCCAGGGTGACGCGCTTGGTCTGATAAAGCCTTTGTCCAAAAGGTCCTCCAACTGTGCCTTGAGTTCTTTCAACTTCGCGAAGACCATCTTGTACGGTGCCTTGGTGATGGGCTTGGTGCCGGGGAGTAGTTCGATAGGGAAGTCGACCTCTCGTTCCGGCGGCATTCCGGGGAGTTCCGCAGAACTTCGTCTGGGCGCTTCCTTACAACGGGGCCGCTGAACCCCATCGGAAAGCGGCCCTGAACTACCTAACGGCCTACTGGGTACTCGACTGCAAGGCATAGGGTGGAGTCCATTTATTCCTTGCATGGCCCTCCACGGGCCTCACAGAGTACACAAGGTTCTCCTATGCTCTGAAGCCCGCCCGCGCACATCGGTCGGGGAAGGCTTCACCTAGTACCTATGGACACTCCCCCCCCCCAAAACCGCACTAGGCGCTTTCGGGGTTAGGGGAGGAAAACGGCAGGAGGGGAAGAGAGGGAGAGGGAGAGAGAGAGAGAGAGAGAGAGTCTGACGGGGGTAGCAGGCTAAGGTGTAACCGGTACTCCTATTCTAGGAGGAAACAGAAGTTACCTGAAGTTACTTGTTCTGGGACGTCGCGTCCTCCACTGTAGTAACCCGGGGGATCCGTCCACAGCCCTTGGGCCAGCGGCGTACGGCGTGCTGGGGAAGGGACTTAACGTCTGATGAGTCTGCGGAGCGCTGGTCGCTGGGTGAGTCCTTTGGCTGAACGGGGACTGCAGCACTCTCTGGTCCTCCCTGTTGTGGTGGTGCGGCGGCGGGGGTAGGGGTTAGCCCCTGAGGGCAGGAGGCACGAGTGTGGTCCGGCAAGCCGCATTGATTACAGTAGTGGTACCTCCAAGTGCATTCCGTCACTGGTTGAGCGCCCTCGCAGATAACGCAGTATTCCTGTTGCGATTCCGCGCTCCTCGTTGGCGTCGGTACATCCTTCCGCGCTCCCTCCAGTCGCCGTCTTCCTCGGCCCTCTAGGTTGGGGTCCCCTTGCGGGACGGGAGTGGCAGTTCTCTCTGTTTCATCGGGTCACGGTGCCGGAGGTCTGGTGGTGGCCGGTTTTTGAGGGCACTCATAACGTGTGTGGCCTGGCCTGCCGCATTGATAGCAGTGGTCATGTCTCCATGGGCAATCCGTCACCCGATGCGCCCCGTTGCATATGGGGCATGGCTTCCTTAGCGGTTCGGGTCCCTCTTTCATCGTCTGCCCGAGTTTCTGTTCCGTCCTCGGGCGTTTGGGCGCCCGATTGTCCCCGAAGGAGTCCCTTGTCGGACCGGGGTAGTGGTATCTCTGCCGTGCTCGAGCCTTGGCTAGTTCTCGCTCCGCCCGCAAGGCCAGATTGACCGCCTCATTGAAAGTGGGATAACCTGCAGGTGGCATCCCCCGATAGGCGTCGTCCCTGGCGTCTTGTTGGGTGCGGTCGATACCCTCGAAGTCTTGAGTCAGTAGGCATAGGCGCTCGGTGAGAGTTAACAGTTGTCCTGCTACGTCGCGTAGCTGGTTGCGGAGTAGGCGATTTGCTGCAGCTGCGGGGTCCATCCTGTCCACTTCAACAGGAGGATTTAGCGCTCGTTGACCGTATCCCGGTCGTTATCTGTTCACACAAAAGAACGCGTCAATGCTATTCTTACTGGCTTTATCCGGCCATCGTCCACTGTAAATAAAGAAACCACATTAACCCTAAAGTTATCACCCTAGCACCTTGACTTACAATTACACCTATAATAAATCCCCTTTTTCCCCGTACTCTCACGTACTACCGCACCTACACCTTGGTTATCTCATGTCCAATTTGCTTGTGGCATCATACACTGTGGATGTGGGTCACCGACTACTGTGGTTATGGTTGTTTTCTCTGATACCATATAATCTGTCACGCCCCGGGGGTTTTTAGGTCAAGATAAGCGGAAATGTGCGTGTATAAATTTTTTTTTCTTAATAAATAAGCATCAGCCTCGCCCCCGGTGCGCGTCAGACCGCCACATACACAAATTCACTCTGCCAACGGACAGAGTCTCCTTTGTATATGCACGGCGTCCCATTTACAATGCCAACCATCAACCATGCAGTAGTCATCAACCATAAAGCAGGGAAAATATATTTAACTACGGTTTTAAAAACGGTGTCCACCCGACACCCTATTTTTCAAACAATTAAACATTCAATCGTTGAAGCGGCAACACCATTTGGAAAGGATAAAACCAGAGGTTATAAAATCTGTGCCCACACGGCACTCCGCTTTGAAAAGACGTTTTCGCAATCGTTTGGTTTTTATCAAAACATGCCGCTCATCCAAACACCACAATGTAGCTAAACCATAAAAGAACATCCAATCCACAGTGCCGACTATTTAATTGTCTACAGTTAACATGAACCACACAAGCAAATTAAACTAACAGTAACATAAAGGAAATGAGATAAACCCAAGAGATCACGAGTAGTAAGTCTCCTACGACTACGATCCTCGCGACGCAGTCTCACCGCCATCCCGGCTAACGCACCTAGTCAAACCTGTCACGGAGTGGGTAAAGTCAGTGACAAACAAAGTAGATGTCTTAATATTAATATGAATTAAAGAACAAACCAATTCCACCGGAACCTTTCGCTGAAACCCTGTGCAAAAACAAGCTGGGCACCAACCCCAGAGTACCTGTCGGAGGGACGGGAGTCCCCCCTCGTGCACAACCCCATTGATGCTTTTAACCCCTTCACGGAGCTAGTGCGGCCACCTTAGCTGTCGTGAAGAGGTCCTCACGGCTCCCACTCCTTTGTGAGGCACACGGGTCAAAAAGACCACTTCTCCGGAAAAGTACACCCATGCGGTGGCCCTATCCGTATGTGTACGTGCAGCATCCCACCCCAAAATTTGCTAGTGTCGGCGTGTGTTGAGCCCCGCGACCGCAGTCGCCATATTTATCATGTTAGAATAACCAGAAACATTTATGCGAAAGATTTAACAGTCTATCTACTTTGTTAGACAAATTAATGAGTCTTTTACGATGATAGATGCACTTACTGCACTAGTTGCACTTATAGCAAAGGTACCCACCTAGTTGAGGAGAAATCGGAACACTTAAATCTTTTGCACCCTCTTGCCGCGCACCTGGACCTAAGAAGAGTCCACATGGGTAAACTATTGTGATGACCTGGACCTCTGCAGAGTTGTGGTAGGGTCATCGGTGACTTCGGAGGAGCCTGTTCTGTGTTTCGGGAGGTGTTGGTGCATGATTAGATACAAGTGTTGAACCTCGAGCTTTATTGGATCACTTGGATAACCGGAAGACCCCGTCGGATGTTTAGAAGTGTTTTCGCGCAAATCGGATATCAAATTTGGACTCGGCATGAAATTCGGATTGAAAATACCTTTCCGGGAGCCTCCGGCAAATTTTAGGATTGGAATTTGGCAAAACGGACGCCGGATTTGGAATCAGCGCGCGAAAACGGTCAAGATGGGCTATTTACTTGTATTTTTCGGAGCTTGCTACAGTGTTTTTACTGTTCACGGCCGGAACAGTATTTTCCGGCGATCGCCGGCGGCGTCGGCGGCGGCGGGCAGCGGCGGAAGGCGGCGGAGGGCGCTCGGGCAGGCGGCGCGCGGCCGCGGGCAGCGCGCAGGGGCGCGGGCAGGCGCGCCGTCCACGGCGGCGGGCGTGCACCGTGGCGGTGCCACGTGGCGGATGGTAGTTCGGCGGCTCACAGCGCGCGGTCCGCGGATTTTTTCGGGTGCACGGTGGACCGACTGTGGGACACGTGGCGGAATGTGATTCGTTAGTGTTGTGGATCCGGTCCACGGGGAAATCTTGGTGCACGGTGGACCGATGGACACGTGGCAGCATTTGTTTGGCTCGGTGTTGTGCTCCCGGTCCACGCAAGCCGTGGAGCAGGTGCCGTACGCGACGTGCGGGCTGGTGCGGCGTGCGCGGTGCACGGTGGTTGGGGCCACGTGGCGCTCTGTCAGTGGCGGGTTCACGTGCTCCGGGCGCAGCGAAAATTTTGGAGGACAAGATGGGTATTTTCTGAAAAGATTTTCTGGTTTTTCCCTTAAGTGCAATCCGAGGGCTCTTCAAGGGGGATTTTCGACCCCTTCGAGACCTCAGCTCGAAGGGGAGGTGAGAAGGAGATTTCTTCTCCTTCAAGTGAGGATTACACCCGCCAAGTTTCAGGATTTTAGGAGGCTCAAATCCCGAGGTTTTGGATTTTACGGCGCGGCGCGACGTTGCATTTCCTGTGTTCTTCTTCGGCGCAGCGACGGTGTTTTAGCTCTCCTGGTCTACCCCGAGCTCATTCTTCTGTGATTCTTGTGCCGAAAGACTCCTAACAGGTAGATCTTCATCTTTCGTTTTGATCGCGCATTCTGATTTTAACTCCTTGGCACGGATCCCGAGGCATTAATGTGACCCCTTTTTCTGTGAGGATTGTGAGGACAGCATCGGAGTATTTTGGCCGTATCTTCGCGCACGAGCGTCTGACGGAGACGAGCTTATACAACTTTTTCATCTACAGATCGCAAGGAACGCGCTCGTATTTTTCTTGGAATTTTATGAGATTTATTTCGAGGTGAAAATCACTGTTTTCTCAGTGTACAGTGCGCAGTCTTTTTCCACAGTTTGTTGTTTGGATCACCACCTTGCCGGATTTTTATCTTGACTTACCGAACTCTGATTTGGGCGTGCAAGGTACCGTTGCGAAGCTATCGACGCAAGGATCGCTGTGATATTTTTCTTGGAATTTTCTGGGCACTTTCTGCAGGTGATAATTTAACAGTTTCGAATCCGAGGTTGTATGTGGTTATAAGTGCTATAATTGGGAGCCTAAGTGTAATTAGTGAGCTTTGTATTGTATCAGGAATATTACGGGTGTGCTAAAATTGTGGGAGCAAGGATTTGGAGTTTTTGGTATTTTCAGCTGTACGGATTGGGACAGTTGCACTTCAGGTGGGTGGTTGTTGTTTACCTCTATTTTGACATGCTCACTAGGAATATTAGAGTGATCCCTCTATTTGGACATGCATGCTTAAAGTAATATAAAATTGTGAGCCCTTCATATGGAAATTACTATTGTGGATATTTGATAGTGGTTGGGACTTATACATGTTGGTATGGATGGAATGTTAGCGTTTAACCTTGCATGTGGATTGGATTATTTATTTTGGACTATATGATTATCCTGTTAGTGGTTGGTACTATTTGAGGATTTTATGACATGCATAGGTGGATAGTGATGCTTTATCATGGAACATGGATTATAGACATGTGTGGTTGGATAATGTTTTAGCATGATGGTTATATCTATGCGGAGCTATTAATTGTTACACATGTGGAACCACTATTGGACACCTTTTCCTTTATTTCCTTGAGAACACTTGCATGCTTGTATGGACATCTAGATAGGCCATCTTTTATCGCTACACTTTCATGCTGGAACTTGACTTAGGAGAAACCTTGTTTGCTTCTTTTCTCCTTTTCGTTAGTCAGGTGGTTCTTGTTGCTCGGGTTTGAGCAGGGGTTTGGGATAGTGTAGCCGGGGCCTGGATTGTGGATTATGGGTTTTGGCGGCGACCGCGGATATTGGGCGGTTGACCGGATGTCGGTTATAGGACATCGGTGATAGGGCATGATTATGGACTACGGGGTTTTGTGGCAACCGCGGATAGTAGGCGGTTGACCAGATGTCGGATGTGGGACATGATTGTGATTGTGGGTTATTCCGGCGACCGCGGATGTTGCGCGGTTGACCGGAGGTCGGTTGTGAGACCTGGTCGTGGATTTTGGGGTATTGCGGCAATCGCGGATATTGGGCGATTGACCGGATGGTTACTTTTGCATCTGATTGGGAATCAGTTTTCTTTTAGTGGAGGGTTGTGTTCCACTGGGGCTTTATAGTTGTGAACCAGTCCTGCTTTTGATACTTATTACACCGGCGCGGTTATTGCCCGGTGATGCTTTCCTCGTGTGGGTCGCTCCCCTCGAGTTCCCCTCCGGAGGCCGGGGTCAGACAGTTATTGACGGTTTTGCTATCACATCGGCGCGGCTTATTTGCCCGATGATGAGGGCGGCAGCAGGAGTTTTGCTATCACATCGGCGCGGCTTTCTTGCCCGATGATGAGGGCGGTACAGATTGGGTTCATCTGGGACGGTTGGTTAGTGTTTCTTACGGTTATTCCAGTCTAGGACTGCATTTTAGAGGCATAGTAGTGGTAGATTTCCCTTTTTCAGCAGTTTCATTTCTTACCACTCTTCTTTCCTTTTCGCCTCTGGTAGACCTAGTGGGTGCGTCAGAGTTTGAGGTTTTACCCACTAGGGGAGGCTACTGGTTTACTAGTAGTTCTCACCCCCATTCTTCTTTCCTCTTTTTCTTCTCCCTTGTTTTGCAGTGTCTTCTGCGGGTGCTGCTGGGCTTTCAGCGGCGGGTCGAGGAGAGAGGACGGCTGAGTAGATAGATCTCGAGGCAGGATGAGCGTGTTAGCTGGACTGTTGGTGTACCCATGTTTTCCTCAGACGGTTGTACTTTCACTTTGGGACTGGCTTTTGCCAGCAGGTTGTATTTATTTATTGTGAGCTGGGAGAGACTGATGTATCATTTATACAGATGTATTGTATTTTATTTCCAGCTTCAGTCTGAGATGTATTAGTTTTAGTTCAGCTCTGTTTTTATTGCTCTTTTATTGTTATCTCTTATATCTGAGCAGGTTGTTGACGCTTCGTGTACACGGGAAATACCGTGTACACGGCGGATCTGTAGACGGGCCCGGGTTCTGGTTTACACCCGGGGCGTGACAGATTAAGTTGGTATCAGAGCTTAGGGATAGGTCAGTTGGGACTTAGGAAACCCTAGGCTTATGGCGGGCCCTAGGATGTTAGGGTGTGAGAGACGCGACATTTTGCGAAAGTCGGTGATTTGGTTTTGACTCTTCCTGTGAGTGAAGAGGGATCGACATACCCTATTTTTGTGGGACAGTTATGTTGGCTGCAGACAACATAAAGTTACAAAAATAGGGGGATGTCTTTGACTTTCGCTAGATTGGGTCGAGTGTTGGGGTGTGCTGATTTGCGGTTTTGTCGTGGTGAGCGGTGTCTCCCCGACGTTGGGCCCTGACCCGGGTGCACCTTGGTGCGGCAGTTGGGTCTGGGCTGGTTGTTTCGGGCCGGATACCCAGATTGGGGTCTGAGAGCTCCGGACCCGAAGGGTAGTAGTGTTGGGTGGCAGATCAGCAGCGCAGTGACACAGTTGTCGGAGCAGCGCAGTGACACAGTTGTCGGAGCAGCGCAGTGACACAGTTGTCGGAGCAGCGCAGTGGCACAGTTGTCGGAGCAGTGCAGTGGCACAGTTGTCGGACTAGTGAGTAGCCCCTCCGTGCCGATGTTTAGTGCTGGGGCACTGAGGAAGGGTGGATAGTTGACAGCGGGTAAGCTGTGGGATTGCGTCGATCGAGTGAGCCAGTTTTGGCGGATGAGTCATTCCGATTCGTGGGATTGGGTATGGAGGCTTTGGAGACAGGGTCTTGTTCGATGGGGGACAATTTTCTTGGGGAGCCAGGCCCGGAGGTATTGGTGTACTTGGGTTGCTTAAGGGTTATCTTCGCCTCTATGGTTTTGATTTTGTGCGTGAGGTGGATGTTTCGCAGTGGTTGAGTGGCCTTTTTGGCTGGTGTGGTTGAGGGACTTGCATTGGATATCACGGGAAGTAAAGAGGTACTTGGATCGAGCTAGTGTGCCGATGGACTTGTGGTTGGATTATCTGAGGCTGAGGAGGAGCGGATGCGTATACCGATGTGGACTACTTGGTAGCTCGAGCGGTTAGTCCAGCTGTACTTGGTTGAGGTAGTACGGATTCCTGGAGTGCCCACCCTTATTTTGTTCTTGTTAGAGACCCGAGGATTGTATCGTGTCCCTGGAGGAGGTATTTGACAGCTTGGGGAGCTTGAGTGGCGGATGATCGGATAATTACCCCCTCTATCTGGTTGAGATTCCGTGTTGAGGAACGACTTTAGTTTCGAGGACGAAACTTTCTTTTAGTGGGGGAGGATGTGATGACCTGGATCTCTGCAGAGTTGTGGTAGGGTCATCGGTGACTTCGGGGGAGCCTGTTCTGTGTTTCGGGAGGTGTTGGTGCATGATTAGATACAAGTGTTGAACCTCGAGCTTTATTGGATCACTTGGATAACCGGAAGACCCCGTCGGATGTTTAGAAGTGTTTTCGCGCAAATCGGATATCAAATTTGGACTCGGCGTGAAATTCGGATTGAAAATACCTTTCCGGGAGCCTCCGGCAAATTTTAGGATTGGAATTTGGCAAAACGGACGCCGGATTTGGAATCAGCGCGCGAAAACGGTCAAGATGGGCTATTTACTTGTATTTTTCGGAGCTTGCTACAGTGTTTTTACTGTTCACGGCCGGAACAGTATTTTCCGGCGATCGCCGGCGGCGGGCAGCGGCGGAAGGCGGCGGAGGGCGCTCGGGCAGGCGGCGCGCGGCCGCGGGCAGCGCGCAGGGGCGCGGGCAGGCGCGCGGTCCACGGCGGCGGGCGTGCACCGTGGCGGTGCCACGTGGCGGATGGTGGTTCGGCGGCTCACAGCGCGCGGTCCGCGGATTTTTTCGGGTGCACGGTGGACCGACTGTGGGACACGTGGCGGAATGTGATTCGTTAGTGTTGTGGATCCGGTCCACGGAGTTCTTGGTGCACGGTGGACCGATGGACACGTGGCAGCATTTGTTTGGCTCGGTGTTGTGCTCCCGGTCCACGCAAGCCGTGGAGCAGGTGCCGTACGCGACGTGCGGGCTGGTGCGGCGTGCGCGGTGCACGGGCGGTGCACGGTGGTTGGGGCCACGTGGCGCTCTGTCAGTGGCGGGTTCACGTGCTCCGGGCGCAGCGAAAATTTTGGGGACACGATGGGTATTTTCTGAAAAGATTTTCTGGTTTTCCCTTAAGTGCAATCCGAGGGCTCTTCAAGGGGGATTTTCGACCCCTTCGAGACCTCAGCTCGAAGGGGAGGTGAGAAGGAGATTTCTTCTCCTTCAAGTGAGGATTACACCCGCCAAGTTTCAGGATTTTAGGAGGCTCAAATCCCGAGG
Organism: Tillandsia fasciculata; assembly: GCA_029168755.2. Taxonomy (NCBI): domain Eukaryota; kingdom Viridiplantae; phylum Streptophyta; class Magnoliopsida; order Poales; family Bromeliaceae; genus Tillandsia; species Tillandsia fasciculata. The sequence continues at coordinate 9,880,305 of CM054944.1, read as the reverse complement.
TTTTGGATTTTACGGCGCGGCGCGACGTTGCATTTTCTGTGTTCTTCTTCGGCGCAGCGACGGTGTTTTAGCTCTCCTGGTCTACCCCGAGCTCCTTTTCTGTGATTCTTGCGCCGAAAGACTCCTAACAGGTAGGGCTTCATCTTTCGTTTTGATCGCGCATTCTGATTTTGCTCCTTGGCACGGATCCCGAGGCATTAATGTGACCCCTTTTTCTGTGAGGATTGTGAGGACAGCATCGGAGTATTTTGGCCGTATCTTCGCGCACGAGCGTCTGACGGAGACGAGCTTATACAACTTTTTCATCTACAGATCGCAAGGAACGCGCTCGTATTTTTATTGGAATTTTATGAGATTTATTTCGAGGTGAAAATCACTGTTTTCTCAGTGTACAGTGCGCAGTCTTTTTCCACAGTTTGTTGTTTGGATCACCACCTTGCCGGATTTTTATCTTGACTTACCGAACTCTGATTTGGGCGTGCAAGGTACCGTTGCGAAGCTATCGACGCAAGGATCGCTGTGATATTTTTCTTGGAATTTTCTGGGCACTTTCTGCAGGTGATAATTTAACAGTTTCGAATCCGAGGTTGTATGTGGTTATAAGTGCTATAATTGGGAGCCTAAGTGTAATTAGTGAGCTTTGTATTGTATCAGGAATATTACGGGTGTGCTAAAATTGTGGGAGCAAGGATTTGGAGTTTTTGGTATTTTCAGCTGTACGGATTGGGACAGTTGCACTTCAGGTGGGTGGTTGTTGTTTACCTCTATTTTGACATGCTCACTAGGAATATTAGAGTGATCCCTCTATTTGGACATGCATGCTTAAAGTAATATAAAATTGTGAGCCCTTCATATGGAAATTACTATTGTGGATATTTGATAGTGGTTGGGACTTATACATGTTGGTATGGATGGAATGTTAGCGTTTAACCTTGCATGTGGATTGGATTATTTATTTTGGACTATATGATTATCCTGTTAGTGGTTGGTACTATTTGAGGATTTTATGACATGCATAGGTGGATAGTGATGCTTTATCATGGAACATGGATTATAGACATGTGTGGTTGGATAATGTTTTAGCATGATGGTTATATCTATGCGGAGCTATTAATTGTTACACATGTGGAACCACTATTGGACACCTTTTCCTTTATTTCCTTGAGAACACTTGCATGCTTGTATGGACATCTAGATAGGCCATCTTTTATCGCTACACTTTCATGCTGGAACTTGACTTAGGAGAAACCTTGTTTGCTTCTTTTCTCCTTTTCGTTAGTCAGGTGGTTCTTGTTGCTCGGGTTTGAGCAGGGGTTTGGGATAGTGTAGCCGGGGCCTGGATTGTGGATTATGGGTTTTGGCGGCGACCGCGGATATTGGGCGGTTGACCGGATGTCGGTTATAGGACATCGGTGATAGGGCATGATTATGGACTACGGGGTTTTGTGGCAACCGCGGATAGTAGGCGGTTGACCAGATGTCGGATGTGGGACATGATTGTGATTGTGGGTTATTCCGGCGACCGCGGATGTTGCGCGGTTGACCGGAGGTCGGTTGTGAGACCTGGTCGTGGATTTTGGGGTATTGCGGCAATCGCGGATATTGGGCGATTGACCGGATGGTTACTTTTGCATCTGATTGGGAATCAGTTTTCTTTTAGTGGAGGGTTGTGTTCCACTGGGGCTTTATAGTTGTGAACCAGTCCTGCTTTTGATACTTATTACACCGGCGCGGTTATTGCCCGGTGATGCTTTCCTCGTGTGGGTCGCTCCCCTCGAGTTCCCCTCCGGAGGCCGGGGTCAGACAGTTATTGACGGTTTTGCTATCACATCGGCGCGGCTTATTTGCCCGATGATGAGGGCGGCAGCAGGAGTTTTGCTATCACATCGGCGCGGCTTTCTTGCCCGATGATGAGGGCGGTACAGATTGGGTTCATCTGGGACGGTTGGTTATTGTTTCTTACGGTTATTCCAGTCTAGGACTGCATTTTAGAGGCATAGTAGTGGTAGATTTCCCTTTTTCAGCAGTTTCATTTCTTACCACTCTTCTTTCCTTTTCGCCTCTGGTAGACCTAGTGGGTGCGTCAGAGTTTGAGGTTTTACCCACTAGGGGAGGCTACTGGTTTACTAGTAGTTCTCACCCCCATTCTTCTTTCCTCTTTTTCTTCTCCCTTGTTTTGCAGTGTCTTCTGTGGGTGCTGCTGGGCTTTCAGCGGCGGGTCGAGGCGAGAGGACGGGTGAGTAGATAGATCTCGAGGCAGGATGAGCGTGTTAGCTGGACTGTTGGTGTACCCATGTTTTCCTCAGACGGTTGTACTTTCACCTTTGGGACTGGCTTTTGCCAGCAGGTTGTATTTATTTATTGTGAGCTGGGAGAGACTGATGTATCATTTATACTGATGTATTGTATTTTATTTCCAGCTTCAGTCTGAGATGTATTAGATTTTAGTTCAGCTCTGTTTTTATTGCTCTTTTATTGTTATCTCTTATATCTGAGCAGGTTGTTGACGCTTCGTGTACACGGGAAATACCGTTTACACGGCGGATCTGTAGACGGGCCCGGGTTCTGGTTTACACCCAGGGCGTGACAACTATAGTCAAAACCATGCACTAACAACACAAAACGAAAGTCCAATATTACTTACTTTGACGGAAAAATCCCAAAACCGTCCGATTTACCAAAAACCGGGTCCCCGCGCTGCCGTCGCCGCCCGCCGGAGCCCCGCGCGGCCTGGAACCGCGCGGCGCGTCTCCGCGGGTGGCGCCCACGTGGGTTTGGGCCCACGCGGCGCGGCGCCCCGCCCGGTGCACAGCCCGCGCGGCGCCCTAGCTGGTGCAGGCCCGTGCGGCGCCCGCGCGATGCCCGCGCGGCGACCGCGCGGCGCCCACACGCGCCCGCGCGGGTGCAGACCCGCGCGGTGCCCGCGCGGCGCCCGCGCGGGTGCTGCCCGCGCGGTGCCCCGCACGGCGCCTGCGCGGGTGCAGAGCCCCGCGGCGCCCGCGCGGGTGCTGCCCGCGCTGCGGCCGCGCGGCGCCCGCGCGGCGCCCGCGCGGGTGTTGCCTGCGCGGCGCCCGCGCGGGTACGGCCCGCGCGGCGCCCGCGCAGTGCCCGCGCGGCTTCCACAGTAGCCGCCCGCGGCGGCGTCCGTCCGTCCGCGGCGTCCTCCCGCGTGATGCCCTAGCGGCATCGCGCGTCTCCGTCATCCGCTCCGTGCCCTAGCTCGCTCGACGACGGTGGCGGCGACGGAGACGACGGAAGAGTCCGAAAACCCAATGAGAAAAATAATGGAAAATCCCGAAAAATCACAACGAGGATTTACTAACCGGATTGATCGACGGGGAAGTCGCCCGATCGCGTTCTTGCCTCCGGTTCATTGTTCGGGATGATCGGACTCCTCTCTTTTTTCTTCCTTTCTTCCGGCTAGGGGTCCGTCCTTTTCTTTCTTTCACTTTCTCGTTTCTTTTCTCCTCACCGACTAGGGTTTCTTTTTTTTTCTATTTCCTTCCGATTACCGGGATTATATATATAACCCTTAATTATTTATTTATTTTTTATTATATTTATTTATTCCCCTTTCAACACGTACGTAAGGGAAAAAAAATCCTTTTTCCGTCACAGGATAATTAATTAATTAATTAATTAACCCCTACGAGATAAATCCAAAAACATGCCGGATATTTTACACGGATTATGATGCACGCCCTAAGTCACCGCGATCTTCGAAGTCCCCTTCCGGGAGATCCGTACATCGGATTCCCGATCCGATCGCACCGTCGGTCTTCATTTTTCGAGCCCTTTGCCAGAAAAATACCCGCACCACGCACCGACCGACTTTCAAACATTAAATAATTTTATTTCAGTTAAGGCTTAATTAATTAACATGTGAGTCACAATTACACGTAAGAGCCGAATCACTACACTGAGTCCAATAACTATCATGCATGCTTCTATATAAATAGAGTTAGTACGCAGCCCATAGATTTTGAAAGCAAAGCCACCCACCTGAAGTGCTAACTGTCCGAATTCGTACAGCTGAGAATGCCCAGAAACAAATATCTCAATACATCCACCAAGCCAACAGTACAGTAGCAGTGATCAACACATCCTGGGTACAAAATATAACCCAAAGTTACACTTAATTTCAACAAAGTTCCAAGTTTCACAAATCTGCGATGAACATTCCTCTTAATGCGAAAATTTCACCTATAAAACAACCTCCAAAAATTCCAATAAAAATATGATGGTGATCCTCGCGAAGAGTGGATGTCGGTAGAGCCCTTAAAAGTCGAATTCCGATGTCCGGATGCAGAGATAAAAATCCGACAAGTAGGTGCTGTCCAAAAAGTCCATCAGCCATAAAGGGGGTTAAAAATGTACCCAAAACCCCAATAAAAGCTCAAATTCGGAAAAAGTGTCCAACATGAAAAACATAGGCCTACCTCCCGTGGATCCAACGCCATAAAAATCGTCCAAAAATATCGTCGGTGTAGCTCTGTAGACCTCCCAGATTGAAATGCGACGAAAATGGGCCTCCAACAGAAAATCGTCACTCCGCACCACGATGTAGAAATCTTTATCGTCGCGGTCTCCAAAAATTCTGAGCTTCCACCGAAAGATGCACAAGAGGATGAGGAAGAACTTTGATGATGGGCACTTAGGCCAGAAAGCTCGAAAAAAACCACAAAAATGAGAGCCAAGGGGCCTATTTATAGGCCTCAACCCGGAAAAAGCCAAAAAAAACAAGCATTGGGCTTTCGTGCCCAACTTTCGGGCGCCCGAAAACTTTCGAGCGGCTACAGTGTTGGGCCGGCCCAACACTATTCACGCCCGAAATCACCCGGTGATGCCAAGTGGCCCGCCGAACAGCAAACAGCTGTGCGGGCCACTCACATGCTGCCACGTGGCCTCCCCCCGCACAGAAAGGCATTTGGTGCCCGCCAATGGGTGACGCCACGTGTCCAGCCCGGTTGACCCGCCGACCTGTGATGACCTGGATCTCTGCAGAGCTGTGGTAGAGTCATTGGTGACTTTGGGGGAGCCTGTACTGTGTTTCGGGAGGTGTCGGTGCATGATTGGACACAAGTGTTGAACCTCGAGCTTTATTGGATCATGTGGGTGATCGGCTGACCCCGTCGGATGTTTGAGGTGGTTTCGCGCGAAACGGATATTAAATGTGGGCTCAGCGCAAAATTCGGATTAAAAATACCTTTTCGGGAGCCTCCGGCGATTTATCGGATTGGAATTTGGCGAAACGGTCGGCGAATTCGGATTCAGCGCGCGAAAACGGTCAAGATGGGCTATTTATTTGCTGTTTTTGAGCTTGTAGGTACTGTTCACGCCGGAACAGTGTCTCCGGCGATCGCCGGCGAGCGGCGGCGGCGGGGGCGCCGGCGGACGGCAGCGCAGCCCCGGGGCAGGCGGCAGGCGGCGGCACGCGGCGCGGGCAGGCCGCGGGCAGGCGCGCAGGGGCGCGGGCAGGAGCACGGTCCACCGCGGAGGGCGTGCGCCGGAGCGGGCCACGTGGCGTTTCTTGTTGGCCGCGCAGCAGGCGCGGTTCACGGAATTTGGGCCCTGGTGCACGGTGAACCGGGTGGACACGTGGCAGGTCTGGATTGGTTGGTGTTGTGGTCTGGGAGCACGGAGCAGGCTGGCGGTGTACGGTGGACCGGTGTGGACACGTGGCAGCCGGCTATTGGATCGGTGCATCGGAGTGTATGCACCGGGCGCAGCGAACGGAGGTCTTGACACGTGGCGACTCCCCATTGGTCGGGTACTGTGCGGGGCAGGTAGCGGGGCAGGTTGCCGTACGCACGGGGCAGGTGCGCGACGTGCGCGGTGCAGGGTTGCCGGTGCCACGTGGCGCGCCACCATTGGCGGGCGCTCGTGCACCGGGCGCACGGGGCGCAGGTGGGCCGCGTGACGGGCCACGTGGCGGGCCGTGGTGATTTCGGGCCTGCACAGTAATGGGCCGGGCCCATTACTGTAGCAGCCCGAAATCTCCGAGCGCCCGAAAAGTGGGACACATCCGTCATTTTTGCAATTGTTTTCTCCAGCCCTTTAAATAGCAGCCCGAGCCTCTTTCTTCTCCCCTTTTCTCCCCTTTTCGAGCCTCTTCTGCCCGAGCACCCTTAAGAAGATTTCTTCATCTTCAAGTTCTGGATCCACCTGCAAAGTTTTGGGATTTTAGGAGCACGCATCCCGAGGTTCCCCATTTTACGGCGCGGCGCGACGTTGCATTCCTGTGTTCCTCTTCGGCGCAGCCACAGTGTTTTAGCTCCCCTGGGTTACCCCGAGATCATTTTGCTGTGATTCTTGCACCGGCAGACTCCTGAGAGGTAGGACTTCATCTTTCGTTTTGGTCGCGCTTTCCCGTTTCGAGGTTTTGGCATGGATCCCGAGGCAAACAGTGACCCCTTTTTCTGTGTGGAGTTCCTTGACAGCAGCGGGGTATTTTGGCCGTATCTTCGCGCACGAGCGTCAGACAGAGACGAGCTTATACAACTTTTTCATCTACGGATCGCAAGGAACGCGCTTGTATTTTTCTTGGATTTTCCAGAGAATTATTTCGAGGTGAAAATCACTGTTTTCTCAGTGAACAGTGCACAGTTTTTAGCACAGATTTTTGTATGAGTGTACCCCTTGCCGAATTTATATCTTGACTTACCGAACTCAGATTTGGGCGTGCATGGTACCGTTGCGAAGCTATCGACGCGAGGATCGCCGTGATATTTTTCTTGGAATTTCCTAGGCACTTTCTGCAGGTGATAATTTAACAGTTTTGGGACAGATGTTGTATGTATCTATAAGAGCTTTATTTGGGAACTTAAGTGAGTTAGTGGACTTTGTATTGTGCCAGGAGTATTACGGGTGTGCTGAAATTACTGGAGCAAGGATTGGAGTTTTTGGTATTTTCAGCTGTACGGATTTGGACAGTTGCACTTCAGGTGGGTGGTTGCTATATCCCTCTTTCTGACTTACTCACTAGGAATATTAGAGTGATCATCTTTGGACATTATGATTGATAATTGCTATTCTCATGAGCATATCATGTTGGAAATGTTATTAGAGCATCACTATGTGGGACACATAATTGAATTCTTAATTGGGACTTATTCAACTTGTGTGGAATCATGGATTACCTTGTTAGCACTTAACCTTGCATGTGGAATTATTTATTATATTTGATCATGATGATTTATCCGGTTAGTGGTTTTACTGGAGGATATGTGACATGCATAGGTGGATAATTTATGTGAGTTTAATTTGGTGGACATAGTTTGTGGGAACCACTATTTGCCATACTTTCTTTTATTCGCTTTTGAGGACACTTGCATGCTTGTATGGACATCTAGATAGGCCATTTTTTATCGCTACACTTTCATGCTGGGACTTGACTTAGGAGAAACCATGTTTGTTTCTTTTCTCCTTCTTCTTTAGACCTTTGAGTCTGGTTGCTCGGGTTCGAGCAGGGGTTTGGGATAGTGTAGCGAGGACCTGAGGGTCGGTGATAGGTTGTGTTTGATTATGGGTTGCGGGATTATAGCGGCTACCGCGGACAGTAGGCGGTTGACCGGATGTCGGATGTGGGACATGATTGTGATTGTGGGTATTGCGGCGATCGCGGATTTTGGGCGATCGACCGGATGTTCATTTGTGCATCAGATTGGGGGATCTGTGTTTCTTTAGTGGAGGGTGTGTTCCACTGGGGCTTTATAGTTGTGATCCAGTCCTGCTTTTGATACTTATTTTACCGGCGCGGTTATTGCCCGGTGATGCTTTCCTCGTGTGGGTCGCTCCCCTCGAGTTCCCCTCCGGAGGCCGGGGCCAGACAGTTATTGACAGTTTTGCTATCACATCGGCGCGGCTTATTTGCCCGATGATGAGGGCGGCAGCAGGAGCTTTGCTATCACATCGGCGCGGCTTACTTGCCCGATGATGAGGGCGGTACAGATTGGGTTCATCTGGGACGGTTGGTTATTGTTGCATACGGTTATTCCAGTCTAGGACTGCATTTTAGAGGCATAGTAGTGGTAGATTTCCTTTTTCAGCAGTTCCATTTCTTACCACTCTTCTTTCCTTTTTGCCTCTGGTAGACCTAGTGGGTGTGTCAGAGTTTGAGGTTTTACCCACTAGGGGAGGCTACTGGTTTACTAGTAGTTCTCACCCCCATTCTTCCTTCTTCTTTTTCTTCTTCCTTGTTTTGCAGTGTCTTCTGCGGGTGCTGCTGGGTTTTCAGCGGCGGGTCGAGGAGAGAGGACGACTGAGTAGATAGATCTCGAGGCAGGATGAGCGGGTTAGCTGGACTGTTGATGTACCTATGTTTCCTCAGACGGTTGTACTTTTACATTTGGGACTGGCTTTTGCCAGCAGGTTGTATTTATTTTGGTGAGCTGGGAGAGACTGATGTATCATTTTTACAGATGTATTGTATTTTATTTCCAGCTTCAGTCTGAGATGTATTAGATTTTAGTTCAGCTCTGTTTTTATTGCTCTTTTATTGTATTTCTTATATCTGAGCAGGTTACCAGCGCTTCGTGTACATGGAAAATTCTGTGTGCACGGCGGATCTGTTGGCGGGCCCGGGTTCTGGTTTACACCCGGGGCGTGACAGATTAGGTGGTATCAGAGCTTAGGGATAGGTCAGTTGGGACTTAGGAAACCCTAGGCTTTTCGGCGGACCCTAGGATGTTAGTGCGTGAGAGACGCGACATTTTGCGAAAGTCGGTGATTTATTGTTTGACTCTTCCTGTGAGTGAAGAGGGATCGACATATCCTATTTTTGTGGGACAGTTATGTTGGCTGCAGACAACATAAAGTTACAAAAATAGAGGGATGTCTTTGACTTTCGCTAGATTGGGTCGAGTGTTTGGGGTGTGCTGATTTGCGGTTTTGTCGTGGTGAGCGGTGTCTCCCCGACGCGGGCCCTGACCCGGGTGCACCTTGGTGCGGCAGTTGGGTCTGAGCTGGTTGTTTCGGGCCGGATACCCAGATTGGAGTCTGAGAGCTCCGGACCCGAAGGGTAGGTGTGTCGGAGGCAGATCAGCGGAGCAGTGACACAGTTGTCGGATCAGCGCAGTGACACAGTTGTCGGATCAGCGCAGTGGCACAGTTGTCGGAGTAGCGAGTAGCCCCCTCCGTGCCGACGTCTAGTGTTGGGGCACCGAGGCAGGGTGGATAGTTGACAGCGGGTAAGCTGTGGGATTGCGACGATCGAGTGAGCCAGTTTTGGATGAGTCATTCCGATTCGTGGGATTGAGTATGGAGCCCTTGGAGGCCTTTTATGGCAAGAGTTAACGCAGTTGCTGAACTGCACGCTCCATGTATAGAGGGACGGGGCGCATAGGATATGAGTGTCTGAGAGTGGATTGCGCCAGGATACCTTTTAACTTGTTGGGTCCCTCCAGTACGGATTAAGGACGCCTCATTGGAGTAGGCGCCGGGTATGGAGCGTGGCATTGTAGTTCCTTTGGATTGGGATCTGCCGCCTGAGGCGAGTTCTGATTGAGGCGCTTGGCGCCGGGTGATGGAGGACAGATCAGTCGGATGAGGCATTCTCGATTTCTTTTCCAGGATAGTGGATTTCTGAGACTGTCAGAGCGCATAGGTTACAGCGGTCGGTGTGGTGGTAGGTTTGAGTTGTTCCGGGCTTTTGGGTTCGTATCTTTTTGATACGGGAGTTTTCCCTCTTGGAGGGTAGTGCTTGTACTTCTCTGCTTGGGTTAGGGGTAGGACGGTTACCTAGTGTTTCGGGAGGTTCATATTCCCGATCTTTGGCACGTAGGGGTGTGGGTTGGTCCTGCCCGGTGCAGTTGAGTCCTCGATAGTACCGGTAGACCTGATGGTCTTAACCTAGTGGCGGGACTTGGTTTGGCATTTAGGACGGGTTGGGCTGGCTCGGTTTTCTTCTTTTCGCGGCGGTTGATTATGCCGCGAGGACGGTTTTCGTGGGAAGCCAGGCCCGGAGGTTTTGGTGTACCTGGGTTGCTTGAGAGTTATCTTCGCCTCTATGGTTTTGATTTTGTGCGTGAGGCGGATGTTTCGCAGTGGTTGAGTAGCCTTTTTGGCTGGTGTGGTTGAGGGACTTACATTGAATATCGCGGGAAGAAGAGAGGTACTTGGATCAGGCTAGTGTGCCGATGGACTTGTGGCTGGATTATCTGAGGCTGAGGAGGAGCGGATGCGTGTACCGATGCGGACTACTTGGTAGCTCGAGCGGTTAGCCCAGCTGTACTTGGTTGGGGTAGTACGGATTCCTGGAGTGCCCACCTTTATTTTGTTCTTGTTAGAGACCCGAGGATTGTATCGTGTCCCTGGAGGAGGTATTTGACAGCTTTGGGAGCTTGGTGGCGGATGATTGGATAATTACCCCCTCTATTTGGTTGAGATTCCGTGTTGAGGAACGACTTTAGTTTCGAGGACGAAACTTTCTTTTAGTGGGGGAGGATGTGATGACCTGGATCTCTGCAGAGCTGTGGTAGAGTCATTGGTGACTTTGGGGGAGCCTGTACTGTGTTTCGGGAGGTGTCGGTGCATGATTGGACACAAGTGTTGAACCTCGAGCTTTATTGGATCACGTGGGTGATCGGCTGACCCCGTCGGATGTTTAGAGGTGGTTTCGCGCGAAACGGATATTAAATGTGGGCTCAGCGCGAAATTCGGATTAAAAATACCTTTCCGGGAGCCTCCGGCGATTTATCGGATTGGAATTTGGCGAAACGGACGGCGAATTCGGATTCAGCGCGCGAAAACGGTCAAGATGGGCTATTTATTTGCTGTTTTTGAGCTTGTGGGTACTGTTCACGCCGGAACAGTGTCTCCGGCGATCGCCGGCGGCGGGGGCGCCGGCGGACGGCGGCGCAGCCCCGGGGCAGGCGGCAGGCGGCGGCACGCGGCGCGGGCAGGCCGCGGGCAGGCGCGCAGGGGCGCGGGAAGGAGCGCGGTCCACCGCGGAGGGCGTGCGCCGGGAGCGGGCCACGTGGCGTTTCCTTGTTGGCCGGCGCAGCAGGCGCGGTTCATGGAATTTGGGCCCTGGTGCACGGTGAACCGGGTGGACACGTGGCAGGTCTGGATTGGTTGGTGTTGTGGTCTGGGAGCACGGAGCAGGCTGGCGGTGTACGGTGGACCGGTGTGGACACGTGGCAGCCGGCTATTGGATCGGTGCATCGGAGTGTATGCACCGGGCGCAGCGAACGGAGGTCTTGACACGTGGCGACTCCCCATTGGTCGGGTACTGTGCGGGGCAGGTAGCGGGGCAGGTTGCCGTACGCGCGGGGCAGGTGCGCGACGTGCGCGGTGCAGGGTTGCCGGTGCCACGTGGCGCGCCACCATTGGCGGGCGCTCGTGCACCGGGCGCACGGGGCGCAGGTGGGCCGCGTGACGGGCCACGTGGCGGGCCGTGGTGATTTCGGGCCTGCACAGTAATGGGCCGGGCCCATTACTGTAGCAGCCCGAAATCTCCGAGCGCCCGAAAAGTGGGACACATCCGTCATTTTTGCAATTGTTTTCTCCAGCCCTTTAAATAGCAGCCCGAGCCTCTTTCTTCTCCCCCTTTCTCCCCTTTTCGAGCCTCTTCTGCCCGAGCACCCTTAAGAAGATTTCTTCATCTTCAAGTTCTTGATCCACCTGCAAAGTTTTGGATTTTAGGAGGCACGCATCCCGAGGTTCCCCATTTTACGGCGCGGCGCGACGTTGCATTCCTGTGTTCCTCTTCGGCGCAGCGACAGTGTTTTAGCTCCCCTGGGCTACCCCGAGATCATTTTGCTGTGATTCTTGCGCCGGCAGACTCCTAAGAGGTAGGACTTCATCTTTCGTTTTGGTCGCGCTTTCCCGTTTCGAGGTTTTGGCACGGATCCCGAGGCAAACAGTGACCCCTTTTTCTGTGTGGAGTTCCTTGACAGCAGCGGGGTATTTTGGCCATATCTTCGCGCACGAGCGTCAGACGGAGACGAGCTTATACAACTTTTTCATCTACGGATCGCAAGGAACGCGCTCGTATTTTTCTTGGATTTTCAGAGAATTATTTCGAGGTGAAAATCACTGTTTTCTCAGTGAACAGTGCACAGTTTTTAGCACAGATTTTGTATGTTGTACCCCCTTGCCGAATTTTTATCTTGACTTACCGAACTCAGATTTGGGCGTGCAAGGTACCGTTGCGAAGCTATCGACGCGAGGATCGCCGTGATATTTTTCTTGGAATTTTCTGGGCACTTTCTGCAGGTGATAATTTAACAGTTTTGGACAGATGTTGTATGTATTATAGGAGCTTTATTTGGGAGCTTAAGTGTAATTAGTGGACTTTGTATTGTGCCAGGAGTATTACGGGTGTGCTGAAATTACTGGAGCAAGGATTGGAGTTTTGGTATTTTCAGCTGTACGGATTTGGACAGTTGCACTTCAGGTGGGTGGTTGCTGTATCCCTCTCTTCTGATTTACTCACTAGGAATATTAGAGTGATCATCTTTGGACATTATGATTGATAATTGCTATTCTCATGAGCATATCATGTTGGAAATGTTATTAGAGCATCACTATGTGGGACACATAATTGAATTCTTAATTGGGACTTATTCAACTTGTGTGGAATCATGGATTACCTTGTTAGCACTTAACCTTGCATGTGGAATTATTTATTATATTTGATCATGATGATTTATCCGGTTAGTGGTTTTACTGGAGGATATGTGACATGCATAGGTGGATAATTTATGTGAGTTTAATTTGGTGGACATAGTTTGTGGGAACCACTATTTGCCATACTTTCTTTTATTCGCTTTTGAGGACAATTACATGCTTGTATGGACATCTAGATAGGCCATTTTTTATCGCTACACTTTCATGCTGGGACTTGACTTAGGAGAAACCATGTTTGTTTCTTTTCTCCTTCTTCTTTAGACCTTTGAGTCTGGTTGCTCGGGTTCGAGCAGGGGTTTGGGATAGTGTAGCGAGGACCTGAGGTCGGTGATAGGTTGTGTTTGATTATGGGTTGCGGGATTATAGCGGCTACCGCGGACAGTAGGCGGTTGACCGGATGTCGGGTGTGGGACCTGATTGTGGATTGTGAGGTATTGCGGCGATCGCGGATTTTGGGCGATTGACCAGATGTTCATTTATGCATCAGATTGGGGATCAGTGTTCTTTTAGTGGGAGGGTGTGTTCCACTGGGGCTTTATAGTTGTGATCCAGTCCTGCTTTTGATACTTATCACACCGGCGCGGTTATTGCCCGGTGATGCTTTCCTCGTGTGGGTCGCTCCCCTCGAGTTCCCCTCCGGAGGCCGGGGCCAGACAGTTATGGACAGTTTTGCTATCACATCGGCGCGGCTTATTTGCCCGATGATGAGGGCGGCTGTAGGATACCGAACTTCTAAAAGTAGAAGTTAGACATTAAGTAGAATATGCCCAATTAATTCAAAGAAATCCTAATTAACCATAGGTAAAATGTGCAAGTTCAACTTTTAAAAGAATACAATATAGAAGTTACGGTGGGATATAGTAAGTCGGAAAAATTATTATCTAAATAAAAATAAAAATAGTGTAAGATACTATTTTTATTGGACTCATAGAAGCATAATATAGGTTGAAAATGACCTGCGCCGAAATCGGAGCGAAAACAGAAGATTTAATATTTTCTGTGAGAGACGGGGCAGATAAATTAGCAGAAAATTCACAGTGTCGGAAAATTCCAAAAAAATTCGGGGAGCTCCGTAATATTATTTTAAGGCCACAGAAAAAGTTTCGTGTTGATCGGATGCCAGATAGTGAGAACGGGCTCCGCCAACAGTGTCGAAAAATTTCGAGAAAATTACGGGAGCTTCGTAATTATGTTTTAAGGTTACAATAAAAGTTTCGCATCAATCGGATACCCGAGCAGTGAGAAAGGTACCTGACAGCGATTTTAAGTACAGCGAGACTTTGGTGACCCAAAAATAGCCCAAACTGAAAATTTAAAATATCTCGTGATAAATTAAGTTGAGATGAGCCTGCCCGTAAAATTTGAGCACAAACGGACATCCAGAAGGGCTCCGCAGGCAAGTATCAGATCAAATTGGACTAAATAGTAAATTAACACTATTGTTGGGGGTCCTTTATGCATAAAAGCACTTTCCCCTTTTCTTCTTCTTCTCCACCCACGCACGCACACACATACAGAGCACATCCATGGAGAGCTCTCTCGTTCCTTCTCACCTCACTTCTCTCTCTAAATTTTCTTGCTCCACGTTGCACTAAATCGCGGAGCGATTTGCGGGAAGCTAAGGCGAGCGAGGGCGAGCTTTTGAACCAAGAAAAGCTTGGAATCCTAGCTCTTTGAGGTGAGTTTTGTAAAAATAAATTTGGTTTTGCCGTAAATTTTTAGATCTAAAATCTATATGATCTTAGAAGAATTCTTGTCGAAGAAATCGGCGAAAATCGTGGAAAAATCATAATGAATGTGTATATGAAACCTAGGGTTAAAAGAGGAGTTTTTGGATTTTCATGGGATTGATCTCATTTGAACCTATGGAAACCCAATTACTATGTAAAGAAACGTGTTGGCGAAGACGGATCGACATTCCGTCAAACGGTCGAAAAGTTAGAGCCGAAATACGCGCTCTAGGACTTTTGAGGCAAAAAGAGAAATAATTACATTAGTAATTTTGGTGGGGGATTTAAATGGAATCCTTCCATCATGGAGGGGTTTTGGGTAAACCCTTGACGATCCAGACCACAAATCGTGGAAGTTCGTCGTCTTTCGTCGGCGCTTTTGCGCGCACGTGAAAACACTAAGCATAGTGCTTGGAGGTTATTAATAGGCCGTTTTGGACTTGTTTAGGACATCCGACTTGAGGCGACCCTTGTGATCGAGACCGGTGCTCTCGTAGATTTTTTTGGAGAGCCGAGCCGAGCCAAGGACCCGAGGTGGGTGGTGCTTTTACCGAAGCCGTTGGGCTTCTCTCTATGTCTTAGCCACTTACACTATTGCATATCGCACCATTGCATTGTAGGATAGTATGTATTGCCATCTTTATACTTTCCGGTTGATATAGATATTTAGCAAATGTTATGCTAATATGTGGATTGGGAAAGATTGGGTCGATACCGAGGAATCCTATAGTGCGGATTGGGTGTTGGACTTGTGAGTCGACAATAAATGAACGAGTGGCATATATGTAGAAATTGTGAACACCACACAATAAATGAACGAGTGGCATATGAAAAGTAGTGTAGGTAAACCTATCATGACACCTGTGAGACATAGATTGTGTATTATCTATAGGGATCTCAGTTGCCATTAGCCTTATAGATAGGGTATCCTCGTGTGGAGAGGATTGGATCATGCTCATAGTCTGTTTTAGGCTGGTGGAGGTCGCTCCTCTACGGCCGCCTACTCCGGAGTTGGTCACGGGGCACGCCACCCCGAGGGACAGTCAGGTCCCGCAGACGCGTTCGATTGGTAGGTTGAGACATAGTCTCCCTCGTCGTGATAGTGAGCCGTGGGCAACCTTCGGGTGTGCCGTGAGATTTGAGATGAAGTGTTAAAAACCACACTTCTTGAAAATGAGTTAGAGAACAAGTATGAAATAGTACTTCTTGGACATAGTGATATATTTGGATATCTCTCCCCTGAGCATGCATACATGTTTTTCCGTGTTGGGCATAGTAGTGTAGTTATTTACTGCATTTACAGTTTTCAGATATATCTATCTATCTATCTATCTATCTGCTTTGCCCTCTTGGACCTAGTGGGAAGACCGGTGGAGTCGGTGGCCGAACCCACTGGGAACTATGGACCATAGTTCTCATCCCACTATTATTACAGGGCCGAGTACAGGTACTCCCGGCGAGGATCGCGGTAAGGGCTTGGCGCCCTAGAGACGTTGGTAGCAGCCTCCCTACATCTATAGCTCTTGTCACCTTGTCTTTACATTTTGAGAGTAGATGTTGTATAGGGTGAGGATGTTTTGGATGTGATCTATGTATTATTCATATGCTCGAATGCAATGGTTGTAATAGATAGAGTTTCTCTCTTTGTTGCTTGTATGTTTACTGTTATATACTCGTACCTTGCTCTTATGTTCTTGTTAGCACTGGTTGTGCTCTCGTTGTGATTGTGTATATCTAGAATTAATTCCTGGGTGATTCTTGTACATGATCTTGTTGCTTAGCCTTGGGCGGACAGGGGAGGTTCTGTCCGTTCGGCGTCTGTTCAGCGCGCCCGAACTATGCCAAATTGGTAGCAGTTTCGGGGCGTGACAGATAAAGTGGTATCAGAGCAAGATAAGAGCAAGTAAAGAGAGAGAGTCTAGGATGACTTAGGAAACCCTAGGCTGGTAAACCCTAAGGTTGTAGGGACGTGAGTGAAACGTGAACCCTTGACGTTGGCGGAAGTGAAATCGATTGGGTCAAAGAAGATTATATGTCTCTAATTGAGAATAGAGACGGATTCAAGTGTGCTTGTTCGGTGACACGAAGTGTTATGTCGGCGGCCGACGGCATGATGCTAAGGGTCTAGGACTAGTATGCTTGTATGCTTCCGCCCGATTTATTATTGAGTTGTCTAGTTTCGTAAATGCTAAGGAGCTATCGGGTTAAACTAACTGACTAAGTTCTTGTTTCCAGGAAGGAATGTCAGGGAGACGCCACACTCGTAGGTCCTCTCCGGTGCCGCCTCCAGCGGCGCCCGAGCAGTCGGGATCTGGCGAGGTGCAGGAGCTGCGAGAGCAGGTCGCTGCTTTGGTAGGCGCGATGCAGCGCCAGGGGGCTCAATTGGAGCAGCTCCAGTCACTGTTGGAGCAGCAGGCAGCGTTGGCGGCCGCGACGGCGGCTGGGAGCCGTGATCCGCCTGCACCCTCGACTCACGCGCCGGGAGCGGTTGAGGGTGAGGGCGTGGGGGCCGTTCCACTGTCGGCGTGCCCCCTTCCGAGGAGTGCGCCTCTGGCGGCATCGGGTTCTACTACACCCGATATGACGGCGGAAAAGGCGGAGCGGGAGCGCGCATTGGCAGTTCTGATGCAGTTCCTAAAGTTCAAACCTCGGACCTTCGAGGGAGGGAAGATGGAGCCGGCGGTAGTGGAGTTGTGGTTAGGCGCTATGGAGACTATCTTTGGAGATCTCCCTGTCCTGGAAAGGGACAAGGTGCCCCTGGCCACGCATAGTTTTGGAGAACCGGCGTTAGTATGGTGGAAGCGGGTGCAGCGTGATCGACCCGCGCATCTTCCTCCGATGTTGTGGGGGGAGTTCAAGAGGACGGTGTACGGGCACTACTTTCCCGACGCCGATAAGCGGGTGATGAAGGAAAAGTTCCGCAAGCTGCAGCAGGGAAATCGCTCGGTGATGGAGTACGAGGAGGAGTTCACCCACATCATCGACTGTGTTCCCGATGTTGTTCGCGACGATGCGGACCGGGCCGATTGGTTTCTGCGGGGGCTTAAGCCCTGGATCTACCGGGCCGTGCAGCTGTTCAAGCTCACGACCTACGCCGAGGTTCTTGATCGAGCGCTGTGGGCAGAGCACGGGGATGCCCATGTGCGCGAGGAGCGCGAGATGGCGGCGGGGTCCAAGGATAAGGGCAAGAAGCGCCAGGGCGGTGGTTCGGGGGCACAGTCTAGCTCCAGGAGGCCCCCGAAGCAACCGAGATCGCAGCCGTGGAGGCAGGGACCACGGCCTTGCATTATATGCGGTAGCAGGGACCACCGGGTGCAGCAGTGCAGGCAGCGTGAGGGCAGATGCTATAGCTGCGGGCAGGAGGGGCACATGAGCCGAGAGTGCCCAGCGAGGGGTTCGCGTGCCCCCTCAACTGCGTCGACTCCGGCAAACCCTGTTCATTATGGAGGCGCTCCTTATGTTCCCGTCTCTGCGGGGCGCGCGATGGCTCCTAGGCAGCAGGAGATGACGCGATCGGCGCCGAGCGGGCGGGTATTCGCCGTTCAGGCCCAGGCCCAGGATCCTGTCGACATCGAGGAGCCCAGTGTCGTGGCAGGTATGGTTCTAATACATGGAGTTCGCTCCAGGGCAATTTTTGATACAGGTGCTACGCATTCATTCATTAGCGGATCATTTGCACGCACTCATGGTATTATCTTGGAGGCAACGGGCAAGTGGCGAGTCGAAGGCCCGGAGTCGTCATCTATTACTTACACGGGGTGCTTATCCTGCCCGGTGCAAGTGGGCGACTGGATTATGCCCGTCCGGTTGCTCGAGCTCAAGAAGTTGGAGGCGTTCGATGTCATCTTGGGCATGGACTGGCTCTCGAAGTATCACGCTGTGATCGACTGCAGGAGGAAGTTGGTCACTTTTCGGGAGCCGGGACAGGAGGAGGTTATCTATCGAGCTCATCAAAGCTCGTGCTTCGTTGCAACGGTGTCGGCGACGAGAGCGAGGAAGTTGGTCCATAGCGGTTGCCCGGCATTTTTGGCGACCGTTGTGGAGGTGGACCGTGCGACTCCGATCATGGAGGAGTTATTGGTGGTGCGGGAGTTTCCTGATGTGTTTCCCGCGGAGTTACCGGGGATGCCGCCGGATCGGGCGATCGAGTTCATCATAGACTTGATTCCCGGGACGGCGCCGATCTCGAAGGCCCCGTATCGTATGGCGCCGGCAGAATTGAAGGAGTTGAGGGATCAGTTGCAGGATCTTCTCGACAAAGGGTTCATTCGGCCAAGTGTATCGCCGTGGGGAGCCCCGGTATTATTTGTGCGCAAGAAGGATGGTTCTTTTCGACTCTGTGTGGATTATCGGGAGTTGAACAAGGTTACCATCAAAAACAAGTACCCGTTACCCAGAATCGACGACTTGTTTGACCAATTGCAAGGGTCGCTAGTGTACTCCAAAATTGACCTCCAATCCGGCTACCACCAGTTGAAAATCAAGCCGGAGGATGTTCAGAAAACGGCGTTTCGCACACGCTATGGTCACTACGAATACACGGTCATGCCTTTCGGGCTTACTAACGCCCCGGCGGCGTTCATGGATCTGATGAACCGTGTGTTCAGGGAGTACTTGGACCGATTTGTCGTGGTCTTCATTGACGACATTTTGGTCTATTCGCGGAGCGACGAGGAGCACGCGGAGCATTTGCGGATAGTGCTTCAAATCCTTCGGGAGGAGAAGCTATTTGCAAGACTAAAGAAGTGCGAGTTTTGGCTCCGCGAGGTGGCTTTCCTCGGGCATATTATTTCTGAGGGGGGGATTTCAGTTGACCCGAAGAAAATTGAGGCGGTTAGGGATTGGCCGCGCCCGACGAATGTCACGGAAGTCCGCAGTTTTGTGGGCTTGGCCGGGTATTATCGACGGTTCGTGGAGGGTTTCTCGAGGATTGTGACTCCACTTACTCGGCTGACGCAAAAGGGCGTCAAGTTCGTTTGGAGCGACGAATGCGACCGGGGTTTCATTGAATTGAAGAAAAGGTTGACGTCGGCTCCTATTCTCGCCTTACCGGTGCAGGGCGAGGACTTCGTGGTGTATAGCGACGCATCCTATCTGGGTCTGGGGTGTGTCCTGATGCAGGGCGGAAAAGTGATCGCTTATGCATCCCGCCAGTTGAAGGACCACGAAAAGAACTATCCCATTCACGATTTGGAGTTGGCGGCGGTGATCTTCGCGCTGAAGTTGTGGAGGCACTACTTGTATGGTGCACATTGCGAGATCTACACCGACCACAAAAGCCTCAAGTACTTATTCACCCAGAAGGAGCTCAATTTGCGGCAACGGCGGTGGTTGGAGCTGCTGAAGGATTATGATGTCGATATCCTTTACCACCCCGGCAAAGCAAACGTGGTCGCCGATGCACTAAGTAGAAAGACGGCGAGGAACCTCGCTATGGACGTCACGAATCAAATGCCGTTATGTTTGGACATGGGGCGGATGAACCTTGAGGTAGTCGCTCCCGGGGTGCCGGCCCTGATGATGGCGCTTATTATTCAGCCGACCTTGTTGGAGAGGATCAAGAATGTGCAGCCTTCCGACTCAAGTCTCCAAAAGGTGCGGCGTGACATCGAGGAGGGCAAAGGCGGCGATTTCCATGTACACGCCGATGGCACACTTCGGTTTCGGAACCGTTGGTGTGTGCCGGAAAATGAGGAGCTCCGCGAACTGATATTGCGAGAGGCGCATCGGTCACCTTATGCCGAGCACCCTGGTGGCACCAAGATGTACCACGAGTTGAAGATGCTCTATTGGTGGCCGGGGATGAAGGCGGACATTGGGCGCTTCGTGGCAAAGTGCCTTACATGTCAACAGATAAAAGCGGAGCGTCGACTCCCGGCGGGGAAACTCCAAAGCTTGCCTATTCCCGTGTGGAAGTGGGAGGACATCTCTATGGACTTCATCGTCGGGTTGCCTCGCTCAACAGGAGGCCACGACTCGATCTGGGTGATTGTGGATCGTCTCACCAAGTCGGCACATTTCTTGCCGGTCCACACCACCTGGGCGGGAGAGAAGTTGGCACAGGTATATCTTGACGAGGTGGTGAGGCTGCACGGGGTGCCGAAGTCGATTGTATCGGACCGAGACCCCAAGTTCACCTCGCATTTCTGGAGGAATCTGCAGGAGGCCCTTGGCACACGGCTCGATTTTAGCACCGCTTTTCACCCTCAGACTGATGGTCAGACAGAGAGAACCATTCAGACCTTGGAGGACATGTTGCGGGCGTGCGTCATCGATTACAAGGGCGGTTGGTGCAAGTACTTGCCGATGGCCGAGTTCGCCTACAACAACAGTTATCACGCTAGTTTGGAGATGGCACCGTTCGAGGCTCTTTATGGACGGAAGTGTCGATCCCCTATCTATTGGAGTGATGTGGGCGAGCGCACGGAGTTCGGGCCGGACATTTTGCGGGAGGCGGAGGAGAAGGTCCGCCTTGCTCGCAAAAGATTGCTTACGGCGCAATCTCGGCAACAAAGCTACGCGGACAAGCGTCGGCGGGATTTGGAATTCGCGGTGGGCGACCGCGTCTTCTTGAAGGTTTCGCCCATGAGGGGCGTGAAGCGATTTGGAGTGCGGGGAAAACTAAGTCCCCGCTATATTGGCCCCTATGAGATATTGGAGCGTGTGGGAACGGTGGCGTACCGGCTTGCATTGCCGCCGAAGTTGGCGGATGTACATAACGTCTTCCACGTCTCCAATCTCCGCAAATATGTACCCGATCCGGAGCATGCGATGCTATATGAGCCGCCGGAGCTTCAGGATGACTTGAGCTATGAGGAGTTCCCGGTGGCGATTATTGCTCGGGAGGTGCGCAAATTGAGGAACCGCGAGATTCCTTATGTCAGGGTCCGGTGGAGCAATCACGATGATCGCGAAGCCACGTGGGAACTTGAGGAAACGATGAGGGCGCACCATCCTCATCTCTTCGAGGAGATGAATTAGAGGTATGAATTTCGATTCGGTTGAATTGCATTAAATTTCAATTTCGCGGACGAAATTGCTTAAGGGGGGAAGAATGTAGGATACCGAACTTCTAAAAGTAGAAGTTAGACATTAAGTAGAATATGCCCAATTAATTCAAAGAAATCCTAATTAACCATAGGTAAAATGTGCAAGTTCAACTTTTAAAAGAATACAATATAGAAGTTACGGTGGGATATAGTAAGTCGGAAAAATTATTATATAAATAAAAATAAAAATAGTGTAAGATACTATTTTTATTGGACTCATAGAAGCATAATATAGGTTGAAAATGACCTGCGCCGAAATCGGAGCGAAAACAGAAGATTTAATATTTTCTGTGAGAGACGGGGCAGATAAATTAGCAGAAAATTCACAGTGTCGGAAAATTCCAAAAAAATTCGGGGAGCTCCGTAATATTATTTTAAGGCCACAGAAAAAGTTTCGTGTTGATCGGATGCCAGATAGTGAGAACGGGCTCCGCCAACAGTGTCGAAAAATTCTGAGAAAATTACGGGAGCTTCGTAATTATGTTTTAAGGTTACAATAAAAGTTTCGCATCAATCGGATACCCGAGCAGTGAGAAAGGTACCTGACAGCGATTTTAAGTACAGCGAGACTTTGGTGACCCAAAAATAGCCCAAACTGAAAATTTAAAATATCTCGTGATAAATTAAGTTGAGATGAGCCTGCCCGTAAAATTTGAGCACAAACGGACATCCAGAAGGGCTCCGCAGGCAAGTATCAGATCAAATTGGACTAAATAGTAAATTACACTATTGTGGGGGTCCTTTATGCATAAAAGCACTTTCCCCTTTTCTTCTTCTTCTCCACCCACGCACGCACACACACAGACCACGCATCCATGGAGAGCTCTCTCGTTCCTTCTCACCTTACTTTCTCTCTCTAAATTTTCTTGCTCCACGTTGCACTAAATCGCGGAGCGATTTGCGGGAAGCTTAAGGCGAGCGAGGGCGAGCTTTTGAACCAAGAAAAGCTTGGAATCCTAGCTCTTTGAGGTGAGTTTTGTAAAAAATAAATTTGGTTTTGCCGTAATTTTTAGATCTAAAATCTATATGATCTTAGAAGAATTCTTGTCGAAGAAATCGGCGAAAATCGTGGAAAAATCATAATGAATGTGTATATGAAACCTAGGGTTAAAAGAGGAGTTTTTGGATTTTCATGGGATTGATCTCATTTGAACCTATGGAAACCCAATTACTATGTAAAGAAACGTGTTGGCGAAGACGGATCGACATTCCGTCAAACGGTCGAAAAGTTAGAGCCGAAATACGCGCTCTAGGACTTTTGAGGCAAAAAGAGAAATAATTACATTAGTAATTTTGGTGGGGGATTTAAATGGAATCCTTCCATCATGGAGGGGTTTTGGGTAAACCCTTGACGATCCAGGCCACAAATCGTGGAAGTTCGTCGTCTTTCGTCGGCGCTTTTGCGCGCACGTGAAAACACTAAGCATAGTGCTTGGAGGTTATTAATAGGCCGTTTTGGACTTGTTTAGGACATCCGACTTGAGGCGACCCTTGTGATCGAGACCGGTGCTCTCGTAGATTTTTTTGGAGAGCCGAGCCGAGCCAAGGACCCGAGGTGGGTGGTGCTTTTACCGAAGCCGTTGGGCTTCTCTCTATGTCTTAGCCACTTACACTATTGCATATCGCACCATTGCATTGTAGGATAGTATGTATTGCCATCTTTATACTTTCCGGTTGATATAGATATTTAGCAAATGTTATGCTAATATGTGGATTGGGAAAGATTGGGTCGATACCGAGGAATCCTATAGTGCGGATTGGGTGTTGGACTTGTGAGTCGACAATAAATGAACGAGTGGCATATATGTAGAAATTGTGAACACCACACAATAAATGAACGAGTGGCATATGAAAAGTAGTGTAGGTAAACCTATCATGACACATGTGAGACATAGGTTGTGTATTATCTATAGGGATCTCAGTTGCCATTAGCCTTATAGATAGGGTATCCTCGTGTGGAGAGGATTGGATCATGCTCATAGTCTGTTTTAGGCTGGTGGAGGTCGCTCCTCTACGGCCGCCTACTCCGGAGTTGGTCACGGGGCACGCCACCCCGAGGGACAGTCAGGTCCCGCAGACGCGTTCGATTGGTAGGTTGAGACATAGTCTCCCTCGTCGTGATAGTGAGCCGTGGGCAACCTTCGGGTGTGCCGTGAGATTTGAGATGAAGTGTTAAAAACCACACTTCTTGAAAATGAGTTAGAGAACAAGTATGAAATAGTACTTCTTGGACATAGTGATATATTTGGATATCTCTCCCCTGAGCATGCATACATGTTTTTCCGTGTTGGGCATAGTAGTGTAGTTATTTACTGCATTTACAGTTTTCAGATATATCTATCTATCTATCTATCTGCTTTGCCCTCTTGGACCTAGTGGGAAGACCGGTGGAGTCGGTGGCCGAACCCACTGGGAACTATGGACCATAGTTCTCATCCCACTATTATTACAGGGCCGAGTACAGGTACTCCCGGCGAGGATCGCGGTAAGGGCTTGGCGCCCTAGAGACGTTGGTAGCAGCCTCCCTACATCTATAGCTCTTGTCACCTTGTCTTTACATTTTGAGAGTAGATGTTGTATAGGGTGAGGATGTTTTGGATGTGATCTATGTATTATTCATATGCTCGAATGCAATGGTTGTAATAGATAGAGTTTCTCTCTTTGTTGCTTGTATGTTTACTGTTATATACTCGTACCTTGCTCTTATGTTCTTGTTAGCACTGGTTGTGCTCTCGTTGTGATTGTGTATATCTAGAATTAATTCCTGGGTGATTCTTGTACATGATCTTGTTGCTTAGCCTTGGGCGGACAGGGGAGGTTCTGTCCGTTCGGCGTCTGTTCAGCGCGCCCGAACTATGCCAAATTGGTAGCAGTTTCGGGGCGTGACACCGTGACAGCGGCAGCAGGAACTTTGCTATCACATCGGCGCGGCCCTTACTGCCGATGATGAGGGCGGTACAGATTGGGTTCATCTGGGACGGTTGGTTATTTGTGCATACGGTTATTACAGTCTAGGACTGTGTTTTAGAGGCATAGTAGTGGTAGATTTCCTTTTTCAGCGGTTCATTTCTTACCACCTTTCTTTCCTTTTTGCCTCTGGTAGACCAGTGGTATGTCAGAGTTTGAGGTTTTTACCACTAGGGGAGGCTACTGGTTTACTAGTAGTTCTCACCCCCATTCTTCCTTCTTTTTTTTCTTCTTCCTTGTTTTGCAGTGTCTTCTGCGGGTGTCGGGTTTTCAGCGGCGGCGAGAGAGATGACGACTGAGTAGATAGATCTCGAGGCAGGATGAGCGGGTTAGCTGGACTGTTGATGTACCTTGTTTCCTCAGACGGTTGTACTTTTACATTTGGGACTGGCTTTTGCCAGCAGGTTGTATTTATTTGGGTGAGCTGGGAGAGACTTGAGTATCATTTTTTACAGATGTATTGTATTTTATTTCCGCTTCAGTTGAGATGTATTAGA
>CM054944.1:9767192-9855332 GCA_029168755.2 Tillandsia fasciculata | reverse complement strand
CGGGTGTAGTCGAGCGCAAAAACAGGTCGTTGGCACGTGTTATGCTTCACAGCCGGAACTTACCTTTTTATTTTTGGGCTGAAGCGGTGAACACTGCTGTTTATGTTATTAATCGCGTGTATTTGCGCCCGGGGACATTGAATACACCATATGAACTTTGGTTTTGTAGAAAACCTAACATCAATATTTTCGCATCTTTGGGAGTCGGTGTTTTATTTTACGTGATCGTGAGAATCTTGGAAAATTTGACTCTCGAAGTGACGAAGGGATTTTCTTAGGTTATTCTACAAACAGCAGAGCATATCGAGTTTTTAACTTAGAATCTAAGACGATCGTAGAATCGATAAATGTTAAGGTAGATGAAGCTTTTCACTTTGAATCTGAAAAATCTACCCTCGATATCTCTCTTGATGATGATACACCTGCTAATGCATCTTCTTCTAACAATTCTTTCGATAATAATGATGCATCTAACGGTTCTTCAAGTTCATCTGATGTGCAGGAATCATCTCGTGTACCTCCGCCTACTCCTCTACCTCAAACGTTACGCATCTCCAAGGATCACCCTGAATCGAACATCATTGGAGATCCACAAGAAGGAGTTAGAACACGGAGACAATTGGTTTGCGGATTTGCATGCTATGTATCTCAAATCGAACCAAGGAATGTTGATGAAGCTCTCCAAGATGATTACTGGATTAAAGCAATGCAGGAAGAGCTCCATCAATTCGAGCGAAACAAAGTCTGGGAATTAACGAAGCCTCCGAAGCAACACAATGTGATAGGTACCAAATGGATCTTCAAGAACAAGAAAAATGAAGAAGGTACTATCATCAGGAACAAAGCAAGGTTAGTTGCTCAAGGCTACTCTCAAGTAGAAGGTATAGACTTTGATGAAACTTTCGCCCCTGTAGCTAGACTCGAGTCCATTCGTATATTGTTTGCGATGCTTGTCATTTTAAAATCAAATTATTTCAAATGGACGTTAAGAGCGCCTTTTTAAATGGGTTTTTAAATGAGGAAGTTTATGTGGCTCAACCGAAAGGTTTTGTGGATCATAAACTACCTAACCATGTTTTTCGTTTGAAAAAGGCTCTTTACGGTCTGAAACAAGCACCGCGAGCATGGTACGAAAGGTTGACAAAGCACCTTTTGGAAAAGGGCTATACTCGAGGGGGAGCTGACAGGACTCTCTTTGTGAAGCATTATCAAAACAATTTCATAGTTGCTCAAATCTATGTCGATGACATTGTTTTGGCGCAACAAGAGATAATGATGCTTCAAATTCGCGGAGACCATGGAAAGCGAATTTGAGATGTCCATGATGGGCGAATTGACTTATTTTCTTGGATTACAAGTTAAACAAAACGATGAAGGAATTCACTTGTGTCAATCCAAGTATGCACTGGAGTTGGTCAAAAAGTTTGATCTTGAAAATTCTAAGGATTTTCCGACTCCAATGGGAACTAGCCATAAGGGACTTGGAAGTGAATCACAAAGTGAGAATGTAGACGAGAAACTGTACCGCAGTATGATTGGGAGTCTACTATATCTCACGGCTAGTCGCCCGGACATATCCTTCAGTGTTGGGATTTGTGCGAGATATCAATCAGCACCGAAGGAGGTTCACCTGAAAGCGGTGAAACGGATCATCCGATATATCAAAGGTACAATCAATTTCGGAATTTGGTATCCTATGGGAACGACTTTCTTGGTTTTTAAGGATCCACAAGGATCTAAATAGGTACTATCAAACAACTAGAGGGGGGTGAATAGGTGTATACTTAAAAAACTCATCTCAGTGCAAAATAAAAATCAATGCGGGAAAAAAATACACACGGATATACGTGGAAACTCCAATCCAGGAGGAAAAACCACTGGACAACACGCAATAACAATCCACTAGAAAAAAAGAATAACAACGGTGATTACCGACTCCACAGACTCAAACCCTCCTTACAACTTCTCTCGGACCTTGCGCTCACCGATTGGATGTCCCACGCAATAACAATCCACTAGAAAAGAATAGAAGAATACAAGGTGATTACCGTCTCCACGGATTCAACCCCTCCTTAACTTCTTCGGACCTTTGCGCTCTCCACCGATTGCACGTCCACTGCACACGTTCGAATCTAACGAACGCCACTCGAATCCACGAGCACACGTTTCGAATCCACGAAACGCCTTTAGCACACCGAATCCACGATGCCACGTCGAATCCACGACGCAAATAGCCGATAAAGAAGTATAGGCTTCGATGGTGATCTTTGCTTAGATATACATGAAGAACCATGGATGGAATCTCTAAGCAAGATTAGATCAATTCGACAAAAGATATGTTCTTGAAAACCAGAATTGACCTAAAAGAGGCTATAAAGAAGAACGATAAAAAACCTAGCCTCTAGGGTTGCTCTCAAGTGTTTTATAAAATCATAGGTATAGCTCCCACGTTTTTGAGAAACCCTAAATGTCTTTTTATAGTTTAGAAAACCTTGGGAAAGAGATAAGAATCAAAAACATACCTTATCTGGAAATTTCAGGACGGCGATCCGGATCGGGATTACTGCGATCCGGGATCGTCGTAACAAGATTGACGATTCCAGAAATCCAAGGGTTCGGGTCCGGATCGCAAGGCCCGATCCGGATCGTTCATGAATTTCAGCAACATCCAATGTTCGGGATCCGGATCGGAATGGCCTAGGATCCGGATTGAAATTGCCAATGAACAAGTACCCTTCGGGAGGGAAATGACGGAGATGAGATCATCAAGAGGGACAAACGAAAATAGAAAAATGGGGAGAACGAAAATGAGATCGTATCACAAAGGGGGAGAACATAGATGCTCAAGAACATGGAGAACATGGAGAACATTGTTAGAGATGCTCAAGATAGGGGGAGACAAGAAAAATTGAAAGAGCCGGAAAACAAAAGAACCAAAAGGAAGACGGAATCAAATGTAGGATTTTTAATTTCTAACGACTAACGTTTGATTTTGTTTGGAGTTTATTTTGCAGGAATTACATCACTTAAGACTCCAAGTCCTAAGTCATAGAGTATGTTCTAGGACTGTTTGGTTCAAATGTTAATTTTGTATTTATTGGATCTTTCACGCAAAGAAAAAACAATGTTTTGGTGATCCACATTGAATTTCAATTTTTTGGTTTAAGATGAGGATTGCAGCGTTTTTATCCACGAACGGTTTCGTCACGAAATTGCCAAAGGGGGAGATTGTTACGGCTTTTTGGGTTGGCATATTCGGACGCAACTCAGCCGGTTGAATCGGAGCTTCGATGGTGATCCTTTGCTTAGATTATCAATGAAGACCTTAGAGAAATTCAACAAGAGATCAAGTTGACTCATGTCTGAGTCTTGAAGATTGAAGATGAAGAATTGTGGATCAGTTACATCATCTCAAGAAGAAAGTATTCAAAGGATCAGGTATGTTTAACTAAAATATAATTTTGAGAAACCCTAAATGTCTTTTATAGTTTAGAAACCTTTGGAAAGAGATAAGAATCAAAAACATACCTTATCTGGAAATTTTCAGGACGGCGATCCGGATCGGGATTACTGCGATCCGGATCGTCGTAACGAGATTGACGATTCCAGAAAGAAATCCAAGGGTTCGGGATCCGGATCGCAAGGCCCGATCCGGATCGTTCATGAATTTCAGCAACATCCAATGTTCGGGATCCGGATCGGAATGGCCTGGATCCGGATTGGATTTGCCAATGAACAAGTACCCTTCGGGATCCGGATTGGATGATCTGATCCGGATCCTGAACATGTCCCATGTCCAGTTTTTGATTTTTATGCAATTAAAAATTCATCCAAGTGTTTCTACACTATAAGAAAGTATTCGGATCACCAAAATTATTTAGTTAAACATACCTGATCCTTTTGAATACTTTCTTCTTGAGATTGATGTAACTGATCCACAATTCTTCATCTTCAATCTTCAAGACTCAAGACACTGAGTGTCAACTTGAGCTCTTGTTGAATCTTCTCTAAGTCTTTGATTGCTGATTGACAATTTGATCCTTTAAGACTCCGACTCAACTCACTGACTTGACTCACGAAATATGCCAACACCAAAAAGCCGTAACAATCTCCCCCTTTGGCAATTTCGTGACAAAACCCAAAAATACATAAAAACGCTCAAGTCACTCATCTTAAACCAAAAAATCGAAATTCAATGTCATCACCAAAACATTGATTTTCTTTGCGTGAAAGATCCAATAAATACAAAATTACATTTGAACCAAACAGTCCTAGAACATACTCTATGACTTAGGACTTGGAGTCTTAAAGTGATGTAATTCCTGCAAAACAAAACTCCAAACAAAATCAAACGTTAGTCGTTAGAAATTAAAATCCTACATTTGATCCGTCTTCCTTTTGGTTCTTTTGTTTTTCGGCTCTTTCAATTTTTTCTTTGTCTCCCCCTATCTTGAGCATCTCTAACATGTTCTCCATGTTCTCCATGTTCTTGAGCATCTATGTTCTCCCCCTTTGTGATACGATCATCATTTTTCGTTCTCCCCCATTTTTCTATTTTCGTTTGTCCTCTCTTGATGATCTCATCTCCGTCATTTCTCTTCTCCCCCTTTTTGTCACAAATTGTCAAACAGTGAACATACTAGACAAAAGGAAATCACTAACAACATTAGTTCATAGAGAAAGAGAGATAAAAGCTCAGTTCCGGTATATAACAAAAATGCAGATTGCGTACCGGTACCAGAAAGCAAAAATCAAATAATTCCTTGAAACAAATCCAGATTTTAGAATCTTTTCAAATACCGATTTGTATTCCATCAAGAAATCAATTTAAGTGCTTTAACCAATGAATTAACAAGATGTCATTCAATCCAATTAATTTCACAAAATTAAAAAGATTTACTCCTAAATCATGAAAAACAAAGATAAAACATTATAAACAGTTTTTCATGTTATATTCATCAAACACAAGTCATAAAAAATAATCTTGAGATCCAAACTCTATCAAGATGTAACGAATTTACAAAGATGACTTACGGAGATTTCCAAATGACATCAATCTTGAATTCTACCCTTTCATCAGAATAATTTAGAAAAATTCCATAATAACCAGAAAAAGTATGTAAGCACTTTAGCGCATCAACTTTAAACAAAAGTCATCGTTTCATGCAACAAGAAATAGATTATACCAAATCTATCAAAAATACTCAAAAATGAAACGAAAATTTATGAAAATTAAAACCCTTAAAGTTGAACAACTTCAATCACATCTAACATGATCTTATGCGTAATGCCTTTATCAAATCATCAATTTGGTAAAGAAAATGAAATACCAAGATCAATAGATGTTTGAAATCCCAGATAAGTTAGATAATATATCTAGACAATCTGTTGAAGAGAGTGGCTCTTTGAGCATCTTTCGTTAAAAATCCACCTTATACCAACCTTGAAATTTGACAGAGTCAAGTATTTCAACATGCATTTTATTTAATCAAAATTGAAAAACCATGCTTGGTATACATGTGGTAGCTGCACACAGTACTCGGACGACCGAGGTGGTAGCTCTTTCCTCCATGTGGTGGTAGTTTTCACACTCCTCATTGGGATGTAACTCTTTCCACATCTTTTGAGCATTTTACTTTTCTTTGACTCCCCCTCAATTGGCTATCAATTATTTAATATATAAGGTATTCAACCAAAAATTGATCCCGCATTCATACTCGACTAAATAGTCAAATAAGATAATGACTATACCAAGAGATCATTGAGAGAGAAATTGACTTTGATCACTTAAAAGATGAATTAATTAACATAAATGATCATTGCAACATCGAAATATTATGATGTCAAAAGCATAATAGATTTCTAAATGCGTGAAAAGATGCAATTTAAAGTCAATATGACCAATGCTCAACAATGTGTTTTGTTCTTGAGTGCAACACAGAATTTTTAGGAATGTTTATAGCACTTGTGTTGTCACAAAGACTTCACACAACCTAGATAGATTAAGCATCTAAAGATCACACATGATTTCTAAAATTTGATGCTTATAACTATCAAAAACTCCTATAATGAAGTATATTCAAGATTATGATTATGGAGTAAAGTTGATAATCCATATAAAATTAATTGGAGTGAATGAACGTGAAGCCCTTTTTATTCAATGCACTTGTTCGTTAAAACCCTTTTGTTCAAAAACAAAACATAAAAACAAAGAGCATTGAAAAACATGTAATGCAAAGATTAAAAAAATATGAGGGGAAAACCAATCAAAGCATTACACACAGTCATAAGCTATTTAGAACTTAAGACAAGGAAAGATATCACCTTTCCGAATCCAAAATCGCTGGATTTTGGGTTGTCTTGATTCATTGTTGCCGGGGGTTGTGCGCTTTGACTGTTGATCTACCTTAGGTCTTTGCCTCGCAATGATCCACTTGTATGATTGATGTTGTGGCTCGGACCTTTGGTGGGTTGAGTGAACTTCTTTGACTTGATGTGTCTTTTGATTCCGTTGAGTTCGCTCCGTAGATGAAGTTGCCGAAGAATTCTTCTTTCTCTTTTTCGGGCAATTCTTCACCAAATGTCCTTCAAGTCCACATAAGTGACAAGTTCTTCCTTTCAGTTTAATTGTGGAACTTGAAGCCTTCACAGTTTGATTCTTTTTGAATCCCAAACCAACCTTGCTTGTTTGACCCAATCCGGACATACTTTCTAGTTTCTTGGAACCGGTTGAAAGCCTTTGTATGTCGGATTTGAGTTCATGAACTTGCTTGGTCAAAGCTTGGTTGGTGACATGAATTTCTTCAAACTGTTTTTCAAGAAAATCAATCTTGTTAATATGGGAATTAACGATCGTTTCCGATTGATTTATCTTTTCTTGGAGGATTTTATTATTATCCAATAAAAGCTCTCGTTCCTCCTCGAGATCATGAAGTTTGATCTTTAAAGCATGATTCTCGTCTTGAACCTCAAGTCGTTGCTTCCTCAACTTCTTGATATGCTTGGCCATCTTCTTTGATTCCGCAAGAAGTTGTTGGTATGCCTCAACGAGTTCTTCTTCGTCCGACTCCCCCTCACTTGATGACTCTCCGCCGGATGTTGATGTTTCATGCAAAATCAAAGGAGTAGAGTCAGTGACTAAAGATGATAAACAAATATTAGAAGAGGGAATTTGAGAGGCATGAAAAGCAACAACTTTTTCCTCTTTACTTGAGGTCGATTCATCGAACTAGAATCGTCCCAAGTTTTCGCTTGCAAAGCCTTCTTTTTATATGATTTCTTAGAAGGACAATCCGTTGAAATATGGCCGTAGCCTTTGCATCGATAGCATCGGATTTCCCCTTCGAAATCATCTTTTTCTTTTTCTTTAGAAGGTTTTGCAAGCCTTTGAGTTTAGAGGATTTAGAACCCGATGATCCTTTAGATGATTTCGTGGATGAAGATCCATCGGTTCGATTCTTCCAAAATTTCCGACGAAATTTCTTTGTGATCCGCGCCAATTGTTCTTCAAAATCGGCTAAAGAGATTTCATCGTCGGAACTTGATTCGCTATCTTCTTCCTTTGTTGATTTGAATGCAATACCTGTAAGCTTAGAAGAAGACTTGGAAGAAACTTGATTAGTAGGAAAAGTCATCTCATAAGTTTGCAAAGCACCTACTAATTCCTCTACACTCATCTCATCCGGATGACTAACGGTTTCAATGGCGGTAACCTTTGCCCTAAACCGTTCCGGAAGAGTCCGAAGTATCTTTCTTACAATTTTCGACTCCGGGATCTTTTCTCCTAAATTAGCACATGTATTAATTACATCTTGAAGTCTAGTGTAATAATCTGTAAACAATTCATGCTCTTCCATATGAATAGAGTCAAATTGACTTGTAAGCATCTGGAGCTTTTGAATTTTTACAAGATTAGTACCCTCATGTGTAATTTTGAGAATATCCCAAATTTCCTTCGCGGTTTCACACGCGGAAATTCGTGTGAACTCAGTCGAGGAAAGAGAATTAAATAAAGCGTTCATACCTTTCCCATTGTAAGAAGATCTTTCGATTTCCTCTTTAGACCATCTAGAGCGAGGTTTTGGGGTAGTAGAATTTCCTACTTCCTCAACAGGATGCACCCAACCGTATTCCACGGTTTGCCATACCCGCTCATCAATTGAGATGAGAAAAGCTCTCATCCGCACTTTCCAATACGCATAGTTGGTCCCATCAAAAAGATGAGGTCTAAAAATATTACCACTTTCACCCGACATGATAGATAAACCTAAAACCCGCTCTGATACCAATTGTTGAGTTATTTAAGGATCCACAAGGATCTAAATAGGTACTATCAAACACCTAGAGGGGGGTGAATAGGTGTAATATTAAAAAACCAATCTCAGTGCAAAATAAAAACCAATGCGGAAAATAAAAATAGCACACCGAGATTTACGTGGAAACTCCAATCCAGGAGAAAAACCACGGGACCAACACGCAATAACAATCCACTAAGAAAAGAAGAATAACAAGGTGATTACCGACTCCACGGACTCAACCCCTCCTTCAACTTCTTCGGACCTTGCGCTGACCGATTGGATGTCCACGCAATAACAATCCACTAAGAATAGAAGAATAACAAGGTGATTACCGTCTCCACGGATTCAACCCCTCCTTCAACTTCTTCGGACCTTGCGCTCCACCGATTGCACGTCCACTGCACACGTTCGAATCCACGAACGCCACTCGAATCCACGAGCACACGTTTCGAATCCACGAAACGCCTTTAGCACACCGAATCCACGATGCCACGTCGAATCCACGACGCAAACTCAGCCGATAAGAATATTGGCTTCGATGGTGATCCTTTGCTTAGATTATCAATGAAGAACCATGGATGGAATCTCTAAGCAAAGATTAGATCAATTCGACAAAAGATATGTTCTTGAAAGAACCATCGAATTGACCTAAAAGAGGCTATAAAGAAGAACGATAAAAACCTAGCCTCTAGGGTTGCTCTCAAGTGTTTTATAAAATCATCGGTATAGCTCCCACGTTTTTGAGAAACCCTAAATGTCTATTTATAGTTTAGAAACCTTTGGAAAGAGATAAGAATCAAAAACATACCTTATCTGGAAATTTTCAGGACGGCGATCCGGATCGGGATTACTGCGATCCGGATCGTCGTAACAAGATTGACGATTCCAGAAATCCAAGGGTTCGGGATCCGGATCGCAAGGCCCGATCCGGATCGTTCATGAATTTCAGCAACATCCAATGTTCGGGATCCGGATCGGAATGGCCTGGATCCGGATTGAAATTGCCAATGAACAAGTACCCTTCGGGATCCGGATTGGAAGATCTGATCCGGATCCTGAACTTGTCCCATGTCCAGTTTTTGATTTTTATGCAATTAAAAATTCATCCAAGTGTTTCTACACTATAAGAAAGTATTCGGATCACCAAAATTATTTAGTTAAACATACCTGATCCTTTTGAATACTTTCTTCTTGAGATTGATGTAACTGATCCACAATTCTTCATCTTCAATCTTCAAGACTCAAGACATTGAGTGTCAACTTGAGCTCTTGTTGAATCTTCTCTAAGTCTTTGATTGCTGATTGACAATTTGATCCCTTTAAGACTCCGACTCAACTCACTGACTTGACTCACGAAATATGCCAACACCAAAAAGCCGTAACAGACTTTGGATATTGTTGGATACTCAGATGCCGATTGGGCTGGATCGGTGGATGACCGGAAAAGCACGAGTGGTGCATGCTTCTATCTTGGCCACTGCCTTGTTGCATGGCACAGTAAAAAGCAGAACTGCATAGCACTCTCGACTGCCGAAGCGGAGTACATTTCTGCAGGAAGTTGTTCAACCCAATTGATTTGGATGAAGAGCGTGTTGAGCGATTTCCGGATTTCAACGTCTTCGGTAACCATTTTATGTGACAACACTAGTGCTATTAACATTTCAAAAAACCCTGTGTTGCACTCTAGAACAAAACATATTGAACTTAGATATCATTTTCTTAGAGAGCTAGTTGAATCAAACATTCTTCAACTGTCATACATTTCAACTGAGGATCAATTAGCCGATATCTTAACAAAACCTTTGGATCAAAAACGTTTTATTCACTTACGTAAAGCAATTGGCATGCTTTCCTTGAAATAAACTCCTTTGAAACCTTTGCTTAGGTTAGGTTTTGTTTTTGTTTTTGTTTTGTTCTTTATCTATGTTTTGTACATAGGACATTAATTGAGCATAAATCATAATTGACTTTAATTGCATCCTTTTATGCATTTAGAAATTTATTATGTTTTTGATGTCATAATATTTCAATGTTGCAATGATCATTTACGTTAATTAAACCATCTTTTAAGTGATCAAAGTCAATTTCTCTCTCAATGATCTCTTGGTATAGTCATTATCATATTTGATTGCTTAGTCGAGTATGAATTCGAGATCAATGGTTTGGTTGAATACCTTATATATTAAATAATTGATAGCCAATTGAGGGGGAGTCAATGAAATGTAAAATGCTCAAAAGATGTGGAAAGAGTTACATCCCATGAGGAGTGTGAAAACTACCACCACATGGAGAAAATAAAAAAAAAATACTCCATGAATGAAAAGCAAATTTTTGTTTTGAAAATTGTTGATGAAATTCATATTGAAATACTTGACTCAGTCGTATTTCATGGTTGGTATAAGGTGGGATTTTTGATAAAAGATGCTCAAAGAGCCACTCCTTCAACAGATTGTCTAGATATATTATCTAACTTATCTGGGATTTCAAACATCTATTGATCTTGGTATTTCATTTTCTTTGCCAAAATTGATGATTTGATAAAGGCATTACGCATAAGATCAGGATAGATGTAATTGAAGTTGTTCAACTTTAAGTGTTTTAACTTTCGTAAATTTTCGTTTCATTTTTGGATATTTTTGATAGATTTTGCATAATCTATTTCTTGTTGTATGAAACGATGTCTTTTGTTTAAAGTTGACATGGTAAAGTGCTTACATACTTTTTCTGGATTTTATAAAATTTTTCTGAATTTTTCTGGAGAAAAAGTTGAAGCCGATCCGGATCAGGGGAAGTGATCCGGATCCCGAACGCAGGATTTTTCCTGCGGGTAGCCGATCCGGATCACATTCTCGATCCGATCCGGATCACGGCTAGGGTTTTTATAAAAACATAGAGATTTTCGATTTCTTTTACCCTAATCTCTTGTTTTCAAGCCTCTAGAGTTTCTCTCTCTAGATTTCTTGCTTCTTGGAGCTTCAAAACTCAAAGTTCTTCGGATTCAAGTAAGTTTTATTGATCAAAACTCGGTTTTTACGGTTTTTCATCAAACGTGAGTTGAAAAATTGGAACTTTTTCGTTTGTGAATGGTTTTTGATCAAATTTCTTTTGAAATAAGAACTCTGGGTCAATTAGTTTTGCGGTTATGCTGGGTTTTTACCTGATTAACGAGTTTTTAGGCTTCGATTTCTAAAAATTTGATTTTAGGGCATAAAAGAGGAATTTTTGTAAATCATGGGATTGATCTATTTTTAAAATTCTTTTTGGAAAACTAATTTGATTCTTGGCTTCTCTTGTGACACCCCCGGAATTTGGATTAGTCCTCTATATAAATGATATAATAGGACTAAATCTCTAACCCGGCTATAGCTTTTTGGATGGTAGCAAGATCCAAGAGGAACATGA
Source organism: Tillandsia fasciculata (assembly GCA_029168755.2). Taxonomy (NCBI): domain Eukaryota; kingdom Viridiplantae; phylum Streptophyta; class Magnoliopsida; order Poales; family Bromeliaceae; genus Tillandsia; species Tillandsia fasciculata. Next base: position 9,843,633 of record CM054944.1, on the reverse strand, counting down.
GAGTTAAGCGTGCTAGAGCTAGAGTAGTTCTAGGATGGGTGACCCCCTGGGAAGTGGGGCGTCACAGTTGGTATCAGAGCCATTCACCAGCCGGAAATGTGAGATGAGTCTCGGCTGAGCCAGGGTTATATAGCGGGTAGAGCGAGGCTCCCCGGCTAATGACCGTTGTGAGTGGAGTGCAGCTCCTCACAAGGTCGGCTAAGGCTAGCGAGACGAGTCTCACATCGCCTGGTGCTTGTGAGTGTGCTTGAGCCTGACGTGGACGTCAGGGCTTAAAGGGGGAAAGAATGTGACACCCCCGGAATTTGGATTAGTGCTCTATATAAATGATATAATAGGACTAAATCTCTAACCCGGCTATAGCTTTTTGGATGGTAGCAAGATCCAAGAGGAACATGAGAGTTAAGCGTGCTAGAGCTAGAGTAGTTCTAGGATGGGTGACCCCCTGGGAAGTGGGGCGTCACATCTCTACATGATTATGATTGTCTAGGTACAATTTTTCAAATTTTTCAAAATTGACGATTTTTTATATGTTCTTGAGTTGGTTTTGCACAGGACACTTTCTCAAAACTCAGAGCACTCACACCAATGGCACTCTCCTGGTTAATCCTGCTACTGGTCACGATGGTGCACACGAGCACATCCGTTAAAGAGGAACCGGGTGTTTCAACTCAAGACAAAACGAACGAAGCCAAGGAGGACAGCTCGGATTATGATGAGGATGAATGGGACGAATTCTTCAAAGATGTTCAACGAAAAATTGATGAGGAGGACAGGAAATTTACCAAAGGAAAAAGACTAATGAGATCTGCCTCAACAACCAAACAGTATACGAGAAGGAAAAATGTCCAAAGAAGTGCGAGTCAGCATAGTGGGCCTCTCACCAGAGCACGCTCACTTTCTGGAATTCTGCAAACTGAATCTCCATGGGTTTCGGGACTGGATGCACCATCTGCATCTACACAGCATCCTTCACACTCAAAGACACGGACAACTGACACAGAGACTTTGGAATCGATTCGTCAGGAACAACAAAGACTCTCTGCTGCACAAGAGAGAATATCGAAAGAATTTCTGTCACGCCCCGGGGTCGAAACTGCGATCCGGGCTCGCCAACAGATCCGCCACCTATGCCAAAACCCGCATAGGCGAAGCGTCTAACCTGCAAAAGATAGTACTATAGCTACACAAATATCAGAGCTGAAATAAAATGCTGTAGAATAAAATCCAATTACTATACATCATGAAATAGAGTACAATATCCATTCCCTCAAATACAGATAAACATCATACAATGTCCTCAGTACAGCATCTCTCGACTATAAAAGGAGATAAACTAAAACTATAGTACATCAGTCTCTCCAAATACAAAAGATCTCTCTCCTCCAGATAAACAGTAAAACCAGCCAGCAGCTACGAGGAATCTCCAACCAGGGATACAGCTACACTCCTCGGGTGGTAACGATCTAGCTCGTGCCTCCCTCGCCCCGAACAACGACCGAAGATCAGCAACTCCAATGAGGACTCTGCAAAACAGGGGGGAGAGAAGAAGAGGAAACAACAGTGGGGGTGAGAACCACTAGTAAACCAGTAGCCTCCCCCTGTGGGTAAAGCCTCAAGCTCCGACGTACCCACTAAATCTACTAGAGGCAAGAAAAGGGCAAGGGGGTAAAGCTGTAACAGAACTACTGAAAAAAAAAGGGAAAACCACAACAAGTATGCCTCTAAATGCAATACCGAAGGAAATGACGGTATGAATGCACCAGGAAACAACATCTGGCTAAATAGACCCAATCTAGTGCCACCAGTAAACTGGTACTGCCTGCTCTGCCATCACTCACAACTCACCAACTGACCGGAACCCAACACGGTCTAAAGCCTACTCCGGAGTGGCACTCGAGGGGAGCGACCCACACGAGTAAAGTATCACTGTATCAAGCATCTCTGTAACCAATATCTCACAATAGCAGGACTGGATCATGACAATGATCAAAGTGGGAAAACTCCGTCCACTAATAAAACCCCGATCTGATGCAATAATACTCAAAAGTGGGAAATACCATCCACTAGAGAAATCTAATACCCAATCTGATGCAATAGTAAACATCCGGTCTGTCACGCCCCGGGTGTAAACCAGAACCCGGGCCCGTCCACAGATCCGCCGTGCATGCGGTATTTCCCACATACACGAAGCGTCGGTAACCTGCTCAGATAAGAAAGAATAATAAAAGAGCATAATAATCAGAGCTAAACTAAAACTACTGTATCTCAGACAGGTGCTGGAAGTAAAAGGTACAACAGTAAAATAAAATACAGATGTCTCTCCCAGCTCACTACTAAAATACAAACAGCTGGCAGAAGCCAGTCCCCAAAAAGAAATACAAGAAAACTGTCTGAGAAGTCCAGGTACCCAAAAATCTCCAGCTACGACCCTCGGTGGCTCTCTATCTAGTCCGCAATCCGCTTACCTCGATCAGTTGCTGACGGCCCAGCAACTCCCACTGAGGACTCTGCAAAACAAGGGAAAAGAAAGAAACAAGAAAAACAATGGGGGTAAGTACTACTATAAACAGTAGCCTCCCCTAGTGGGTAAAGCCTCAGCTCAGATAAGCCCACCAGGTGATCAGAGGCAAAAAGGGAAAGGAAAAGAAAAGGGGTGCAGATAAATGAAGCAACTGATGAAGTGCTATCCCTAATATGCCTCTATATGATAACTCAACACTGGAGGAAAAAGGAATGCAGCAGTAAACAAGAAGCCTGTCCAAAGGATCCAATCTGACCGCCAGTGAACACTGGCACTGCCTGCTCTGCCATCGAACTCAAGAACCCAGCCTGGTGCCCGGCGCTCTGCACCGTGGAAAGCCTACTCCGGAGTGGCACTCGAGGGGAGCGACCCACACGAGTAAAATATCACTGTATCAAGCATCTCTGTAACCACTGTCTCATAATAGCAGGACTGGATCGAGACTCAAAGAAGTGGGAACAACCCTCCACTAAAGAAAGCTCGATCCCCAAAACACCCAATCTGATGCAATAGTACAAACCGGTCAACCACCCAAGATCCGTGGTCGCCGCAACACCCTGCCATACCCCTAACCTGTCCCAATCCCCAATACCTGACTACACTGTCTAACAGACGCTCGAACCTGAGCGACTAAGCCGCAAGTGCCAACAATGGAAGAAGAAAAGAGCAAAAGCATGGTTTCTCCTAAGTCAAGTCCCAAAATAGTATAGCAGTAAAGATTACATAATTATGTGATCAATTTAATCATGCATGGTTCCAACATTTTGTCCAATTTCCCAGAATAAATAATTTAGAGTGACATAAGCCAGGGTGACAGTCTCATATGAAAAATTATCAGTTTTGCAGTCCTCAATTCCTATTAAGTCTCCAAGCATACAGTCCAGATTAGTTAAGCGATTAAAATCAGGTGATCATTCTAACAATAATTTATCAGGATCCAAATAACCAATAATTAATTTCCTGGAGCATGCAAGTCTACCAATCAACACATTTAGCATTGTCAAATCATGGGTACTCTGATATTCCTAGTGGGCATAACAAAGGAGAGGAGTACAACAACCACCCACCTGAAGTGCAACTGTCCAAGCCCGCACAGCCAGAAAATACCAAAACTCCAAATCCTTGCTTCCACAATTTCAGCACACCCGAAATATTCCTGGTATAGTACAAAGCTCACTAATTACACTTAGGCTCCCAATTATAGCACTAATAATCACATACAACCTCGAATTCTGAACTGTTAAATTATCACCTGCAGAAATTGCCCAGAAAATTCCAATAAAAATATCACGGCGATCCTCGCGTCGATAGCTTCGCAACGGTACCTTGCACGCCCAAATCCGAGTTCTGCACATCAAGATAAAAATTCGGCAAGGGGGCACACTCATACAAAAATCTGTATTAAGGACAGATTACTGTTCACTGAGAAAACAGTAATTTTCACCTCGAAATAAAATTCACAAAAATCCAATAAAAATACGAGCGCGTTCCTTGCGATCCGTAGATGAAAAAGTTGTATAAGCTCGTTTCCGTCAGACGCTCGTGCGCAAAGATATGGCCGAAATACTCCGCTGCTGTCAAGTAAATCCACACAGAAAATGGGGTCACTGTTTGCCTCGGGATCCGTGCCAAAACCTCGAAACGGGAAAGCGCGACCAAAACGAAAGATGAAGTCCTACCTCTTAGGAGTCTACTGGTGCAAGAATCACAAGAAAATGATGTCGGGGTAGCCCAGGGGAGCAAAAATACTATCGCTGCGCCGAAGAAGAACACTAGAAAGCAACGTCGCGCCGCACCGTAAAATGGGGAACCTCGGGATTCGTGCCTCCTAAAATCTTGAAACTTGGCAGGGAGATCAAGCACTTAGAGATGAAAATCTTTGCTTAAGGGTGCTCGGGCTGAAGGTGAATGGGTTGGGAGATAAAGAGGAAAGAGTGGAGCTCGGGTTGGTGGCTTATATAGGCTGAATAGAACAATTGAAGAAATACCCAACATGTCCCATTTTCCGGGCGCCCGAAAAGTTTCGGGCGCACACAGTGCGGCCCGGCCCATGATTTCCGGGCGCGCACAGTGCGGCCCGGTCTACCGTGCACCCGGCCCAAACTCCGTGGACCGCGTCTGCTGCGCCGGCCAACCGGAAGGCGCCACGTGGCCCGCCTCCGGTGCACGACCCCCGCGGTGGACCGCGTTCCTGCCCGCGCCCTCAGCCGCCTGCCCGCGCTGTAAAGTACCGGATTTTCGGCACATAAATAAATGTAAATAAAGGTGGTATGAAATACTAGTGTTATGAAAGTTGGGGAAGTAAGGAACATTTGGAAGCGAGTTGGGCCCAATTCGGGTTAAAATGGAGAGATCTAAAAATTTATTGGAGAAAGGGGGCCCTGATTTTTAGTGGAAAATTCACAGTGTCGGAAAATTCCGAGAAAATTACGGGAGCCCCGTAAATATGTTTTAAGACCACGGAAAAAGTTTCGCGTTGATCGGATACCCGATAGTGAAAACGGGCTCCGCCAACAGTGTCGAAAAATTCTGAGAAAATTTGGGGAGCTTCGTAATTATGTTTTAAGGTCACAGTAAAAATTTCGGGTTGATAGGATACCCGGATTGTGAGAACGGGGTCCGCCAATGATTCTAGATACAGCGAGGCTTTTGGTGGCCCAGAAATGGTCCAAACTGAAAATTTAAAATTTTCTGTGGTAAATTAAGCTGAAACGAAGTCGTCTGTCAAATTTGGACGGAAACGGACGAAAAATGGACAGAAAACGGGACGAAAACGGATTTCCGAAACGGCGACGGCACGTGGCTCGAGGTGTGCCTTGCTGCGCAAGGCACGCAGCTGGCGCTGCGCCTTCCTGCGCGGGAAGTGTGCCACTTTTGCACGTGGACCGGGTGCACACACTCTTGTGTGGTGGACCGCCACACGGCGGCTCCCCATTGGGGGCCCCGTGGACCCGGTCTACAAGCCCCCTCCCTTCCCTTTTCCTTCATTTTTCTCTTCTTCTTCTTCCTTCTCCCCGCAGACTCTCCCCTCCTTCTTCCATTTCTTCTCTACCCGAGCACGAACGAGAGAGAGAGAGATAGAGAGAGAAGAAAAGAGAAAAAAAAAGGGGATTTGGTGGGGTACGTCACGCTGTGGATCTCGTGGGCGGCGCGTCTTACGAGGTAACGTTATTTTTCGGTATTTTTGGGCACAATTTGTAGGGTTCCTTTTTGGACATTAAATTTGACCCCGTGCCGTTTTGCGTGTTGGGACCGAGTTCTACTGTACCGTTGCTGCACGGACTGTCGGGGGCAATTTTGTCGCGCCTCGTTTTGCGTGCCAATCCGAGGTATGTGCTCCGTTTCGCGTGCAACTTACATTATCGCGCACAGTTTTGCGTGTAGTTATAATATTATACATCGTTTTTCGTACAGGGATAGAAAAATATGCACCGTTTTGCGTGCAACCTTACAGTTAAGCATGCACCGTTTTGCGTGCAGATAATTTTATCGCGCACCGTTTTGCGTGCAGTTTATAATATTATACATCATTTTCGTGCAGGGATAGAAAAATATGCACCGTTTTGCGTGCAACTTTACAGTTAAGCTTGCACCGTTTTGCGTGCAGATAATTTTATCGCGCACCGTTTTGCGTGCAGTTTATAATATTATACATCATTTTTCGTGCAGGGATAGAAAAATATGCACCGTTTTGCGTGCAACTTTACAGTTAAGCGTGCACCGTTTTGCGTGCAGATAATTTTATCGTGCACCGTTTTGCGTGCAGTTTATAATATTATACATTTTTTCGTGCAGGGATAAAAAATGTGCACCGTTTTGCGTGCAACCCTACAGTTAAACGTGCACCGTTTTGCGTGCAGATTTGAGGTACGTGCACCGTTTTGCGTGCAGGTTGAATTAACGTGCACCGTTTTGCGTGCAGATTGAAATGGCGTGCACCGTTTTGCGTGCGAATTTTTAATAACGTGCACCGTTTTGCGTGCAGGTTAGGAGGACGTGCATCGTTTTGCGTGCAGACTCGAGGGAGGTGCATCGTTTTGCGTGCAAGCTCGAGGGAACAAGTGGAATCGCGCGGAGACCAATTGCAAGTGTCTACAAGCAATTGGGTACACTACAAGGTGGGGGATTCTGCCGAAATTGGGTGACCTCTCCCCTTGCTCCTTTGCTTTTTGATCTAGAAGCATGATAGTAGCCTGTTAGAGGCGTTAGGTAATTATGATTAAGATTGCATGTTTAGAGGATTACAGATGAAAAGTGCAACTGTTGGTTGCCAAAGACAGATGATAAATGTGCATGTGCAGAGATATTTAGAGGAAAAGTGACATTTATGATTTATCCAAATAGGGGATAAACTGTATGTGTAGATGGACACAGATGAAAAATGCAACTGTTGGTTGCCAAAAATAGAGATAATTAATTTGCATGTGTAAAAAGAATTAGGGGAAAAATGTGATTCTTGACTTATCTAAATTGATGATAATTGCATGCATAGATAATAAATATATATTTTTATGATGGATATGAAAATAATTGCATGCGTAGAAATGAGTAATTACCTGATGACTGTGATCATGTTAGGGTACAACCCTAGGAATCATGTGATATAAGGGAACAGAACTTGTTGGTAGTAAGACTAGGAGAAAACCTAGTTTAGGGGTTTGACGAGTGACATTGAACTAGGAGTTATCCTAGGATTGGACGAGTGGCATGGTCTTAGGTGATAACCTAAGGACACTGGATAGAGTGATCAACATAGAGTCAGAGAACTCTAGGATGTATATGACATGGAACTTAGGTAAAGGAAACCTAAGGAGAACTAGTGTTCAACATAGAGTCAGGGAACTCTAGGACAGGTATGACATGAAACTTAGGTAAAGGGAACCTAAGTTGAGCTAGAAGAGTTTAAACTCACAGACAGAAAGATAGAGTGAAGTTGACTCTAGGATTCAGTAAGGAATCAAGAGAACGGAAAGTAGATCAAGTGTGGTGACATGAAAGGAAAAAATGAGAAATAGATCAAGTGTGGAGATATGGAAGGGGAAACAGGAAGTTAGAGTCAGTGTAACTCTAAGTTAATAGTGGAACAGGAAAATAGAGTTAAGTTAACTCTAGGATTCAATGAGGAATCAGGAAAGTGGGATAAGATCCCAAGGTTAAAGAGTTGATCAAATATAACCCTAGAAAGTCATAGGGTGTCTGGGCAAATGGATAATAACTTTAACTTCAATTTGAGTGAAAGAAATAAAAGAGAAATGTTTAAGAGTCCAGGAGACTCTCTAGTTATCCTTATGGCAAGACCTAGGATAAGAGGAAAAATTATTGCAAAAAGGCAAAAATTAAAAGCAAGCTAAAAGTGGCTAAAAGCATAAAGAAAATGTAAATGACGCATTCGAATTTGAGACTCGTCAAGTGGAGCAGGACTCCCTGGGCAGTGACCCGTCGGACGAGGTACTTTCGAAGGGCTAAAAGTGAAAGCAAGGAGCTAAATGCTCAAAGAAAAGAGAAAGTGATTTGCCAGTGGCAAAAAGGGAGCTATAAGCTCGAATAAGAAAGGAAAGCATGTATTCAAAAGCAAAGAGGCTAAGAACTAAAATAAAAAGAGAAAGAAAAAGAAAAGAAAGAAAATTAAAGATAAAACGGGCGTACCTCCGGGGGCGAACGTACAACGGTCAGGAGTTGGACAGGGTCCCTCTCCCGGGCAGCGACCCGTATGACTGGTAGATAGAGTACTCTTGTCAGAGTTGGGCAGTGACCCTATCGGGCAGTGTCCCGTATGACAAGTCCCCCGGCAGGACGGGGTAACACTTGCGAGTGTTATCGGCAACCTTAGAAATCTTATCTTATGGTAGCAAGACTACCGGGCTCGGGCCCGTTGGATAAGAATTTCCAAGGGTTAACTTGAACTAAAGCACCAGAATCTAAAGAATAAAGAAAAATAGAGTGGCCAGGGTGGCCGGGTTAGTTGAACCCAGTATACAGCGGCATAGTGGCCGAGTTGGTGCTTAGCAGCCTAGTGTGGCTAGACAGAGTAGTGCTGGGTCGATGGTTGTACACAGATAGTGTAGTGATATATTATTGCATAGCTGCATATTGATGTTGAGGATTTTAGTTTCCTAGCACACTATTATTATTGCTTCCATTGGACCAAGTGGTGTAGGACACTTTCTCTCGGTGGTTGAACCCACTGGGAACTCGCTCGTAGTTCTCACACCCCTTGGGTGACTCCCCCCCCACAGGTTCGGGAATGGATGCAGCGGTCGAGACAGATCAGATGCAGACGACAGCGAGGCATACGACAGGGGCAAGGGCCCAGCAGCATAGTGACCTAGAGGGTCTAGCAGAGGTATCCCTTTCTATATATTTCTTGAGTGAACCTTGTATGGTGAGGAATTATGTAAAGAAAATGTAATAATTTTATTTGCAAGTTCAGAATTGTAAAGTGTAATAAGTTTAATTTATGGTTCACTCCTGTATGCTTTCATTTCCGCATTAGTTATTGAATGAAAGTTTTAAATTTATAGTGATTTTTAGTACTCTGATATTGAGCTTCCGCATACACTTGTTGTGTTATTATGGATGTTACCGTTCCTTTCGGGTAGAAAAAGGTTTTACCCGATTGGCGGGTCTGTTGGCGTGCCCGAACCGTACAAATTGGCGGACTCGGGGCGTGACAGATTAGAGTGGTATCAGAGCCTAGGAATAGTCCTAGGTGGTTAGCAACCTTAGGGAGACCCTAGGGATTAGCACGAGAGAGTGCGTGGATTTTGGGCGAAAGTATTTGATTGGTTATTGTTGTTCCCAAAAAGGATGTTGGGACTGATCGAGGGCAACGAGCTTTCATTCTTCGGATATTACGTTGGCGGCCGACAACGTAATGTTGGAGATGAAAAGGAGTACCCTCTTATACTTTCGCATGATTGGGTCGACGAGCCTTTTTGTCGGTATATAGACTGCGCGTTGCTCAAATGGCTAAGTTTGGGCTGGTTGTTTCGTTGTGGTGTGCATAGTAGCGATGACACCACATAGGGAAACGCACCTGTTTGACTCGAGTCCCGAGAGGGCTCGGGGTCAAACGTGGTATACGAGCTGCGATAGCAGGTGACCGCACTTGTTGGAGTGGTCCAACAGTAGGTCAGACTTCTTGCCGTCGGCGGAAATTTTCCGCCGACAGGAAGACAGGTTTCGACGCCTAAGAGTGGCGTCAGCATGACAGTTGGAGCAGATAGATAGGCTCCAGTGGCTGATAGCGCAGCAAGCTGAGGCTGCACAAACAACGTATGAGTATACGGCGTCGCCGCCTGTAGGGGCGACAGTAAAAGAGTGGCAGTGGCCGCCGAACTTTTGTCGGCGCACCCAACACCTTCAGCATAGGGTGTTTTAAGCTTGTGTCAGCTGGTTTGCTGGCAAAGTATGGTTAGTAAGGTCCAGTGAGAGACCGACTCATGAAATGGTGATCGCTATGTTGCGAGAGCCAAGTTGCTGTGTCCTAAGGGTTAGGGCAAGAAAGATTTATGGGCCTAGTGGCGAAAGTTCGCCCTGATGACGGTAGTGACCGTGTGGCCTATCATTGTGGCTAAATTGCCGCATTGTGGGGTTGGTAAGACCCGGGATAGGTTTCGAGATTCGAAAACCTCGCAAGTGAGCGGGAGTTTTGTGGCGCCGGTCTGATGGATCGATGTAATGGCAAGGATTGCCACCGTAGGGTTTGCGTGTTAATCACCAGAGTTGGTGAACAGTTATTGTGGTGCCTCAACCCAGTTGGGAGAGGTGTACGGAGTCATGGCGTGTTTAAGCAAGTTGCTTAGCACTGGATTTTCGCGAGTTAGCGTGGGGGCGTAGGACGCCCAACTGTTTGGGTGCTCATGGAGCACAAGTATCGTTTAGCCAGAGAGAGCTGATTAGGTGGCGTATTAGCCTTTGCCTAGTGTGGCCAGAGTTGATAGAGAGTTTGGGTCGTGGATTGACGACTTGTTAGTTGGTTTTGCTCAGTGGAGCGTAGTGGTCGCGTGGCGACGATTAGCGGGTTCGCTTTGGGACGATCCGTGCCTGGACCATGTTTGTGGACTGTGGGCCTGTAGCCCAGTGGGCAGGCGCAGTCAGCTGTGAGAGACAGCGGCCCGAGACCTGATGGCGGGGCATGATAGAGATTTGGTCGGGACGGTAGTCCGAGCGATGACCCGGGAACGTGGAATGCCACGTGTGAGCATTGAGGCTATTAGTACACTGAGAGTGTGATGTGACCAGGCCGTAGAGCTAGTGGTGATTGAGGTACGGTAGCTCCTAGTGGGGAGTGTTGGGGTAGTAATCCTAAGTGTGGATCTACCCGTATGACGATTGGGTCTGTGTGCTAGTGAGAGCCATTGTACAGTGTTGGACTAGTTGGGCTATAGGCCCCTATTGGATCGTGGTCTGCGGACCTATTAGTAGTCCGAGATATCGGGTTAGCTGATAACCCGTGGACTTAGAGCGCTAGTAGCGTGTGAGATAGTTGAGGACTGGTGGATTGGCCTTTGCCCTCCACATTAGGCAGCGGAGTGACCGGAAAATGCGGTAAATGTAATTAGTTGCAGATGCAACCTCCTTGTGAAAGATAAAATGATCGCGGAATTAAAGTGAAGATTTCGCGAGAAGAGACTTCGCCATTTGTGGCAATTGAGAGAGAGCAAGTGCTCAACTGTGTCTCTCACCTACTTGGTGAAAGTGGCCAGACACCAGGTCTGTGTTTGTCCCTAGATTGAGATAGGGATCCAGAATGAGTTGCTCGTGTAGTCTCGGCGAGCGGGCAATTTGATGCCGGTCACGATGTACAGTGAGCCCAGTAGTGAGGGCAAGATTTCCTCCCTCTCGATCAAGTAGGAGTCGAGATGTGATTCAAGTTTCGAGGACGAAACTTATTTTAAGGGGGGTAGAATGTAAAGTACCGGATTTTCGGCACATAAATAAATGTAAATAAAGGTGGTATGAAATACTAGTGTTATGAAAGTTGGGGAAGTAAGGAACATTTGGAAGCGAGTTGGGCCCAATTCGGGTTAAAATGGAGAGATCTAAAAATTTATTGGAGAAAGGGGGCCCAGATTTTTAGTGGAAAATTCACAGTGTCGGAAAATTCCGAGAAAATTACGGGAGCCCCGTAAATATGTTTTAAGACCACGGAAAAAGTTTCGCGTTGATCGGATACCCGATAGTGAAAACGGGCTCCGCCAACAGTGTCGAAAAATTCTGAGAAAATTTGGGGAGCTTCGTAATTATGTTTTAAGGTCACAGTAAAAATTTCGGGTTGATCGGATACCCGGATTGTGAGAACGGGGTCCGCCAATGATTCTGGATACAGCGAGGCTTTTGGTGGCCCAGAAATGGCCCAAACTGAAAATTTAAAATTTTCTGTGGTAAATTAAGCTGAAACGAAGTCGCCTGTCAAATTTGGACGGAAACGGACGAAAAATGGACAGAAAACGGGACGAAAACGGATTTCCGAAACGGCGACGGCACGCGGCTCGAGGTGTGCCTTGCTGCGCAAGGCACGCAGCTGGCGCTGCGCCTTCCTGCGCGGGAAGTGTGCCACTTTTGCACGTGGACCGGGTGCACACACTCTTGTGTGGTGGACCGCCACACGGCGGCTCCCCATTGGGGGCCCCGTGGACCCGGTCTACAAGCCCCCTCCCTTCCCTTTTCCTTCATTTTTCTCTTCTTCTTCTTCCTTCTCCCCGCAGACTCTCCCCTCCTTCTTCCATTTCTTCTCTACCCGAGCACGAACGAGAGAGAGAGAGATAGAGAGAGAAGAAAAGAGAAAAAAAAAGGGGATTTGGTGGTGTACGTCACGCTGTGGATCTCGTGGGCGGCGCGTCTTACGAGGTAACGTTATTTTTCGGTATTTTTGGGCACAATTTGTAGGGTTCCTTTTTGGACATTAAATTTGACCCCATGCCGTTTTGCGTGTTGGGACCGAGTTCTACTGTACCGTTGCTGCACGGACTGTCGGGGGCAATTTTGTCGCGCCTCGTTTTGCGTGCCAATCCGAGGTATGTGCTCCGTTTCGCGTGCAACTTACATTATCGCGCACAGTTTTGCGTGTAGTTATAATATTATACATCGTTTTTCGTACAGGGATAGAAAAATATGCACCGTTTTGCGTGCAACCTTACAGTTAAGCATGCACCGTTTTGCGTGCAGATAATTTTATCGCGCACCGTTTTGCGTGCAGTTTATAATATTATACATCATTTTCGTGCAGGGATAGAAAAATATGCACCGTTTTGCGTGCAACTTTACAGTTAAGCTTGCACCGTTTTGCGTGCAGATAATTTTATCGTGCACCGTTTTGCGTGCAGTTTATAATATTATACATCATTTTTCGTATAGGGATAGAAAAATATGCACCGATTTGCGTGCAATTTTACAGTTAAGCTTGCACCGTTTTGCATACAGATAATTTTATCGTGCACCGTTTTGCGTGCAGTTTATAATATTATACATTATTTTTCGTGCAGGGATAAAAAAATGTGTATCGTTTTGCGTGCAACTCTACAGTTAAACGTGCATCGTTTTGCGTGCAAATTTGAGGTACGTGCACCGTTTTGTGTGCAGGTTGAATTAACGTGCACCGTTTTTCGTGCAGATTGAAATGGCGTGCACCGTTTTGCATGCGAATTTTTAATAACGTGCACCGTTTTGCGTGCAGGCAAGGAGAACGTGCATCGTTTTGCGTGCAGACTCGAGGGAGGTGCATCGTCTTGCGTGCAAGCTCGAGGGAACAAGTGGAATCGCGCGGAGACCAATTGCAAGTGTCTACAAGCAATTGGGAACACCACAAGGTGGGGGATTCTGCCGAAATTGGGTGACCTCTCCCCTTGCTCCTTTGCTTTTTGATCTAGAAGCATGATAGTAGCCTGTCAGAGGCGTTAGGTAATTATGATTAAGATTGCATGTTTAGAGGATTACAGATGAAAAGTGCAACTGTTGGTTGCCAAAGACAGATGATAAATGTGCATGTGCAGAGATATTTAGAGAAAAAGTGACATTTATGATTTATCCAAATAGGGGATAAACTGGTATGTGTAGATGGACACAGATGAAAAATGCAACTGTTGGTTGCCAAAAATAGAGATAATTAATTTGCATGTGTAAAAAGAATTAGGGGAAAAATGTGATTCTTGACTTATCTAAATTGATGATAATTGCATGCATAGATAATAAATATATATTTTTATGATGGATATGAAAATAATTGCATGCGTAGAAATGAGTAATTACCTGATGACTGTGATCATGTTAGGGTACAACCCTAGGAATCATGTGATATAAGGGAACAGAACTTGTTGGTAGTAAGACTAGGAGAAAACCTAGTTTAGGGGTTTGACGAGTGACATTCAACTAGGAGTTATCCTAGGATTGGACGAGTGGCATGGTCTTAGGTGACAACCTAAGGACACTGGATAGAGTGATCAACATAGAGTCAGAGAACTCTAGGATGTATATGACATGGAACTTAGGTAAAGGAAACCTAAGGAGAACTAGTGTTCAACATAGAGTCAGGGAACTCTAGGACAGGTAGGACATGAAACTTAGGTAAAGGGAACCTAAGTTGAGCTAGAAGAGTTTAAACTCACAGACAGAAAGATAGAGTCAAGTTGACTCTAGGATTCAGTAAGGAATCAAGAGAACGGAAAGTAGATCAAGTGTGGTGACATGAAAGGAAAAAATGAGAAATAGATCAAGTGTGGAGATATGGAAGGGGAAACAGGAAATTAGAGTCAGTGTAACTCTAAGTTAATAGTGGAACAGGAAAATAGAGTTAAGTTAACTCTAGGATTCAATGAGGAATCAGGAAAGTGGGATAAGATCCCAAGGTTAAGAGTTGATCAAATATAACCCTAGAAAGTTATAGGGTGTCTGGGCAAATGGATAATAACTTTAACTTCAATTTGAGTGAAAGAAATAAAAGAGAAATGTTTAAGAGTCCAGGAGACTCTCTGGTTATCCTTATGGCAAGACCTAGGATAAGAGGAAAAATTATTGCAAAAAGGCAAAAATTAAAAGCAAGCTAAAAGTGGCTAAAAGCATAAAGAAAATGTAAATGACGCATTCGAATTTGAGACTCGTCAAGTGGAGCAGGACTCCCTGGGCAGTGACCCGTCGGACGAGGTACTTTCGAAGGGCTAAAAGTGAAAGCAAGGAGCTAAATGCTCAAAGAAAAGAGAAAGTGATTTGCCAGTGGCAAAAAGGGAGCTATAAGCTCGAATAAGAAAGGAAAGCATGTATTCAAAAGCAAAGAGGCTAAGAACTAAAATAAAAAGAGAAAGAAAAAGAAAAGAAAGAAAATTAAAGATAAAACGGGCGTACCTCCGGGGGCGAACGTACAACGGTCAGGAGTTGGACAGGGTCCCTCTCCCGGGCAGCGACCCGTATGACTGGTAGATAGAGTACTCTTGTCAGAGTTGGGCAGTGACCTTATCGGGCAGTGTCCCGTATGACAAGTCCCCCCGGCAGGACGGGGTAACACTTGCGAGTGTTATCGGCAACCTTAGAAATCTTATCTTATGGTAGCAAGACTACCGGGCTCGGGCCCGTTGGATAAGAATTTCCAAGGGTTAACTTGAACTAAAGCACCAGAATCTAAAGAATAAAGAAAAATAGAGTGGCCAGGGTGGCCGGGTTAGTTGAACCCAGTATACAGCGGCATAGTGGCCGAGTTGGTGCTTAGCAGCCTAGTGTGGCTAGACAGAGTAGTGCTGGGTCGATGGTTGTACACAGATAGTGTAGTGATATATTATTGCATAGCTGCATATTGATGTTGAGGATTTTAGTTTCCTAGCACACTATTATTATTGCTTCCATTGGACCAAGTGGTGTAGGACACTTTCTCTCGGTGGTTGAACCCACTGGGAACTCGCTCGTAGTTCTCACACCCCTTGGGTGACTCCCCCCCCACAGGTTCGGGAATGGATGCAGCGGTCGAGACAGATCAGATGCAGACGACAGCGAGGCATACGACAGGGGCAAGGGCCCAGCAGCATAGTGACCTAGAGGGTCTAGCAGAGGTATCCCTTTCTATATATTTCTTGAGTGAACCTTGTATGGTGAGGAATTATGTAAAGAAAATGTAATAATTTTATTTGCAAGTTCAGAATTGTAAAGTGTAATAAGTTTAATTTATGGTTCACTCCTGTATGCTTTCATTTCCGCATTAGTTATTGAATGAAAGTTTTAAATTTATAGTGATTTTTAGTACTCTGATATTGAGCTTCCGCATACACTTGTTGTGTTATTATGGATGTTACCGTTCCTTTCGGGTAGAAAAAGGTCTTACCCGATTGGCGGGTCTGTTGGCGTGCCCGAACCGTACAAATTGGCGGACTCGGGGCGTGACACGCGCCCTCAGTCGCCTGCCCGCCGCCGCTGGCCGCCGCCGGCGATCGCCGGCGACACTGTTCCGGCGTGAACAGTACCCGCAAGCTCAAAATCAACAAGTAAATAGCCCAACTTGACCGTTTTCGCGCGCTGATTCCAAAAACGAGGTCCGTTTTGCCAAATTCCGCCTCCAAAATTTGCCGGAGGCTCCCGCAAGCGCCAAAAACTGCCAAAACTTCCGGGAGTCCGCTTTTGGACATCCGGACTCAGAATTGAGCAAACAAAAAGCCATTCTCAAGCGTTTTTCCGCGCTGAATCCAAATCCACCCTCCGTTTGGCCTAAATCCTTTTCTAAAATTCGGCAAAAGCAGCCGAAGGCCAAAACAGCTAACCAAAGCTCACTGGGTCCATCTGTGGCATCCCTTTGATGCACTATGGGCCAGATACACCATCAACAGGTGTTTAAATAGTGGATTCACGGGAAAAAGCAGCAGAGGGATCAGGGGTCCTACATCCTCCCCCACTAAAAAAAAGTTTCGTCCCCGAAACAAGGAAAACAAACAGACGTACCTCAAACAGAAGCCTCGAACAAGAAGGGGTAGGCATCTCTCATCTCTGTCTCCAGCTCCCAAGTAGCCTCTCGCTCCTCATGATTGCTCCACAGGATCTTCACATAAGGAATGGCCTGATTGCGCAATTCCCTCACCTCACGAGCAAGAATCCGCAACGGGCGCTCCTCGTAGACCAAGTCCTCGCCGATCTCCAACGAAGTGAAGTCAATCACGTGCGACGGGTCAAAAACATATCTCCTCAGAGCTGAGACGTGGAAGACATCATGAACTCCGGCCAGGCGCGGGGGTAAGGCAACTCTGTATGCCACAGGACCAACTCTGCCAAGTACCTCAAAGGGTCCAATAAAGCGGGGACTGAGCTTCCCCCGTACTCCAAATCTCCGGACCCCTTTCGAGGGCGAGACCTTCAAGAAGACATGATCACCAACCTGAAACTCCAGGTCTCGCCGTCGAGTATCCGCGTAGCTCCTCTGACGACTCTGGGCTGTCTCAAGATGCCGGCGAATAATCCTGACTTTTTCCTCTGCCTCCAAAAGTAACTCCGGTCCCAAAGTCCTCCTCTCACCCACGTCACTCCAATATAAGGGAGACCGACACTTGCGTCCATACAACGCTTCAAACGGAGCCATCTGGATGCTCGCCTGATAGCTGTTGTTGTACGCGAACTCAACCAAGGATAAGTGCCGGTACCACCCTCCTCCAAAATCCATAACGCACGCTCTAAGCATATCCTCGAGGGTCTGTATGGTGCGCTCTGACTGCCCATCGGTCTGTGGGTGGAAAGCGGTGCTAAACCTGAGCTGAGTCCCCAATGCAGAATGCAAACTCCCCCAAAAGCGTGACACGAATCTCGGGTCTCGATCTGACACAATCGAAGCAGGTATGCCGTGAAGCCTCACTATCTCATCCAAATATAACTGTGCCAAATGCTCCAGTGACCAAGTCATCTGAACTGGTAAGAAGTGCGCCGACTTGGTGAGTCTGTCAACAATAACCCAGATCGCGTCTGCCCCGCTCTGCGCCCTCGGCAATCCAGTGACGAAATCCATAGTGACGTGGTCCCATTTCCACTCGGGAATTGGAAGACTCTGCAACTTGCCAGCAGGGACGCGATGCTCTGCTTTCACTTGCTGACAAGTTAAACAGTGAGCTACGAATCTCCCAATGTCCCGCTTCATTCCGGGCCACCAAAACTGTGCCTTGAGGTCCTTATACATCTTAGTACCTCCAGGGTGGACGGTATAAGGTGTATGGTGGGCCTCCCTCAAAATCTGATCTCTAATCTCCTGATCCATAGGCACACACACTCGGTCCCTGTACCGCAGTACTCCCGAGCTATCCACAGAAAAATCCCCTGTCTGATCCGCCTGAAGCTGCGTCCTGATCCTCGTCAAGTGGGGGTCCTCACTCTGAGTGTCCCTGATCCTCTCCAACAGAGTGGGCTGCAAGACCATAGACATGAGTCTAGCAGAGACCCCAGGGGATACTACCTCCAGCTGTAATCGCCTCATCTGCTCGACCAACGGCGCCTGCTGCGAGATCAATAAGCTCAGACTCGTCCTCCTGCTCAAAGCATCCGCCACAACATTGGCCTTGCCGGGGTGATAAAGGATACTCAGATCATAATCCTTTAGCAGCTCCAACCACCGGCGTTGCCTCAAATTCAGCTCCTTTTGGGTGAACAGATACTTCAAGCTCTTGTGATCAGTATATATCTCGCAATGCTCACCATACAAGTAATGCCGCCACAGCTTCAGAGCAAACACCACCGCTGCCAACTCCAGATCATGAGTAGGGTAATTTTTCTCATAGTCCTTCAATTGCCGCGAAGCATAGGCAATCACCCTACCCTGCTGCATCAACACACACCCCAGACCACTATGTGAGGCATCACTGTAAATCACAAATCCTTCCCCCATAACAGGGAGGGCAAGGATTGGAGCGGTCATCAATCTCTGCTTCAGCTCCTCAAAACAGCTCTGGCAAGTCTCGCTCCAAACAAACTTAACTCCTTTCCTGGTCAGACGAGTGAGGGGAGAGGAAAGCTTCGCAAAGCCTTCCACAAAACGCCGATAGTAGCCCGCCAAACCAAGAAAGCTCCGCACCTCGGTGATAGTCGTCGGCCTCGGCCAATCTCGAATAGCATCCACCTTGGCCGGATCCACCGCCACTCCAGCAGCTGAAACAACATGACCCAGAAAGGCGACCTCCCGGAGCCAAAACTCGCACTTTTTGAACTTAGCATACAGCTTCTTCTCTCGCAGAAGCTGTAGCACGGTCCTCAAGTGCTCCTCGTGCTCCAGATCACTCCGGGAGTAGATCAGAATATCATCTATAAACACCACCACAAACCGGTCCAAAAACGGCTGAAAAATCCTGTTCATCAAGTCCATGAATGCGGCAGGGGCATTTGTCAACCCAAAAGGCATCACAGTAAACTCATAATGCCCGTACCGCGATCTGAAAGCCGTCTTGGAGATGTCCTCGGCCCTCACCCTCAGCTGGTGGTAACCGGACTGCAGATCAATCTTCGAGAACACCGATGCTCCCTGTAACTGATCAAACAAATCATCAATCCGGGGGAGGGGATACTTGTTCCGGATGGTCACTTTGTTCAATTCCCTATAATCCACACACAACCGCAGTGACCCATCCTTCTTCTTCACAAACAACACAGGCGCTCCCCACGGAGAAACACTGGGTCGGATGAAGCCCCTATCCAAAAGATCCTGAAGCTGGGCTTTCAACTCCCTCAACTCAGCTGGCGCCATCCTATAGGGTGCCTTTGAGATTGGTGCAGTTCCAGGAACTACATCAATCACGAACTCAATCTCCCTCTCCGGCGGCATCGTCGTCAACTCAGGGGGAAATACATCCGGGAACTCGCGGACAATAGGGATATCCTCGAGTCCCAGTGCCGCCGTAGGCACCTCCACCACAGTGGCCAAAAAGGCAGTGCAACCCCTACTCATCATCCTCCTAGCTCTGGCCGAGGAAATGGTCGCTGCGAACAGCGTGCTCTGGCAGCCTCTGAAGATGAACTCCTCCTGTCCTGGCTCGCGAAGAGTCACCGTCCTCTCTCTGCAGTCGATAGTGGCGGAATACCGCGACAGCCAATCCATCCCTAGCACCAAATCAAAATCCTGGAGCTGCGGCAAAACAAGCAAGTCTGCAGGCAAAATCCAAGGCCCCAACTGCACTGGGCAAGCCACACAACGCTCCTCGACATGCAAAATATGATCAGGAATCCGCACCTCTAATGCACAAGATAAGGACTCTACCTCTAGACCATGAAGAGATGCAAATGCTCGACTAATGAAAGAATGCGAAGCTCCGGTGTCAAATAAAGAGCGAGCCCGAATACCAAAAGTAGAATAATACCTGCCACCACCTGGTCTGCCGCTGAAGAATCCGCCAACTGGGCGGCATACACCCGCCCGCTCGGTGCTGGAGGTCGAGAATCTACAGGATGAGAAGTGGACGGCCTGCTCGCTGGAGCATAAGGCCGCTGAGCTGGTGGCCGCTGCTGCTGAGGGGGATATGGAACCGATGCCGAAGAAGGTGCCGAGGAAGTAGAAAGGGGGCAAGTAGCTCGCACATGCCCTGGCTGTCCACAACGGAAGCATCGACCCCATCTCTGGTCACAAGTAATGGCGGCATGCTGACCTCCACAGAAAATACATCGGTCAGAAGATCGGGGCTGTCTCGGCTGCTGCTGCTGCTGTCTCGAGGACTGCTGCTGAGATCTCTGCTGCCTCTGCTGCGATCTCTGCTGCTGGTGCTGCTGCTGCTGCGGTCTCTGGGGTCCCCCAGGCCCTCTCCTATCAGATCGCCCACGGCCATAAGACTGGGGCTGCGGCGGCCGTGGCGGTCTCCAAGAGCTGGCCTGTCCCCCGTCCTCTGGGGCTGGTCGCTTCCTGTCGGAACTCTGCGCGACCGCGGCCCTCCGTCTGGCCACCTCCTGATCGCCTCTCTCCACCCACTGTGCATGCTCTGCGGCTGCCTCCAGGGTCTGAAATCTCTGAGCATGCACAAGTGTGTAAATCTCTGGACGAAGGCCTCCCTCGAACAACTCAACCTGGTGCGGACCGTCACGAGCGACGTAGGGCACACAGTTCAGCAACTCCCTGAACTCCTGAAAATAGGCATGGGCCGGTCGATCGCCCTGCTGCAGATTCTTCAAATCGTCCTCCAACTTCTTCTTCACACTGGTAGAAAAATAGGTGTCCAACACCATCCGTCTGAACTCCTCCCAAGGTAACTGCCGGGTGATCCGGAACTCCAGTGGCTCAACTCGCTGCCACCAAAAATCAGCATCTCCGTCCAAACAGTGCACCGCCATGTGCACTCGATACTTCGGGTCGATGAAGAAGTCCCGAAAAAGCTTCTCCATCGCAGAAAGCCAAATCCCAACAGCCCGGGGCTGAGCATCCCGCCCCGAGAATTTAGGTGGTCCCCGCTTGACAAACGCAGCGAGTTTGTCAGCAAAATCCCGCTCCTCCTCCGCAGTCAAAGGCTGAATAGCTCCAGGAGCCCCGCTACTCGAAGATGGCGCTGACGGCACAAAAGGTGCAACAAGAGGCACAGGGACCTCAGGAACAGCTGGGGGTGGTGCCTCCCTCTGAGCAAGCAGCTGCTCAATCCTCTGCTCCTGGCGGCGCTGACCCTCCGCCAACTGGGCCACCAAGGCCCTCAACTCAGTAAGCTCGGGGGGTGTAGGCTGCTCTGGCTCAACAGGGGGCGAAGGGACACCCCGAGTGGGAATCCGACGTCGTGGAGGCATCCTGCCACAAGAAACCAAACATCAGCAACAAAACCCCACACGACCCAATCTGGCGAAAGTCAAAAGACATCCCCCTATTTCTGTAACCTTATGTTGTCTGCAGCCAACATAATGGTTCAACAGAAATAGACTATGTCGATCACTCTTCACTCACAGGAAGAGTTAACAATAAAAATCACCGACTTTCGCAACAAGTCACGCCACTCACGCCCTATAATCCTAGGGTCTGTCCAAAAGCCTAGGGTTTCCTAAGTCCCAACTGACCTATCCCTAAGCTCTGATACCAACTTAATCTGTCACGCCCCGGGTGTAAACCAGAACCCGGGCCCGTCCACAGATCCGCCGTGCATGCGGTATTTCCCACATACACGAAGCGTCGGTAACCTGCTCAGATAAGAAATAATAATAAAAGAGCATAATAATCAGAGCTAAACTAAAACTACTGTATCTCAGACAGGTGCTGGAAGTAAAAGGTACAACAGTAAAATAAAATACAGATGTCTCTCCCAGCTCACTACTAAAATACAAACAGCTGGCAGAAGCCAGTCCCCAAAAAGAAATACAAGAAAACTGTCTGAGAAGTCCTGGTACCCAAAAATCTCCAGCTACGACCCTCGGTGGCTCTCTATCTAGTCCGCAATCCGCTTACCTCGATCAGTTGCTGACGGCCCAGCAACTCCCACTGAGGACTCTGCAAAACAAGGGAAAGAAAGAAACAAGAAAAACAATGGGGGTAAGTACTACTATAAACAGTAGCCTCCCCTAGTGGGTAAAGCCTCAGCTCAGATATGCCCACCAGGTGATCAGAGGCAAAAAGGGAAAGGAAAAGAAAAGGGGTGCAGATAAATGAAGCAACTGATGAAGTGCTATCCCTAATATGCCTCTATATGATAACCAACACTGGATGGAAAAAGGAATGCATCAGTATCAAGAAGCCTGTCCAAAGGACCCAATCTGACCGCCAGTGAACACTGGCACTGCCTGCTCTGCCATCGAACTCAAGAACCCAGCCTGGTGCCCGGCGCTCTGCACCGTGGAAAGCCTACTCCGGAGTGGCACTCGAGGGGAGCGACCCACACGAGTAAAATATCACTGTATCAAGCATCTCTGTAACCACTGTCTCATAATAGCAGGACTGGATCGAGACTCAAAGAAGTGGGAACCCTCCACTAAAGAAAGCCCGATCCCCAAAACACCCAATCTGATGCAATAGTACAAACCGGTCAACCACCCAAGATCCGTGGTCGCCGCAACACCCTGCCATACCCCAACCTGTCCCAATCCCCAATACCTGACTACACTGTCTAACAGACGCTCGAACCTGAGCGACTAAGCCGCAAGTGCCAACAATGGAAGAAGAAAAGAGCAAAAGCATGGTTTCTCCTAAGTCAAGTCCCAAAATAGTGTAGCAGTAAAAGATGACATAATTATGTGATCAATTTAATCATGCATGGTTCCAACATCTTGTCCAATTTCCCAGAATAAATAATTTAGAGTGACATAAGCCAGGGTGACAGTCTCATATGAAAAATTATCAGTTTTGCAGTCCTCAATTCCTATTAAGTCTCCAAGCATACAGTCCAGATTAATTAAGCGATTAAAATCAGATGATCATTCTAACAATAATTTATCAGGATCCAAATAACCAATAATTAATTTCCTAGAGCATGCAAGTCTACCAATCAACACATTTAGCATTGTCAAATCATGGGTACTCTGATATTCCTAGTGGGCATAACAAAGGAGAGGAGTACAACAACCACCCACCTGAAGTGCAACTGTCCAAGCCCGCACAGCCAGAAAATACCAAAACTCCAAATCCTTGCTTCCACAATTTCAGCACACCCGAAATAATCCTGGTACAGTACAAAGCTCACTAATTACACTTAGGCTCCCAATTATAGCACTAATAATCACATACAACCTCGAATTCTGAACTGTTAAATTATCACCTGCAGAAATTGCCCAGAAAATTCCAATAAAAATATCACGGCGATCCTCGCGTCGATAGCTTCGCAACGGTACCTTGCACGCCCAAATCCGAGTTCTGTACATCAAGATAAAAATTCGGCAAGGGGGCACACTCATACAAAAATCTGTATTAAGGACAGATTACTGTTCACTGAGAAAACAGTAATTTTCACCTCGAAATAAAATTCACGAAAATCCAATAAAAATACGAGCGCGTTCCTTGCGATCCGTAGATGAAAAAGTTGTATAAGCTCGTTTCCGTCAGACGCTCGTGCGCAAAGATATGGCCGAAATACTCCGCTGCTGTCAAGTAAATCCACACAGAAAATGGGGTCACTGTTTGCCTCGGGATCCGTGCCAAAACCTCGAAACGGGAAAGCGCGACCAAAACGAAAGATGAAGTCCTACCTCTTAGGAGTCTACTGGTGCAAGAATCACAGGAAAATGATGTCGGGGTAGCCCAGGGGAGCAAAAATACGATCGCTGCGCCGAAGAAGAACACAAGAAAGCAACGTCGCGCCGCACCGTAAAATGGGGAACCTCGGGATTCGTGCCTCCAGAAATCTTGAAACTTGGCAGGGAGATCAAGCACTTAGAGATGAAAATCTTTGCTTAAGGGTGCTCGGGCTGAAGGTGAATGGGTTGGGAGAAAAAGAGGAAAGAGTGGAGCTCGGGTTGGTGGCTTATATAGGCTGAAAGAACAATTGAAGAAATACCCAACATGTCCCATTTTCGGGCGCCCGAAAAGTTTCGGGCGCACACAGTGCGGCCCGGCCCATGATTTCCGGGCGCGCACAGTGCGGCCCGGTCCACCACACGGCCCAGCCCACCACACCGCCGAGCCCCGCTGCACCCGGAGCACCTGCGCCCGCAAATGGCGACGCGCCACGTGTCCCGGCAAACCGTGCACCACGCACGTCGCGCCGTGGACCGCGCACGTCGCGGCTGACCCGGGCCGTACGGCCACCTGCCCCGCCGTACGGCCACCTGCCCCGGTCAACCACTCCGCAGGTTGCGTGGACCGGGAGCACAACACCGAACCAACCAAACCTCGCCACGTGTCCACCCGGTCTACCGTGCACCCGGCCCAAACTCCGTGGACCGCGTCTGCTGCGCCGGCCAACCGGAAGGCGCCACGTGGCCCGCCTCCGGTGCACGACCCCCGCGGTGGACCGCGCTCCTGCCCGCGCCCTCAGCCGCCTGCCCGCGGCGGCGCCGCCGCCCGCCGACGCTGCCCGCCGCCGCTGGCCGCCGCCGGCGATCGCCGGCGACACTGTTCCGGCGTGAACAGTACCCGCAAGCTCAAAATCAACAAGTAAATAGCCCAACTTGACCGTTTTCGCGCGCTGATTCCAAAAACGAGGTCCGTTTTGCCAAATTCCGCCTCCAAAATTTGCCGGAGGCTCCCGCAAGCGCCAAAAACTGCCAAAACTTCCGGGAGTCCGCTTTTGGACATCCGGACTCAGAATTGAGCAAACAAAAAGCCATTCTCAAGCGTTTTTCCGCGCTGAATCCAAATCCACCCTCCGTTTGGCCTAAATCCTTTTCTAAAATTCGGCAAAAGCAGCCGAAGGCCAAAACAGCTAACCAAAGCTCACTGGGTCTATCTGTGGCATCCCTTTGATGCACTATGGGCCAGATACACCATCAACAGGTGTTTAAATAGTGGATTCACGGGAAAAAGCAGCGGAGGGATCAGGGGTCCTACACGGTCGACCGCCCACAATCCGCGGTCACCGCAATAACCAACCACCCACAATTGGGTAAAATAATACAGATCCGGTCAACCGCCTACTATCCGCGGTTGCCGCAATGCCCCACAATCCAATATCAAGTACTCCCTATCTCTGACCCTCAGGTCCCAGCTACACTATCCCAAACCTCTGCTCGAACCCGAGCAACATGACTCAAAAGTCAAAATAAAAAGGAGAAAGAAAGCAATCATGGTTTCTCCTAAGTCAAATCCCAACATGATAGTGTAGCAATAAAATAGTGGCCTATCTAGATGTCCAAACAAGCATGCATAAGTCCTCATGCAATGTAAAAGAGAGAGAAAGTCACATATAGCTCTACATGTGTAACAATTAATATATCCCCATAAATATAACCATCAGGCAAAATCATCAGTCAACTACACATGTATAACCCCTGATCCATAATGAATCTCAAAGTGGCACCCGCACCTAGATATGTCGCTATGTCCCCACAATTAATCCATTTAATCCACTTTCATACAAACCTAGGTGTTGATGTGGCATGTTAATCATCACTTATTAAATCATTCCAATGATCATGTTCCAACAGAAATATTATTCCCATAATGTCCCCAACATGCTATATTCACAAAATTAATCTCAGATGATAGGCTCACATTTATATCAGGCAATCATGCATAATAATCAACCAACATGCTCAAAAGTGGGGTTTTCTAATAAACTTAGTGAGTAAGTCAGATATAGAGGCAAGCAACAACCACCCACCTCGAAAAGCGCTAACTGTCCGGGTCCGTACAGCTGAAAATGCCAAAACTCCAATCCTGCGCTCCAACAAATACAGTACACCCGGAACACTCCTGGCACAACACAAAGTCCAGTAAATACACTCAAATTCCCAAATAATGCTCTTAAAGATACATACAACAACAGTCCCAAATCTGTTAAATTATCACCTGCAGAAAGTGCCCAAAAAATTCCAAGAAAAATAGCACGGCGATCCTCGCGTCGATAGCTTCGAAACGGTACCCTGCACGCCCAAATCCGAGTTCGGTAAGTCAAGTTATAAATTCGGCAAGGTGGTAATCCAAACATCAAACTGTGAAGAAAAACTGCACACTGTACACTGAGAAAACAGTAATTTTCTCCTCGAAATAAATCTCATAAAATCCCAGAAAAATACCAGCGCGTTCCTTGCGACGAGTAGATCAAAATCGACTCTTGAATCGCCTCGATCCGATATTCCTACGCCGAGAAACAATTCGTCGAAGGTACCGCTATCCAAACTCCCAAACAGCAAAAGAGGGGGTCAAAGATGTCTCGGGAAACGTGCCAAAAGTGCGAAACAGAGCGAAGTGATCAACACGAAAATCGAAGCCTTACCTCTTAGGAACACGCTGTCGAAGAAATCGTCCAAAAACTCCTCCTGGTTTGCTCACAGCGAATTTCTGACTGAACTGCGACGGTAATGGGCCGAAATGGGGCGAAAACCGAGGCGAACTGTAAAAATGATATCGCCGTTGCCGAGCTTCCAAAAGTTCTGAGAATCCACCACAAGATCCAGGACATCAAGGGGAACAACTTCCCTATAGATCTCTCCCTCTCATTCCCTCTCTAAAGCTCGGAAAAAGGTGAGAAAGAGGGAGAGGAGGGGGTATAAATAGGCCCACCAAAAACTTTTCGGAAATGACCCCTGTGTCCTATTTCCGGGCGCCCGAAACATTTCGGGCGCAAACAGTGCGGCCCGGCCCGAACTTTCGGGCGCGCACAGTAGCCCGGCCCGGCCCGGCCCACTCCGCACACGCGATCCGGTCGGACCAAACGGTCGTCCAACCCGCTCCCCGCACCGACACGTGTCCACCAACACGAAACAGCGGATCCGACCGACCACCTCGCGCCGCGTGGCGCTCCTCTGGTCAACGGGCAGTTGGCACCCGCCAATGGCGGGCTGCCACGTGGCGCCCGCGTGCGCCACCTGCCCGCCGTGCCCGCCACGCCAGCCGGCCGCCGCCTGCGCGCCTGCCGCCCGTACGCGCACAGTGACGCGCCCAATCCCCGCGCGCCACGTGTCCAATCCAAACACTCGCTGCACCCGGTGCACGACAACCCCAAACACCGAACCAACCACGTGATGCCACGTGTCTCCAACCGGTCCACCGTGCACCACGCTACCTGCAATCTGCGCGCACAGTATCCAGTCCAATCCTCGTGCGCCACGTGTCCAAGTCACGTGCTCACTGCACCCGGTGCACGACACGCCATACACCGGACCAAACAACATCTGCCACGTGTCCCTATCCGGTCCACCGTACACCCCAAGGAATTCCAAGAACCGCGCCCAGCAAGCCAGCCAATAAGAGCACGCCACGTGGCATCCCGCTCCGGTGCACGCCGGCCGCGTGGACCGCGCAACCGCGCCCTGCCCGCGCCCACGCGCCCTGCCCGCCGCCGCTTCCGCCTGCCCGAGGCCGCGCCGCCGCCGTCCGCCGCTGCCCGCCGCCGCCGGCGATCGCCGGAAACACTGTTCCCGCGGTGAACAGTAACCCGTGCCCAAAAACATCAAGTAGGTAGTCCATTTTGACCGTTTTCGCGCGCTGAATCCGAATTTGACGTCCGTTTCGCCAAATTCCAACTCTAAAAATTGCCGGAGGCTCCCGGAAGTGTATTCTTAGCCCGAACTTCGTGCGGAGCCCAAATTAAATATCCGATTCGCGCGAAACCACTTCTAAACCCTCCACGGGGTCCTCTGATCACTCACAGGGTCCATATAAGTCCGATGTCCAACACTTATGTCCAATTATGCCACAAACACCTCCAACACACCATGTAGGCCTCCAATGGCCACCCCAACGCACTGTAGCAGCTCTGCGGAGATCCGGGTCATCACAATTTCAGCAGATTTCCTCTGAACACAAGAAGATCAAGAAAAAGTACTCAAATATTAAGAATTTGCTTAAAGGGATTTTGAGCAAGCTGAGTTGTACTAGTTCAGATTCTTCAGACTGAGCAGCACCTTCTGTTCACTTTTTCTATGACCTTACTCTCTTGCAGTTCGCAGTTCTTCGGTTCTTAGTTTTCAGGACTTAGTTTTTCTTCTTACTTTTAGTTTAGTTCTCAATTTGTGCATATTAATAGAACTTTTTTTCTTACTCTCCTTACATATTGTAGCTCTTGCTACGTTTTGGCTGGGTTTTGTGACAAAAAGGGGGAGAGAGTTAGAGAGAACTCTGAACAATGAAACAATGAATGATGTGAACTGAACCTTGTGAATATCAAGGTAAGTATGACTTCCACTCAACTTTGGTTTTTCTTATGTGATTTGTGACATGCCTCTATACTAACTATTCGACTAACTATTTGGGCATGTAATATGACTAACAAGTTGATGTTGGACTAACATACTTTGACATTTGGTTTTCGATTGCTTAGAAGATATGTTGGTTTTAACTATGATTCTCTTACATATCTGAATTTTTCAAATGTCATGATGAGAATAAACTCTATCTCTGTAGTTGGTTTTGAATGTTTCAATTCTTGAGGTATCTAACGATTTTGTTTGTCAAGAATGCTTTCTGTGTGCAGAGATTACAGATGTCTAAGTCTAGAGTCTGTTCTAGGAGTTTATCTCATGTTTTTAATTTCTGGATCTCTTTTGTAAATTTTTTGTTGTATGGTGATAGCAACAAAAATATCTTTTTGATTTTCTTTTGTGGATTTGTGTTTTGTCACGAAACCGCCAAAGGGGGAGATTGTTACGGAATTTGAGTTGGCGTATTTCGTGAATGTATTAAGTCTTGAAGATTGAAGATGAAGAAACTTTGGATCGTATACCTCAATCTCAAGAAAGAAGAATTCAAAAGGATCAGGTACGTTTAACTAAAGAATTTTGATGATCCGAATACTTCTTATAGTGTAGAAACACCTGGAAGAGGTTTTAATTGCTTAAACATCAAAAACTGGACATGGGACATGTTCAGGATCCGGATCGTGGCTTGCAATCCGGATCCCGAAGGGTGTTTGTTCATACACTGGTTCAATCCGGATCGCAGCATCTTCTGATCCGGATCCCGAACACTGGTTTTACCTTTTGCTTTTCGATCCGGATCAGGATTTGCAATCCGGATCCCGAATGTGATGTTTGGTGAAACTGTATGAACGATCCGGATCGGGGATTATGATCCGGATCCCGAACGGCATTTTTCTGGAAACCGTCCTTCTTGTTCTGCAATCCGGATCGCCCAATTCCAATCCGGATCGCCGTCGGTAAAATTTCCAGAAAAGGCTGTTTTTGATCCTATATTCTTCCAAGGGTTTCTAACCTATAAATAGGCCCTGTATTCATTTCTAGGGCATCCGCTATTACAGAAGAAAATAGCCGAAAAGAAAAAATCCACATATATAGAGAAGAAAGGAAATCAATAGATTTATTCTATGTTTCTTCATCTATATTGATTGATTTGATTCTAGGTTTTCCATACTCACATTTTGAGTAGAATCAAATCAATGAATACTTAGATGGTATTTCCGATCTATCTTTAATCTAAGTATTCGGCGGATCATCACCACCCAAACAAACAACGATTTACCCCAAAATCGGCGCGTGGACTCGCGTGGCCTTGTGGATTCAAGGTGCAACCGCTCTCGTGGATTCGGAGCGAGGTACGTTCGTGGATTCGAAGCGTGCCACTGGGTGAAGACCGTGGATTCGGTCGGACGTCGTGGACTCGACGTTGGACGCTGTGGATTCAGCGTTGGGCGTGGATCGTGGATTCGAGAAGCGTCGTGGAGCGAGCGGGAAGATCTACTAGGAGCGTATGGTAAAAGGTTGAGTCGTCAGTGAGTACGTTATATCACCTTGTACGTGTGTTAATTCTAGTGGATTTCGCCGTGTTATCGGTCCCGTGGTTTTTTACTCCGGTTTGGAGTTTTTCCACGTAAAAATCTTGCGCGTTCTTTTATTTTTCCGCATTGGGTTTATTTGCGCAATGATTTTTTGAGTGTTTATTGTTTACACCTATTCACCCCCCTCTAGGTGTTTTTTCCCCTATTTAGATCCAATTACTTATAACCCAACAGATCACGGCTAGGGTTTTAATAAGAACCAAGGGCTTTTGATTTCTTTTGCTACAATCTTGTGTTCTTAAGTCTCTAGAGCTTCTCTCTCTAGATTTCTTCCTTCTTGGAGCCTTCAAACTCAAAGTTCTTCGAATCCAAGTAAGTTTTATTGATCAAAATCTCGTTTTTCACAGTTTTTCTCTATTTTCTTCAAAACGTGATGAGATTTTTCTATCTTTTTCGTTTGTGAATGTTTTTTGGTCAAATTTCTTTTGAAATAAGAACTCTGGGTAAATTAGTTTTGATTATATGCTAGGTTTTCTCAAGATTAACGAATTTTTGGGCTTCGATTTCTGAAAATTCTGTTTTTAGGGCGTAAAAGAGGAATTTTTGAAAATCATGCAATTGATCCACTTTTAAAATTCTTTTTGCAAAACTAATTTGATTCATAGCTTCTCTACATGATTATGATTGTTTGGGTACAATTTTTCAAATTTTTCAAACTTAACAATTTTTCATGTGTTCTTGAGTTGGTTTCACAGGACACTTTCTAAATTCAAAGCACATTCAACAATGGATTTCTCTTGGGTGATCTTGCTGTTGGTCACAATGGTGCACACGCGTACAACTGTTAAAAAGGAACAGGATGATTCAACTCGAGACAAGATGAAAGAAGCCGATGAAGACAGCTCAGAGTATGATGAAGAAGAATGGGAAGAATTTTTCAAAGAAGTTCAACAAAAATTTGATGAGGAGGATAGGCAATTTGTGAAGAACAAAAAGCTAAAGAAATCTGCCTCAACGACAAGACAATATACAAGACGAAAAAATGTCAAAAGAAGCGGCATTCAGATTACTGAGCCTCTTACTAGAGCACGCTCACTTTCTGAAATTCAACAGCGTAAATCACCATGGATTGAGGGCCAAGATGCACCATCTGCATCTACGCAGAATCCATCAACCTCCAAGAGAATGTCTGCTGAAACAGATGCATTGGCATCCATTCGCCAAGAACAGCAAAAACTTTCTGCTGAACAGGAAAGGCTTTCCAGAGAACTTCAGCGCATTTCATCTGAGCATAAGAAAATCA
The DNA here is from genome assembly GCA_029168755.2 of Tillandsia fasciculata. Lineage (NCBI taxonomy): Eukaryota > Viridiplantae > Streptophyta > Magnoliopsida > Poales > Bromeliaceae > Tillandsia > Tillandsia fasciculata. Next base: position 9,812,579 of record CM054944.1, on the reverse strand, counting down.
GGAAGAAGTTTTCAAATATATCAAAATTGCTTAAAGGAATCTTAAGCAAGCTCAGTTGCACCAGTTCTGACACCTCGGACTAAACATTTCTTTTTAATCTTTTTGTGCAGGATTTTACTTTTTAGAACTTAGTTTTGTTCTCCTTTTTTAGTTCTCAGGTTTTTCTTGATATTGGAACTTTTAGCTCTCCTTTAACTTTGTAGTTTTGACTACATTTTTGGCTTTGTTTGTGGCAAAAAGGGGGAGAGAGAGTAGAGAAAACTTTGTGTGAAAAGTTTGGAACTTTGAACGAACTCAAACTTTGACTTTGGTGGAAGGTAAGTATTACAACTTTTGGTTTCTATTTGGTGATCTGTTGCATGTCCCTTCTAACTATTCGACTAACTATTTGGGCATGTATTATTACTAACAAGTTGTTTGATTACTAACAAAGCAAGGTTATGACATTTGGAATCTTATTGCTTAAAAGATATGTCAATGCTTGATTGTTAGCTTATTACATATCTGAATTACTAAATGTCATGATGAGAATAAACTTTATCTCTGTTAGGTTTTGAATGCTAAATATTCTTGAGGTATCTAACGATCTCTTTTTGTCAAGAATGATTTCTTTTTGCAGAGAGTACAGATGTCTAAGTCTAGAGTCTGCTTTAGGAGTTTATCTCATATTTTTTTAAATTTTTGGATCTCCATTGTAAATTTTTGTTGTATGGTGATAGCAACAAAAATATCTTTTCGAATTTTCTTTAGTGGATTTGTGTTTTGTCACGAAACCGCCAAAGGGGGAGATTGTTACGGAATTTGAGTTGGCGTATTTCGTGAAAGTGTTAAGTCTTGAAGATTGAAGATGAAAGAAGTTTGGATCATATACCTCAATCTCAAGAAAGAAGAATTCAAAAGGATCAGGTATGTTTAACTAAAGATTTTTGGTGATCCGAATACTTCTTGTAGTGTAGAAACACCTGGAAGAACTTTTAATTGCATAAAAATCAAAAACTGGACATGGGACATGTTCAGGATCCGGATCGGGCCTTGCAATCCGGATCCCGAAGGGTGTTCGTTCATACACTGGTTCAATCCGGATCGCAGCATCCTCTGATCCGGATCCCGAACACTAGTTTTACCTTTTTACTTGCACGATCCGGATCAGGAGTTGCAATCCGGATCCCGAACGTTGATGTTTGGTGAAACTGTATGAACGATCCGGATCGGGAACTTCGATCCGGATCCCGAACTATTATTTTTCTGGAAACCGTCTTTCTTGTTACTGCAATCCGGATCGCCTAATTCCGATCCGGATCGCCGTCCGTAAAATTTCCAGAAAAGGCAAGTTTTTGATCCTTATCTTCTTCCAATGGTTTCTAACCTATAAATAGACCCTATGATTCATTTTTAGGGTAAGCCGCAAAAGCCGCAAAAGCCGCACAAGCCGCATAAGCCGAAAAAGAGAAAAATCCACATATAGAGAAGAAAGGAAATAACTAGATTAATTCTATGTTTCTTCATCTATATTGATTGATTTGATTCTAGGTTTTCCAAACTCAGATTTTGAATAGAATCAAATCAATGAATACTTAGATGGTATTTCCGATCTATTTCTAATCTAAGTATTCGGCGGATCATCACCACCCAAAAAACAACGATTTACCCTAAATCGGCGCGTGGACTCGCGTGGCCTTGTGGATTCAAGGTGCAACCGCTCTCGTGGATTCGGAGCGAGGTACGTTCGTGGATTCGAAGCGTGCTACTGGGTGAAGACCGTGGATTCGGTCGGACGTCGTGGACTCGACGTTGGACGCTGTGGATTCGGCGTTGGGCGCAGATCGTGGATTCGAGAAGCGTCGTGGAGCGAGCGGAGAAGATCAACTAGGAGCGTATGGTAAAAGGTTGAGTCGTCTGTGAGTACGTTATATCACCTTGTACGTGTGTTAATTCTAGTGGATTTCACCGTGTTATCGGTCCCGTGGTTTTTTACTCCGGTTTGGAGTTTTTCCACGTAAAAATCTTGCGTGTTCATTTATATTTCCGTATTGGGTTTTATTGCGCAATGATTTTTTGAGTGTTTATTGTTTACACCTATTCACCCCCCTCTAGGTATTTTTTCCCCTATTTAGATCCATATTAGTATAACCCAACATGTAAAATTCTTCTCGCTGTCCAAAGAGTGTTCTCGCCCAAACAGATAAACCAATCTCTCACTCCAACAAGTCCGGCAACACTCGTAACTCTCCTGGGCACAATACAAAGTCCACCATTACACATTCATTCCAAAAATTGCTCTCACAATCACATACAACAACAGTCCCAAAGATTCTTAATTTTCACCTGCTGAAAATGCACAGAAAATTCCCAGAAAAAATATCACAGCGATCCTCGCGTCGATACCTTCGAAACGGCTGCTTGCATGCCCAAATCTAAGTTCGGTAAGTCAAGATATTAATTCGGCAAGTTAGTACACTCAACACAATCTGTATCAAAAATACTGTGGCACTAAATACAGGTAAACAGGATTTTCACCTCGAAATAAATCTCTGGAAAATCCAAGAAAAATACGAGCGTGTTCCTCGCGATCTATAGATGAAAAAGTTGTATAGGCGCATTTCCGTATGACGCTCGTGCGCGAAGATATCGCCTCCACAATCCGCTGCTGTCCCAAAATCCCTCACAGAAAAAGGATAACCATTGTTACCTCGGGATCCGAGCCAAGGATTCAAAAATGGAATGCGCGATCGAAATGAAAGATGAAGCCCTACCTATCGTGAAGCCTACGGCACAAAAATCACAGAAAAAGGAGCTCGGGGTAGGCCAGGGGAGTCATCACACTGCCGCTGCGACGAAGGAGGACACCGGAAAGAAAACGTCGCGCCGCGCCGGGAAAATAGATATCTCGAAATCCGTGCCGCCCAAAAATCTAAAACTTGGCGGGTGTAATCCTCACTTCATGGAGAAGATTTCTCCTTGTCATCACCCTTCGAGCTGAGAGCTCAAAGGGGTCGAAATCTCCCCTCCAACAGCCCTCGGGTTGCCTTAAGAGCCACAGCCAAAAAAAAAACAATTCACGAAATACCAATCGTATCCCCAAACAGGAAACACTGAAATGGACCGTTCACTGCGCGCCACGTGTCCACCCTGCACCGCAGTTCCGTGCGCCACCGCCTCGGGATCCGCGCCCACGTGCCGCTGCCGCGCCCATTCCGCGCACGCACCCCGAGGTAACTGCCTCCTGTTCCGTGGACCGGGTCCACAACACCAACAAATCAAAATCTGCCACGTGTCCCACTGTCGGTCCACCGTGCACCCGCAAGACACCGTGGACCGCGCGTTGTGAGCCGCCCAACCACCAGCCGCCACGTGGCACCGCCCTGGTGCACGCCAGCGCCGTGGACCGCGCGCCTGCCCGCGGCCCTGCGCGCCTGCCCGCGGTCGCGCGCCGCCTGCCCGAGCCACTCCGCCGCCTTCCGCCGCCGGAATCACTGTTCCGGTCGGTGAACAGTAAATTACTGTAGCAAGCTCCGATAAATAAGTGTAAATAGCCCATTTTCACCGTTTTCGCGCGCTGAATCCGAATTTGATGTCCGTTTCGCCAAATTCCAATCCGATAAATTGCCGGAGGCTCCCGGAAAGGTATTTTTAATCCGAATTTCGCGCTGAGTCCAAATTTGATATCCGATTTGCGCGAAAACAAAATTACCTCGATAGGAGTCTCCCGGTTACCCTCGTGATCCATTTAAAGCCCGGAGTCCATCACTTGTGTCCAAATTGGCGCACGATCACCACCGAGATGCCCCATAGGCCTCCAGAAGCTGCTGGTGACACTGTAGAAGCCCTGCAAAGATTCGGGTCACCACACTAAGTCCATAATGACCTACAACCTAGGCTCTGATACCACCTAATCTGTCACGCCCCGGCGTCGAAACTGCGACCCGGGCTCTCCAACAGATCCGCCGCCCATACGGGAATCCCTATATAGATATAAAGGACTAAATCTCTAACTATACTATACAGATATTAGAGCTGAAAGTAAAACTGCTAGAGCTAATAAAGTGAACTAAGTGTCAAGTACAATCCAACCCCTAAACCAGAATACAGATCCGTGCATCTACCCACATACAAAGTTCTCTCAATAAGAAATAAATAAAAAGTAATAAGGCTACTAAAACTACTCTCAGACAGACGAACTGGTAGGGATACAGATGCTCTCCCAGCTCACCTATAATACAAACAGCTCAGAAGCCAGTCCCCTACTAAAACACTGTCTAGAAGTCCCTGTAAAAAGACTCCAGCGACTCGGTGGTAGTGCAAGACCTCGACAGTTGCTGACGGCCCAGCAACTCCCACTGAGGTGCCCACAATGGGGGTCAGTACTACCACAGTAGCCTCCCCTAGTGGGTAAAGCCTAGCTCAGATATAATACTGAAATGAAAGGAAAGAAAAAAGATAAATAAAGCAACAGCTAAACTATCCCTAATATGCCTCTATATGCTCAAGAAAATGAAACAGATGGAAACATGATGCATCTACTAACCCACACAGTATAGTCACCCAATCTACACTGATTGCCGCATAGGGTCCAGTCAAACCTGCGCCTACTGTCACGCCCCGGGGGTTCTAACGCGCGGAAGATTTGAGCCACCTATGCTCCTCGTAGAGCGTATATATATATATACTTCTTCATTAGAGGATCCGCCCCGGTGCGCGCATAGACCCGCCACATATGCAAATTCACCCCACTAACGGGCGGAGTCTCATTTGCACATGCACGGCGTCCTAATTGTACATTATAATTTGTATAACTTTAACCACATTAGTTCAAGGCACAGGCGCATACATCATTCAATAACACCGCCCATATACTGGTCTATTTGAAAAGGGTGTTACGGAATTTGTTTTGGCGTATTTCGTGAAAGTGTTAAGTCTTGAAGATTGAAGATGAAAGAAGTTTGGATCATATACCTCAATCTCAAGAAAGAAGAATTCAAAAGGATCAGGTATGTTTAACTAATTAATTTTGGTGATCCGAATACTTCTTATAGTGTAGAAACACTTGGATGAACTTTTATTGTCATAAAAATCAAAAACTGGTGTTCGGACATGTTCAGGATCCGGATCAGAGCCAGCGATCCGGATCCCGAAGGTTGTTGCTTCATACAATACTTCGATCCGGATCCTAGAAGATTCTGATCCGGATCCCGAATGTTAAGTTTTCTGAACTGTATGAACGATCCGGATCAGGAACTTCGATCCGGATCCCGAACTATTGTTTTTCTGGAAACCGTCTTTCTCGCTACTGCAATCCGGATCGCCGAAATCCGATCCGGATCGCCGTCCGTAAAATTTCCAGAAAAGGCAAGTTTTTTGATCCTTATCTTCTTCCAATGGTTTCTAACCTATAAATAAACCCTATGATTCATCTTTTAGGGTATCCGCATATTACCGAAAAATAGGTCGTCAATTCCAAAAGAAAAATCCACATATAGAGAAGAAAGGAAATCAATAGATAATTCTATGTTTCTTCATCTATATTGATTGATTTGATTCTAGGTTTTCATACTCAGATTTTGAGTAGAATCAAATCAATGAATACTTAGATGGTATTTCCGATCTATTTCTAATCTAACTATTCGGCGGATCATCACCACCCAAAAACAACGATTTACCCCAAAATCGGCGCGTGGACTCGCGTGGCCTTGTGGATTCAAGGTGCAACCGCTCTCGTGGATTCGGAGCGAGGTACGTTCGTGGATTCGAAGCGTGCTACTGGGTGAAGACCGTGGATTCGGTCGGACGTCGTGGACTCGACGTTGGACGCTGTGGATTCAGCGTTGGGCGCAGATCGTGGATTCGAGAAGCGTCGTGGAGCGAGCGGAGAAGATCTACTAGGAGCGTATGGTAAAAGGTTGAGTCGTCTGTGAGTACGTTATATCACCTTGTACGTGTGTTAATTCTAGTGGATTTCGCCGTGTTATCGGTCCCGTGGTTTTTTACTCCGGTTTGGAGTTTTTCCACGTAAAAATCTTGCGTGTTCATTTATTTTTCCGCATTGGGTTTTATTGCGCAATGATTTTTTGAGTGTTTATTGTTTACACCTATTCACCCCCCTCTAGGTGTTTTTTCCCCTATTTAGATCCATATTACATATAACCCAACAAGTGGTATCAGAGCGGGAATAGGGTTGTAAACAATGGTTGAAGGTGGAAACATCAATCGACCCCCTTTCTTTGATGGAACAAATTATGCGTACTGGAAAGTACGGATGAAAGCCTTTTTAATTTCCATCGACGAAAGGGTGTGGCAATCAATTGAATTAGGATGGTCTAATCCAACTGAAATTATTTCTGATGTTCGCACCTTAAAACCTAGGTCGAAATGGACCAAGGAAGAGATAGATTCATCTTCTTACAATGGCAAAGGAATTAATGCTCTATTTAATGCTTTGTCACAAACAGAGTTCTCTCGCGTCTCGGCATGTGAGACTGCGAAAGAAATCTGGGATGTTCTTCAAGTTACGCATGAGGGAACTAACCTTGTGAAGATTCAGAAACTGCAAATGCTTACGAGCAAGTTTGACTCTATTTCTATGGCAGAAAATGAATCTTTCACTGACTATTACACACGATTGCAAGACATCGTAAACTCATGTGCTAACTTGGGAGAGAAGATTCCAGAATTTAAAGTTGTAAGAAAGATTTTAAGAACTCTTCCTGAACGATTTCGCCCCAAGGTCGCAGCCATTGAAACAATTAAACACCCGGACGAAATGCGTGTAGAAGAATTAGTTGGTGCTTTACAAACTTATGAAATGACATTTCCTACTAACTATTCTTCTGGAAAGGCATCCTCTTCTAAGTCTTCAGGTTACGCATTGAAAACAACAAAGAAGAAGACGCGGATTCATCCTCCTCGGACGATGACGAGAACCTATCTATGGAGGACTTTGAGAAGCAGCTCGCTCTCTTGACAAGGAAGTTTCGCCGCAACTTTCGAAGGGGTAATCCAAGCAAAACTCCATCCTTCGGAAAGTCGAAGAAAGGCAAAGGTTCTTCAAGCTACAAGTCAAGAAAGCAAGAGAACTTCTCAAAGGATAAGAAAAGTTCAGAGGGACAAGTACAGTGCTTCAAATGTCGAGGCTACGGCCACATTGCAACGGAGTGTCCCAACAAGAATCCGGCAAAGAAGAAAGCGATGCAAGTCGTTACTTGGGATGACAACTCCACGTCAAATGAGTCATCCTCAAGTGATGAAGAAGACAACGCGACAGCTTTCCACGCGTCCACCTCTTCACCCTTCATGTGCTTAATGGCAAGTACATCCGATTCCTTGTCCAACTCCTCCCATGTTGAAAAGATTGCAACGGACGATGAATCGAGCAATTCTGAAGGTGAAGATTTTGCTCTTGCCTACCATAAGCTTTTGAGGGATTCAAAGAAACTGGCAAAGCAAAACAAGGGTTTGAGAGGGAGATTGCAGGATCTCGAAGAAGAAGCAAAAAGGGCAACTTCTCTCTCAAACGCTCTTGAAGTGGAAAGGGATAATTTAGTCAAAGCAAATGTTTCCCTTCAAGAGTCCAATGAGCTTCTCGAGAAAGAACATAGAAATTGGTGGACAAAGCGAATTACTTCTTGAAGCTCTACGGCGAGGCTCGACAGGAAAAATTGGAAATGACAAAGACCATTCTCCAACTAAAGGATGACTTAAAGCGATTTTCTTCTGGAAGGAGTAAGTTGGACAGCTTCTTGGTCTTGGTCAAACAAATAAGTTCGGCCTCGGATACACTCAAACTGGAGACAGTCCAAGTTCGAGTGGGACAGTTTTTGTGCCTCAGTCGGTATCTCCTCCTCCGACACCGGAATTCACGACAAGCAACGACAACAAGCCTACTTCATCCTCCTCGGGATCGTCAAGATCTAAGGTATGTTTTCGTTGTGGCATTTCAGGGCACATAAGGAGAAATTGCAAGACGGGAGCCAAACGCACACCTCAAGCACCTCTTGCAATGACTACCAAAAGGTGATTCCTCGGAAATCAATTGCAAATCAATTGAAGGAAAAGAGCCTTGGTAGTTCACCGCTCAAGACGACATCATCAAGGAGCAGCAATCTTCTAACAAGACGCTTTCACCTAGGAGATCAACTTCACGACCATTACCGACGCATTCCAAAAAGGTTTGGGTGCGCAAAGGTGAAATTTTCCCTTGTCTTGTTACTAATGTTTCCTTGCATGCATATGATAGTTCGTCTTGGTATCTGGATAGCGGGTGTTCCCGTCACATGACCGGTGACAAAAACTGTTTTCAAAATTTGAGAAAATCTCCGGAGGACTTGTTGTTTTCGGAGACGGTCGGTCTTCCAAAATTGTTGGAAAGGGAACGGTAGCTATTCCAGATGGCCCGGTTCTGAAAAATGTGTTATTTGTTGATGGCCTTAAGACTAACCTCATAAGCATAAGTCAACTTTGTGATAATGGTTATTCAGTTAATTTTTCATCTGATGAATGTACTGTAACTGATAAGGACCATGTTTTCTTTTTAAAAGGGGTTAGATCAGAAAACAATTGTTATGTTGTTCCTAGTAAAATTTCTGAAAAATGTAACCTAGCCTCTTTGAAAAATGAAACACTTTGGCATGAAAGGCTAGGTCACATAAACTTTAAGGAACTTGCTAGAATTTCAAACAAAGATGTGGTCAAGGGGGTTCCGAAACTTTTTTTGAACAAAACATTGTGTGTGGCGGTTGCCAAAAGGGAAAACAGTCAAGGACTGCACACAAGAACTTGAACCACATTGGTACAAAACGGCCTTTGGAACTTTTGCACATGGATTTAATGGGGCCAACTCGTCAACCGTCTTTGGGAGGTAAATGGTATATTTTCTTATTGGTTGATGATTTCTCTAGATATTCTTGGGTAGCATTTTTAAAAGAGAAAGCTGATGCTTTTGATTCTTTTCACGAGATTTGCCATCGTATTATGATTGAAAAGAATGAAAAGATCATTCGTGTTAGAAGTGATAGAGGTGGAGAATTCATAAATTCAAAATTCATTGATTTTTGCACTTCCAATGGTATTAAACATGAATTCTCAGCACCCTACACACCTCAACAGAATGGTATAGTTGAGCGCAAAAACCGGGTTGTACAAGAGATGGCACGTGTTATGCTTCACAGCCGGAATTTACCGTTATATTTTTGGGCTGAAGCCGTGAACACTGCTGTCTAGGTAATTAATCGAGTGTATTTGCGCCCGGAAACTTTAAATACACCATATGAACTATGGTTTTGTAGAAAACCGAATATCAAATATTTTCGTATCTTTGGGAGTCGATGTTTTATTTTACGTGACCGCGAAAATCTTGGAAAATTTGACTCTCGAAGTGACGAAGGGATTTTCTTAGGTTATTCTACAAACAGTAGAGCATATCGAGTTTTTAACTTAGAATCTAAGACGATCGTAGAATCGATAAATGTTAAAGTAGATGAAGCTTTTCACTTTGAATCTGAAAAATCTACCCTCGATATCTCTCTTGATGATGATACACCTACCAATGCATCTTCTCATAACAATTCTTTCGATAATAATGATGCATCTAACGGTTCTTCAAGTTTATCTGATGTGCAGGAATCATCTCAAGTACCTCCGACTACTCCACTACCTCAAACGTTACGCATCTCCAAGGATCATCCTGAATCGAACATCATTGGAGACCCACAAGAAGGAGTCAGAACTCGGAGACAATTGGTTTGCGGATTCGCTTGCTACGTATCTCTAATCGAACCAAAGAATGTGTCACGCCCCGGGGTCAGAACTGTACCCCGGGCTCGCCAACAGATCCGCCGCCCCTACAGGAAGTCCCGTAGGGACGTAGCGTCCAACCTGCAAGTAAGTGTCTAAACTAACAGATATCAGAGCTGTAAACATAAAACTAACAGATATACAAGAAATAAAATAAAAAAAAAAGTCCCACAAATATACATAAAGTCCTCACTCAAAATACAGGAGTCTCTCAAAAGAAAACAGAAGAGTACAACTCGATCCCTCACTACAAGATCTCTCAAACATGACACAACCAAAATATAGGGGTACCTCTAAACACACTGAAGCTGAAGGGGAAGGGATCTATCTCGCGACTCCCTTACCTCGGTCTGAAGGAGCTGGATCAGCAACGGGCACCGCAGGAACTGGAGCTGGAGTTCCTGGGGAAAAGACACCACGACGGGTGTGAGAACTACCTCCCACAGTAGTTCTCAGTGGGTGCCGCCAACAAGCCCGACGGCCTGCCCACTAAGTCTACAAGGGCGAAAAGTAACCAAAGAAAAATGCAGAATAGAAAGCAGGAAGATAAAACATCTACTGCTACCATGCCCCTATCTACTGCTACCATGCCCCTATCTACTATGCTCAAGGAAAAGGATCGAAGACCAAAAATGTCTCTACTGACTCGACTCAAGTCACCCAATCCAACTGACTGCCAAACGGTCCAGTCAACCTGCGCCTACCTACTGCTGTAGGTATGTCCGGTACTCCAACCCGGTATCTAGCTCAATCTCAAGCCGGTACTACAACCCGGTCTCGCCTACTCCGGAGTGGCACTCGAGGGGAGCGACCCGCTCGAGTCAAATAACTGCGCATCACTGTCTAGCACAAAGGTGGCACATGCAGGCTATGATCCAATCACTATCTCACTCACTGGCTATACATCCACACTGTCACTATGACCAAGTCCCAAAGATCCCAGATCCACTGTCACTACCACTATCACTATCACTATCTCAATGCAAGCTGATCTACAGACTGCTACAGACGCCACTCGGTCCCCAGACGCGAGTGCAAATGAAGTCCCCAGCTAATAAACCTCCCGGCCCACGACTCGGGGAAAAATCACTATGACCAAAGTGACAAGAATACTACCACTGTGGAAAAGCTAAAGTGATAAATAAGTCTGATGTATGTTTAAGTTACTGTAGTTTAGTGGTGCATGATAATTAAATAACAGGCAATTATGCTAAGTCAAGTTCCCAAGTCGCAAAGTTTATCAAGAGATCGACATTTTTAGCAATTAGCTGCAGTGGTTTCCAACATACAGTTCACACATTTTATCTGGCTCAAATACTAACATGCATGCTAATCTACTAGTAGAATTAGAGTGCAGTCCATAGAATTTGAAAGCAGGATCACCCACCTGATCGCGCTAACTGTCCGGGACGGTACAGATAAACAGTCTAGAAACTGATAAAACTCCGAGTCCACTAAGCAAAGAGCACCATAGTGGTGCTTACAATGTCCTGGGTACAACCACAACTCACAATTACAACCAAATCACACATAAAATCACTATTCCAAAATCTGCAAGCATAGTTCCTGTTCACACGAAATTCTCACCTGAAAATAAATTTTCTAAAATCCCAATAAAAATATCACGACGATCCTCGCGAAGTGTAGATGTCGATAGGCTCTTGAATCGTCGAATTCCGATGTCCGGATGAGGAGATAAAAATCCGCGAAGTGAGTGCTGTCCAGAAATCTCACAACAAAAACAGCGGCTCAGAAATGCCTCGAAATCCGTGCCAAAAACCCAAATCCAGGCAAAACACTCAACACGAAAGTCGAAGATTTACCTCTCGTGAATCCAACGCCGCAAAAATCGCTGAAATCGGATGTCGGGGTAGCTCTGTGGAAATTTTAGACCGAAATGCGACGATATTGGGCCTTCAACAGAAATCCGTCGCTCCGCACTTCGAGGTAGAAGACACAGTCGTCGCGGCTTCCAGATTTTCTGAAACTTCACCAGGAGATTCCCAAGAGGAAGAGGAAGAAATCTTGTGAAGGGAGCAAGAGCCAATTCCCTCGGAAAAAGCCTCAAAATCAAGGCCCAAAGGGCCTATTTATAGCCTCTCCCCGAAATGCAGCCCAAAAAGCCCTTTAAGTCACTTTCGGGCCCAACTTTCGGGCGCCCGAAAGTTTTCGGGCTGCTACAGTAACGGGCCGGCCCGTTACTGTGCGCGCCCGAAACCTCCAGCGGCCGACACGTGTCCTACCGTACCGCCTCCTGCACCCGGCGCACGACCCCGACGAATCACGGGGTGCCACGTGTCCCGACCGGGCGACGTGCACCCCTGCACCGGACCAACCACGGGGCGCCACGTGGCGCCCCCACGCTGACCCAGGTCAACGCGCACGTCGCGCGACGTGCGCGGCCGCGCCGCCGGCGGACCCGGGTCGGGCACGCGCCCCGAGGCACCGCCTCAGCCGCTGCCGCCGTGTGGACCGGGTGCACCAGAACCAGCCAACCACACGACGCCACGTGTCCCTCGGTTCACCGTGCACCAAAGCCAAAATTCCGTGGACCGCGCCTGCTGAACCGACCAACAGGAGAGCGCCACGTGTCCCATCCGTACGGTGCACGACCCCGCGGTGGACCGCGCGCCTGCCCGCGCGCCCGCGCGCCTGCCCGCGCCGCTCGCCGCCTGCCCGCGCCGCTCCGCCGCCTGCCCGAGGCTGCTCCGCCGCGCTCCGCCGCCCGCCGGCCGCCGCCGGCGCCTCCCCGGCCGCCGGAACAGTACCCCATGCCTCGATTTCCGTGTTTTCGCGTCCGGGCTCCGAAAAATTCAAGTAAATAGTCCATTTTGCTCGTTTTCGCGCGCTGAATCCAAATCCGAGGTCCGTTCGGCCAAATTCCGCTTCTAAAATTTTCCAAAATTCCCCGGAAAAGTAAACTTGATCCAATTTCTGTTCCGAGTCCCATTCTTGGCTCCAATAAGCGCGCAAACACCTCATACAACCAAAATGGACTCCCAGAGAAGAAACAAGCCCCAATTTCACCAGAAACTCAAATCTGGAGCCCGACACGCACACCCACACACCCAAAAGCCTCCAAGCCAACAGTAAACCCTGTCGTGGGGATCCGGGTCCTCACATCCTCCCCCACTAAAAGAAAGTTTCGTCCTCGAAACAAACACAGCTCAAAAGGGAGTCTCCAAGCCCAAGGTAAGCCTCCAACACACAAACTCCGACTCCCCAGTCGCTACAAACTCTCCACAAAGCGCGTCCAACCGCGGAAACTCAGGAATTCTCAAACACCGAGGACTAAAAGAACAGCCAACTCTACGCCTCCAAACTATTCGAATTAAGCTACAAAACTTAACAGGAAAGGAAAGAGCCCCACCAGTAGGAAGGTCATCAATCCCCAACTCTCAGATTTAGAAAACAACTGAAATTAGCGAACAGTTCGAAAGTTCCGAGAGACCAGTGCCCTTGCCCTAAACCAACAAGGACGGGTTCGGGCACTGTCCCTACTTCTGGAGTAGTCTTTTGTATCTTTTATCCTGTTCGCGAATTTCAGCATAAGAGTGGAAAAATAAGGGAGAGAAGGGTTGATGCCGTTCCTGCTGCGACAACAAAACGGAAGCTACGGTCTACCCGTGCCCCTAAAAGAAACACCACTCTAACCAAGACCCCTAGAGACAAACCCTCTAGTCCTAGGCGTCACCTACGCTCGACAAGTCGCGCCTAACCCAAAGCCGCTGAAGCCACTGCTGCAGGGAAGATGTCTTAGTACCCAGTAGAAATGATCTTCTGTCGTCCATCTTGCGGGAAGGCCACTATTCTCCATTCGCAATCGAATGTTGTACGATGCCGCACCAACTGGTCCATCCCAAGCGCTCAATCTGAGTCGGGGAGCTGCAACTGAACCAACACATCAATCGGCGCGCCGTTCAAAGCCCAATTGTTCCGATCATGTCCAAAATTCGCCTCTGCGACGACCTGCTCTGCTGCTGAAGTGTCCTCAACCTGAGCGGCATAAACACGACCGCTCGGTGCCGGGGGACGTCGCTCTGGCTGTCGGGAAGAAGATGAGGCAACATCGGGCCTGCTATAGGCCGCAGAAGGATCGGCTGACTGGAAAGGAACATACGGTGCAGATGCAGATGAAGGAGCTGGGTGGCCGGCTCTAGGGCACACGCTCGCAAAGTGACCGGCCTGCCCGCAGCGAAAACAATGGCCCTGTCTCTGCGGGCACTGAGTCGGTAGGTGTGGGCCTCCACAGATAACACACCGATCAGGGCGCTGCTGCTGAAAAGTCTGCTGTCGTGGGGGTCGACGCTGCTGCTGTACCTGGCGAGACGCCCCCGATCTCTGATGTCCCTGGTACCCCTGGCCCTGCGAGTGGGAACGTGGGGGTCTCGGGGGTCCCTGCCTACTAGACTGCCCCTCCTCCGGAGATGCCGGGCGCTTCGCCCCAGAAGTCGCTACAGGGGCCGGAGATACCTCATCCATCACGGCCTCTCCACTCTCCACATACAAAGCCTGCTCCATCGAGGCCTCCAAGGTCTGCAGTCGGCGGGAGCGGACAAACTGATAGATGTCTCGGCGAAGTCCTCTCTCAAACATATAAACACGATGGCTCTCATCTCTAGCCACATGAGGCACACAAGCCAATAGCTGGTTAAATTCCGCTATGTATAAGTGCACAGGCCTATCTCCCTGGCGGAGATTCTTCAACCGCTCCTCCAGTCGCTGTCGGACGCTCTCAGGAAAGAACGCTCCTAACAACATGCTCCGAAACTCGGTCCAGGAAAGAAGCTGCGTCCCCGGTGGACCAGCGGGTCGCACACGCCGCCACCACGCCTCGGCGTTGCTCTCCAGAAAGTGAGTAGCCAGAATAACCCGATACCTCTCATCCACAAATAAGCTCTCAAAGTGGCGCTCCAAGGTGGTAATCCAAGTCTCGGCTGCCCAAGGCTCAGTATCCATGCCCGAAAAGCGGGGCGGGTCGAACCGCCGCAGTCTCATCAGTAAATCAACAACCTCCCGCTGCTCTGTCTCAGTCAACACTCCCGTCGTCCCAGCCGGTGGCCTACTCGAAACCGGCTCAGCAGGAACCGCTGGCGCCGGCTGCACCACAGGGGGTGCCACAACAGGGGAAGAAGGTACCGGCGAAGCCTCAGGGGGTACCACTGCCGGCTGTGCTCTCTGCTCCAATAAGAGCGTCAGCCGCGCCACTGCCTCCTCCTGGCGTCTAGCCGCCTCAGCCAACTGTGCCATCTGGGCACGGAGCTCCTGAATCTCAGCCTGTGGTCCTCGCCCCGAGTCCTCCTGCTCGGGCTCTGAGGACGAAGGCTGCGAACGCGTCACCATCGAACGTCGAGGAGGCATTCCCACCTGAGGGACAAAACACACACAATCAAAACCAAAAGCAACACTCGACCCAATCTAGCGGAAGTCAAAAGGCATGTCCCCCTTTCCGAAGCACTATGTTGTCTGCAGCCAACATAGTCACTACAAAAGGACGACATGTCTATCACTCGTCCCTATCCACTCGGGAGAGTTAGATACCCAATCAAGACTTCCGCCAAAAGTCTCGGCTCTCACGTGGGTCATCCTAGGGTTTAACCATAAGCCTAGGGTTCCTAAGTCCTCAAGACCTACACCCTAAGCTCTGATACCACTCTAATCTGTCACGCCCCGGGGTCAGAACTGTACCCCGGGCTCGCCAACAGATCCGCCGCCCCTACAGGAAGCCCCGTAGGGACGTAGCGTCCAACCTGCAAGTAAGTGTCTAAACTAACAGATATCAGAGCTGTAAACATAAAACTAACAGATATACAAGAAATAAAATAAAAAAAAGTCCCACAAATATACATAAAGTCCTCACTCAAAATACAGGAGTCTCTCAAAAGAAAACAGAAGAGTACAACTCGATCCCTCACTACAAGATCTCTCAAACATGACACAACCAAAATATAGGGGTACCTCTAAACACACTGAAGCTGAAGGGGAAGGGATCTATCTCGCGACTCCCTTACCTCGGTCTGAAGGAGCTGGATCAGCAACGGGCACCGCAGGAACTGGAGCTGGAGTCCCTGGGGAAAAGACACCACGACGGGTGTGAGAACTACCTCCCACAGTAGTTCTCAGTGGGTGCCGCCAACAAGCCCGACGGCCTGCCCACTAAGTCTACAAGGGCGAAAAGTAACAAAGAAAAATGCAGAATAGAAAGCAGGAAAGTAAAACATCTACTGCTACTATGCCCCTATCTACTGCTACCATGCCCCTATCTACTATGCTCAAGGAAAAGGATCGAAGACCAAAAATGTCTCTACTGACTCGACTCAAGTCACCCAATCCAAACTGACTGCCAAACGGTCCAGTCAACCTGCGCCTACCTACTGCTGTAGGTATGTCCGGTACTCCAACCCGGTATCTAGCTCAATCTCAAGCCGGTACTACAACCCGGTCTCGCCTACTCCGGAGTGGCACTCGAGGGGAGCGACCCGCTCGAGTCAAATAACTGCGCATCACTGTCTAGCACAAAGGTGGCACATGCAGGCTATGATCCAATCACTATCTCACTCACTGGCTATACATCCACACTGTCACTATGACCATGTCCCAAAGATCCCAGATCCACTGTCACTACCACTATCACTATCACTATCTCAATGCAAGCTGATCTACAGACTGCTACAGACGCCACTCGGTCCCCAGACGCGAGTGCAAATGAAGTCCCCAGCTAATAAACCTCCCGGCCCACGACTCGGGGAAAAATCACTATGACCAAAGTGACAAGAATACTACCACTGTGGAAAAGCTAAAGTGATAAATAAGTCTGATGTATGTTTAAGTTACTGTAGTTTAGTGGTGCATGATAATTAAATAACAGGCAATTATGCTAAGTCAAGTTCCCAAGTCGCAAAGTTTATCAAGAGATCGACATTTTTAGCAATTAGCTGCAGTGGTTTCCAACATACAGTTCACACATTTTATCTGGCTCAAATACTAACATGCATGCTAATCTACTAGTAGAATTAGAGTGCAGTCCATAGAATTTGAAAGCAGGATCACCCACCTGATCGCGCTAACTGTCCGGGACGGTACAGATAAACAGTCCAGAAACTGATAAAACTCCGAGTCCACTAAGCAAAGAGCACCATAGTGGTGCTTACAATGTCCTGGGTACAACACAACTCACAATTACAACCAAATCACACATAAAATCACTATTCCAAAATCTGCAAGCATAGTTCCTGTTCACACGAAATTCTTACCTGAAAATAAATTTTCTAAAATCCCAATAAAAATATCACGACGATCCTCGCGAAGTGTAGATGTCGATAGGCTCTTGAATCGTCGAATTCCGATGTCCGGATGAGGAGATAAAAATCCGCGAAGTGAGTGCTGTCCAGAAATCTCACAACAAAAACAGCGGCTCAGAAATGCCTCGAAATCCGTGCCAAAAACCCAAATCCAGGCAAAACACCCAACACGAAAGTCGAAGATTTACCTCTCGTGAATCCAACGCCGCAAAAATCGCTGAAATCGGATGTCGGGGTAGCTCTGTGGAAATTTTAGACCGAAATGCGACGATATTGGGCCTTCAACAGAAATCCGTCGCTCCGCACTTCGAGGTAGAAGACACAGTCGTCGCGGCTTCCAGATTTTCTGAAACTTCACCAGGAGATTCCCAAGAGGAAGAGGAAGAAATCTTGTGAAGGGAGCAAGAGCCAATTCCCTCGGAAAAAGCCTCAAAATCAAGGCCCAAAGGGCCTATTTATAGCCTCTCCCCGAAATGCAGCCCAAAAAGCCCTTTAAGTCACTTTCGGGCCCAACTTTCGGGCGCCCGAAAGTTTTCGGGCTGCTACAGTAACGGGCCGGCCCGTTACTGTGCGCGCCCGAAACCTCCAGCGGCCGACACGTGTCCTACCGTACCGCCTCCTGCACCCGGCGCACGACCCCGACGAATCACGGGGTGCCACGTGTCCCGACCGGGCGACGTGCACCCCTGCACCGGACCAACCATGGGGCGCCACGTGGCGCCCCCACGCTGACCCTGGTCAACGCGCACGTCGCGCGACGTGCGCGGCCGCGCCGCCGGCGGACCCGGGTCGGGCACGCGCCCCGAGGCACCGCCTCAGCCGCTGCCGCCGTGTGGACCGGGTGCACCAGAACCAGCCAACCACACGACGCCACGTGTCCCTCGGTTCACCGTGCACCAAAGCAAAAAATTCCGTGGACCGCGCCTGCTGAAAAGACCAACAGGAGACCGCCACGTGTCCCATCCGTACGGTGCACGACCCCGCGGTGGACCGCGCGCCTGCCCGCGCGCCCGCGCGCCTGCCCGCGCCGCTCGCCGCCTGCCCGCGCCGCTCCGCCGCCTGCCCGAGGCTGCTCCGCCGCGCTCCGCCGCCCGCCGGCAGCCGCCGGTGCCTCCCCGGCCGCCGGAACAGTACCCCATGCCTCGATTTCCGTGTTTTCGCGTCCGGGCTCCGAAAAATTCAAGTAAATAGTCCATTTTGCTCGTTTTCGCGCGCTGAATCCAAATCCGAGGTCCGTTCGGCCAAATTCCGCTTCTAAAATTTTCCAAAATTCCCCGGAAAAGTAAACTTGATCCAATTTCTGTTCCGAGTCCCATTCTTGGCTCCAATAAGCGCGCAAACACCTCATACAACCAAAATGGACTCCCAGAGAAGAAACAAGCCCCAATTTCACCAGAAACTCAAATCTGGAGCCCGACACGCACACCCACACACCCAAAAGCCTCCAAGCCAACAGTAAACCCTGTCGTGGGGATCCGGGTCCTCACAGAATGTCGATGAAGCTCTTCAGGATGACTACTGGATTGAAGCAATGCAGGAAGAGCTCCATCAATTTGAGCGAAACAAAGTCTGGGAATTAACGAAGCCTCCGAAGCAACACAATGTGATAGGAACCAAATGGATTTTCAAGAACAAGAAAAATGAAGATGGTACTATCATCAGGAACAAAGCACGTTTAGTTGCTCAAGGCTACTCTCAAGTAGAAGGTATAGACTTTGATGAAACCTTCGCCCCTGTAGCTAGACTCGAGTCCATTCGTATCTTATTTGCGATAGCTTGTCATTTTAAAATCAAATTATTTCAAATGGACGTTAAGAGCGCATTTTTAAATGGTTTCTTAAATGAGGAAGTTTATGTAGCTCAACCGAAAGGTTTTGTGGACCATAAACTACCTAACCATGTTTTTCGTCTGAAAAAGGCTCTTTACGGTCTGAAACAAGCACCGCGAGCATGGTACGAAAGGTTGACAAAGCACCTTTTGGAGAAGGGCTATACTCGAGGGGGAGCTGACAGGACTCTCTTTGTGAAGCATTATCAAAACAATTTTATTGTATCACAAATCTATGTCGATGACATTGTATTTGGTGCAACAAGAGTTAATGATGCTTCTAAATTCGCGGAGACCATGGAAAGCGAATTTGAGATGTCCATGATGGGCGAATTGACTTATTTTCTTGGATTGCAAATTAAACAAAATGATGAAGGCATTCACTTGTGTCAATCCAAGTATGCAATGGAGTTGGTCAAAAAGTTTGATCTTGAAAATTCTAAGGATTTTCCGACTCCAATGGGAACTAGCCATAAGGGACTTGGAAGTGAATCACATAGTGAGAATGTAGACGAGAAACTGTATCGAAGTATGATTGGAAGTCTACTTTACCTCACGGCTAGTCGCCCGGATATATCCTTCAGTGTTGGGATTTGCGCGAGATATCAATCAGCACCGAAGGAGGTTCACCTGAAAGCGGTGAAACGGATCATCCGATACATCAAAGGAACGATAAATCTCGGAATTTGGTATCCTATGGAAAAAAGTTTGGACATTGTTGGATACTCAGATGCCGATTGGGCAGGATCAGTGGATGATCGGAAAAGCACGAGTGGTGCATGCTTCTATCTCGGCCATTGCCTTGTTGCATGGCACAGTAAAAAGCAGAATTGCATAGCACTCTCGACTGCCGAAGCGGAATACATTTCAGCGGGTAGTTGTTCAACTCAACTTATTTGGATGAAAAGCGTGTTGAGTGACACGATAGGGCGGCCGTACTCGAGTGCGCCACGCGTCGCGACGCGAGTGGCGGGCCGTACCTACCCCGCTGACCGCGGCGGGACACGTGGCGCACAGCGGGGGGCTTTGCACCGCTGTCCCGTGTTATGGGGACACGTGTCACCACCACAAACTTTCGGGCGCGTCGGACGGGGAGGCGTCCGACCGTTCTTCCGGATTCGGGCGCCCGAAAGTTGCGCCCGAATCCGGCCCACTAACAGCTAGTGGGCTGAGCCTATAAATAGGCTTCTTTGTGTCTTCTTTGGGCTTTTTAGACACCTTTTCGCTGTGGAGTCTTCAGAAGAGTTTTTCCCCACACAGTGCACTATTCGTTGGAGGACTTGGAAGATTTTTGAAGGCACGCATCCCGAGGTTCGCGATTTTACGGCGCGGCGCGACGCTCGTTCTCCGGCAACCCGCTTCGTCCCTTCTCAGTGTTTGGGCTCTCCCGACTCACCCCGACCTCTTTTTTCGACGATTCTTGCACCATCGGACTCTCGACAGGTAGGACTTCAACTTCTGTGTTTTGAGCTTCCTCGATTTCCTTGTTGACCTTGGAGTTTTCCGAGCTTCCATTTGACCCATTTTTCTTCGCGGATTTTTGGACAGCACTGCGAAATTCTTGCTGTATCTTTGCGCACAGGCAACGGATCGAGGCGATTTAAAAGGCA
Source organism: Tillandsia fasciculata (assembly GCA_029168755.2). Lineage (NCBI taxonomy): Eukaryota > Viridiplantae > Streptophyta > Magnoliopsida > Poales > Bromeliaceae > Tillandsia > Tillandsia fasciculata. The sequence goes on along the minus strand of CM054944.1, from coordinate 9,792,054 downwards.
AACTTCATCTACATTTCGCAAGAAATCTCCTGGATTTTTCTCAGATTTTTCTGGATTTTTCACGAAGGTGAAAATCTCCTTTCTCTGTAGTTCTTTGATACAGAAATTTGGTACAGTTTGTGTTGGGGTGTTTCCCTTGCCGGATCTTTATCTCAGCGTAGGAAACTTCGTTTTGGCCGTGCAGGTACTCGTCTCGACGGGCTCGTCGCGAGGATCGCGATAGTATTTTTCTTGGATTTTTCCGAGCATTTTTCACAGGTGAAAACTGGCAAATAGTGGACTGCTGTAATTGGGACAGATTTTGTGATGTATTGTGTGATTAAATGTTGTTTGTTCTTTTGGGGAATGTTGTACAGTTTTGTGGAGGTTGTTTGGACCGAGCGTGGGCATCACTTTGGGACCAGGATTTAGCGCTCGAGGTAGGTGTTGTTGTAAACCTCCTACTTTTGATTTCCCACTAGGTATATTAGAGTGTTGCTTGATCATGTTGCTAGTTAGAATTGTGAAATGGACCTAGCATGCTTATATGAGATCACGGATTCTTTGTTACTACTCGCATGGTTGGAGAACTAAATGTTAGTAAGTTGTGTTTCCTTGCTTTAGATCTGTAGTTTAAACACTTGGAATCATGCTAAATCCATATCAGGTTGTATGTATAATGGAAGGTTTGGGCATGTGGTTAGAGTTCATATTTTGGAAAGATTATTTGTTAATGAGTTCCTATCTTTGCAACAACCTATTGAAAGTGATTATCTCTTGAAAAGCTTATTGTTAGTAGATCATGTATCAAGATTGTATTATGCATCATGTACATTGGAGGTACCATGCACTTAGTTTTGTAAAAGTTAGAATACTTGTAATTGCGTTATCAAGTAAAGGACTTTGCATGCTTGTATGGTCATCTAGTTAGGCCACTAATTACTGCTGCACTATCATATTGGGAAATGACTTAGGAGAAACCATGTTTAGCTGTTCTCCTTTCTATTCAGTTGCATATTGCTCGAGTTAGAGCAGGGGTATGGGATAGTGTAGTCGAGGCCATCGAGTCAGGGTCAGATTAGACTCGATTATGGATCGTGGGGTATTGTGGTAACCGCGGACAGTAGGCGGTTAGCCAGATGTTGATTACCTTATCAGATTTGGACTTGTGGGGTGTTGCGGCGACCGCGGACATTGGGCGGTTGACCGGATGTTTTACTTATGCATCAGATTGGGTATCAGATCTCGCTAGTGGATGGAGTTTCCCACTTTTTGAGTATTATTGCACCAGATTGGGGATCGGGGTTCCTTTTAGTGGATGGATTTTTCCACTTTGATCATAGTTATGATCGAAGTCCTGCTATACTGAGATACTTGTTACAGAGATACTTAACTCGTGTGGGTCGCTCCCCTCGAGTGCCACTCCGGAGGTAGGCTTTTCGGACCCAGCCTTGTGTGCCGGTCTGATACTTATTTTGGGATGCGAGCCGTGCGGGCCGATCCCGCGGTTTCGAGCCTTGTGTGCAGATTCTGCTGAGCAGGCAATGCCAGTTGTACTGGTGGCACATGATTGGGTTATTTGGACAGATACAGTTTTCTGATGCATTCATACAGTCATCTCTTTTGAATACTGCATTTAGAGGCATAGTAGTGATAGTTTTTCCTTATCAGTAGTCTTTATAGCTTACTGCGGTTCTTTTCCCTTTTTGCCTCTAGTAGTCCTAGTGGGCCGTCAGAGTTTTGAGGTTTTCCCACTAGGGGAGGCTACTGTTCTTTATAGTAGTTCTCACCCCCATTGTCCTTCTCTTCTTTTCTCCCTTTGTTTTTGCAGAGTCTTCTGCGGGAGTAGCAGGGCCATCTCGGGCAGATCGAGGCAAGCAGATAGCGGATTAGGTAGTTCTTCTACCCCGACCTCGAGCTTAGTCGTGTATCAGTTGTACCCCTTTCTTTTCTCAGACAGTTGTAGTTATTTTGGGTCTGGCTCTTGCCAGCTGGTTGTACTTTTTTGGTGAGCTGGAAGAGACACTTGTATATTTTGAGAGTTTATACTATGCTTTTACTTTCCAGCTGTAGTCTGAGATGTAGTAGTTTTATTTTAGCTCTGTTCTATGCTCCTTTATTATATCTTGTATATCTGAGCAGGTTACCAGCGCTTCGTGTACATGGGAAATTCTGTGTGCACGGCGGATCTGTGGACGGCTGTACCCCTTCCTGCCCAGCGAGGGTGAGGCGGGTTCTTAGTCACTAAGAACTAATGAGGATCCGTTAAAGGTTGTCGGTGTAGCGCTTGGGGCCGACAGTCGCAGCAATCTTTAAGCGGTAGTTGACTGCTTGAAGTTCCAAGGGAGTCTCCGGGAACCGGACTTACCGAAACTTGTAAACTCAGCTTGTAGGAACGCCTTCTACTCGCTTTTCTTTGTTGCGAGCAAGAAGCGTGGTAGAAGGCAGACGGGTAGCGTTCACGAGCGCCGTATGGATCACGACACGAGAGGAACAAGTACCCCGCTACCTCGGACAGGTGACCTAGTCAAGGAGCAACGGAGTTCCCAAAGATTGATCTACGGTCTGGCTATCACCAGCCTAGGGTCCGGGGTGATGACACATTGAAAACAGACCTGCGAGCTCGGAATGGTCAAGATGAGCTTACGGTTATACCGTTTAGACTCGTTAACGCACCAGTGGTGCTCTTGGGCATGAGGAAAATGATACTCAAGCCCTTCTTGGACCAGCCGGTAATGGTCTTATGTTTGACGTTCCGATCCACTCTCGCAATGACAAGGGGTATGGGGAACACTTGCGAGTAGTCCCCCAGACCCTCCGGGATCAGAAACCATATGCCAAAACTTATAAAGTGTGAGTTATGGTCCGCGAGGGGGACTTTTTGGGGCATATCGTTTCGGTGTCTGGAATTGCAGTGGATCCAAGGAGGATTGAATCAGGGATCAACTGGGTTCGACCAACAGCGATAATGGAAATCCGAAGCTTCTTAGGACGGGCAGACCGCTACAGATGCCTCATGGGAGGCCATTTCCCCAAATCGGCTAACCCAAAGGCGGGGAGAGATTCGTCTAGATGGCCCAGTGCCAGGAGGATTTCAAGGAACTTAAAGACGAACACGCACAGGCCCCAGTGATCACATTGCCGAAGCCCGGAAAGGACTATAAGATTTAGTCTGACGACTCTCCAAGAGGATCTTGGGAGACCAAATAACGGACACGCGACTACAACTAGTGCGAGACAGAATGTCCTCGGAGCAAGGCGGAGTTTTTATGACTGACTCGGATGATGTAATAAGGTGCCGGGGATGAATTTGTGTGCCCGATAAGCTAGAAACGAGGGAAGAAAATCTAGCGAAAGTATATCATACCTCCTACACCTCGTATCCTGGAGGTATAAAGAGGTGCAGGGATCTGTGGCAGACCTGTTGGTGGCCTAAGTTGAAAGGGGACGTAACCCGGTTTGTGGCACACTGCCTGGTGTGCCAACAAGTAAAGGCCGAACACCAGCGTCCAGCAGGGAAGTTGCAACCGTTGCCAGTGCCGGGATGGAAGTGGGAGATGATCACGATGGATTTCGTGACTGGTTTTCCGAGATCATCTCAAGGGCATGACGCGATATGGGTCATAGTAGACCGTTTGACGAAATCTGCCCACTTCCTACCTATACATACGACGTGGACACGGGAACGGCTGGCGCAGACCTATATTGATGAGATAGTAAGATTGCATGGTATACCAGCGTCCATCACGTCGGACAGAGACACGCGGTTCGTGTCGAATTTTTGGCAAAGACTGCAGCGAGCAATGGGGACCAGATTTGGTGGAAGAAACCGAGGCAAAGGTGCGCCTAATCAGGCGGCGGCTGTTGACAGCCCAGAGCAGACAGAAAAGTTACGCAGACCATAGACGACGGGAGTTGAAATTCACAGTGGGCGAGCACGTGTTGCTACGGGTGTCGCCTTCGAAGGGGACCCGACGTTTCGGCCTGAGAGGGAAGCTAAGTCCGAGGTACGTGGGACCATTTGAAACCCTAGAACGTGTGGGTTCGGTGGCTTATCGGTTGGCCTTGCCGCCAAGCCTAGACCGAGTACACAACGTGTTTCACGTTTTGATTCTCCGAAAGTACCTCCCCGACCCCTCTCACGCCCTGGACATATCCACTGTCAAGCTACAAGAGGATCTAACTGCCGAGGAGACACCGGTGCGAATCCTGGCACGAGAAGACAAGAAACTACGGAACCGGACCATTCCCTACGTAAAGGTCCAATGGAGCAACCACGAGGAACGCGAGGCGACGTGGGAGCTGGAATCGAGAATGAAGGAGTGTTTCCCCGAGCTGTTTAGCGAGGGTTGTAATTAAGTTTCGAGGACGAAACTTTTTATAAAGTGTGAGTGGTGTAATGACACGGTTTTCTGATATAATTAACCCTCCTTCTAGTATAATGTTCTTTTAGTACTCCGGGAATATTACTTTTGGTTAGTCGGTCGGTGTGTGTGGTGCTTGTATTTTTCTGCGGAAGAGCGCGAAAAATGATGACCGACGGTGCGATCGGATCTGAAATCCGATGTCGTGATCTCCCGGAACGGAATTCTTAGTGATGCGGTGATTAGTCGTGCATCGAAACCCGTGCAAAATATCTTGCACCCGTCTGGGATAATGGGGGTTATCTCGTAGGGGATAATTAATTAATTAATTAATTATCCGGTGACGGAAAAAAAAAGGATTTTCTTTTACGTACGAGTTGAGAAATTAAATTAATAAGAGGATATTTAAACCCCGGTTACCGGAAAGCGGAAAAACCCTAATTTAAAATTCCGCCTTCTCAAACCCTCCTCTTTCGTGCGTACCGAAAACCAAACGAAACCCTAGTTTGAAAAGAGAGGAAGGAAAAGAGAGAAAAGAAAAAGGAAAACCCTAACCGGAGGAGAAAAGAAGGAAAGTGGGAGAAAGCGGAGGAACCCGATCGCCCCGATTGACGTCCGGAGACCGGAGAACGAGACGCCATCATCTACGGGGATCGTGTTACGGAATTTGAGTTGGCGTATTTCGTGAATGTATTAAGTCTTGAAGATTGAAGATGAAGAAACTTTGGATCGTATACCTCAATCTCAAGAAAGAAGAATTCAAAAGGATCAGGTACGTTTAACTAAAGAATTTTGATGATCCGAATACTTCTTATAGTGTAGAAACACCTGGAAGAGGTTTTATTTGCTTAATCATCAAAAACTGAACATGGGACATGTTCAGGATCCGGATCGTGGCTTGCAATCCGGATCCCGAAGGGTGTTCGTTCATACACTGGTTCAATCCGGATCGCAGCATTCCATGATCCGGATCCCGAACATAGTTTTACCTGTTTGCTTGAACGATCCGGATCAGGAATTGCAATCCGGATCCCGAACATTGTGTTTTGGTAAAACTGTATGAACGATCCGGATCGTGGACTACGATCCGGATCCCGAACAGGCAATTTTCTGGAAATCGTCATTTGTGCTTCTGCAATCCGGATCGTCAAATCCAATCCGGATCGCCGTCGGAAAATCTTTCCAGAAAAGGCTGTTTTTGATCCGAATATTCTTCCTAGGGTTTCTAACCTATAAATAGCCCTATTATTCATTTCTAGGGCATCCGGGAAATAGAAAAAGATAGCCGAAAAGAAAAATCCACATATATAGAGAAGAAAGGAAATCAATAGATTTATTCTATGTTTCTTCATCTATATTGATTGATTTGATTCTAGGTTTTCCATACTCACATTTTGAGTAGAATCAAATCAATGAATACTTAGATGGTATTTCCGATCTATCTTTAATCTAAGTATTCGGCGGATCATCACCACCCAAACAAACAACGATTTACCCCAAAATCGGCGCGTGGACTCGCGTGGCCTTGTGGATTCAAGGTGCAACCGCTCTCGTGGATTCGGAGCGAGGTACGTTCGTGGATTCGAAGCGTGCCATTGGGTGAAGACCGTGGATTCGGTTGGACGTCGTGGACTCGACGTTGGACGCTGTGGATTCAGCGTTGGGCGCGGATCGTGGATTCGAGAAGCGTCGTGGAGCGAGCGGAAGATCTACTAGGAGCGTATGGTAAAAGGTTGAGTCGTCTGTGAGTACGTTATATCACCTTGTACGTGTGTTAATTCTAGTGGATTTCGCCGTGTTATCGGTCCCGTGGTTTTTTACTCCGGTTTGGAGTTTTTCCACGTAAAAATCTTGCGTGTTCTTTTATTTTTCCGCATTGGGTTTTATTGCGCAATGATTTTTTGAGTGTTTATTGTTTACACCTATTCACCCCCCTCTAGGTGTTTTTTCCCCTATTTAGATCCTTATTAACCTAAACCCAACAAGTGGTATCAGAGCGGGAATAGGGTTGTAAACAATGGTTGAAGGTGGAAACATCAATCGACCCCCTTTCTTTGATGGAACAAATTATGCGTACTGGAAAGTACGGATGAAAGCCTTTTTAATTTCCATCGACGAAAGGGTGTGGCAATCAATTGAATTAGGATGGTCTAATCCAACTGAAATTTTAGATGATGTTCGCACCTTAAAACCTAGGTCGAAATGGACCAAGGAAGAGATAGACTTATCTTCTTACAATGGCAAAGGAATTAATGCTCTATTTAATGCTTTGTCACAAACTGAGTTCTCTCGCGTCTCGGCATGTGAGACTGCGAAAGAAATCTGGGATGTTCTTCAAGTTACGCATGAGGGAACTAACTTAGTGAAGATTCAGAAACTGCAAATGCTCACGAGCAAGTTTGACTCTATCTCTATGGCAGAGAATGAATCCTTCACTGACTATTACACACGATTGCAAGACATCGTAAACTCATGTGCTAACTTGGGAGAGAAGATTCCAGAATTTAAAGTTGTAAGAAAAATTCTAAGAACTCTTCCTGAACGATTTCGCCCGAAGGTCGCAGCCATTGAAACAATTAAACACCCGGACGAAATGCGTGTAGAAGAATTAGTAGGTGCTTTACAAACTTATGAAATGACTTTTCCTACTAACTATTCTTCTGGAAAGGCATCCTCTTCTAAGTCTTCAGGTTACGCATTGAAATCAACTAAAGAAGAAGACGCGGATTCATCCTCCTCGGACGACGACGAGAACCTTTCTATGGAGGACTTTGAGAAGCAGCTCGCTCTCTTGACAAGGAAGTTTCGCCGCAACTTTCGAAGGGGAAATTCAAGCAAAACTCCATCCTTCGGAAAGTCGAAGAAAGGCAAGGGTTCTTCAAGTTACAAGTCAAGAAAGCAAGAGAACTTCTCAAAGGATAAGAAAAGTTCTGAGGGACAAGTTCAGTGCTTCAAATGTCGAGGCTACGGCCACATTGCAACGGAATGTCCCAACAAGAATCCGGCTAAGAAGAAAGCGATGCAAGTCGTTACTTGGGATGACAACTCCACGTCAAATGAGTCATCCTCAAGTGATGAAGAAGACAACGCGACAGCTTTCCACGCGTCCACTACATCTTCACCCTTCATGTGCTTAATGGCAAGTACATCCGACTCACTGTCCAACTCCACTGTTGAAAAGATTGCAACGGACGATGAATCAGATGATTCGGAAGGTGAAGATTTTGTTTTAGCCTACCATAAGCTTTTGAGGGATTCAAAGAAACTGGCTAAGCAAAACAAGGGGTTGAAAGAGAGATTGCAGGATCTTGAAGATGAAGTAAAAAGGGTAACCTCTATCTCAACCGATCTTGAAGTGGAAAGGGATAATCTGATTAAGACAAATGTTTCCCTTCAAGAGTCCAATGAGCAACTCGAGAAGAATTATATGGATATGGTGAACAAAGCGAATTACTTCTTGAAGCTCAACGGCGAGGCTCGACAGGAAAAATTGGAAATGACGGAGACCATACGCCAACTGAAGGATGACTTAAAGAGATTTTCTTCTGGAAGGAGTAAGTTGGACAGACTTCTTGGTCTTGGTCAAAGAAATAAGTTCGGCCTCGGATACACTCAAACTGGAGACATTCCAAGTTCGAGTGGTACAGTATTTGTGCCTCAGTCGGTATCTCCTCCTCCGACACCGGTATTCACGACAAGCAACGACAACAAACCTACTACATCCTCCTCGGAATCGACAAGAACCAAGGTATGTTTTCGTTGTGGCATTTCAGGGCACATAAGGAGAAATTGCAAGACGGAAGCCAAACGCACACCTCAAGCACCTCTTGCAATGACTACCAAAAGGCTATTCCTCGAAAAACAACTGCAATCAATTTGAAGGAAAAGAGCCTTGGTAGTCACCGCTCAAGACGACATCATCAAGGAGCAGCAATTCTTCAAGCAAGACGCTCTCACCTAGGAAATCAACTTCACGATCATTACCGACGCATTCCAAAAAGGTTTGGGTGCGCAAAGGTGAAATTTTCCCTTGTCTTGCTACCAATGTTTCCTTGCATGCATATGATAGTTCGTCTTGGTACCTGGATAGCGGGTGTTCCCGTCATATGACCGGCGATAAAAACTGTTTTCAAACATTTGAGAAAAACTCCGGAGGACTTGTTGTTTTCGGAGATGGTCGGTCTTCCAAAATTGTTGGAAAGGGAACGGTAGCTATTCCAGATGGCCCGGTTCTAGATAATGTGTTATTTGTTCATGGCCTTAAGACTAACCTCATAAGCATAAGTCAACTGTGTGATAGTGGTTATTCAGTTAATTTTTCATCTGATAAATGCACTGTAACTGACATGAACCATGCTTTCTTTTTAAAGGGGGTTAGATCAGAAAACAATTGTTATGTAGTTCCTACTAAGATTTCTGAAAAATGTAACCTAGCATCTTTGAAAAATGAAACACTTTGGCATGAAAGGCTAGGTCACATAAACTTTAAGGAACTTGCTAGAATTTCGAATAAAGATGTGGTCAAGGGGGTTCCGAAACTTTCTTTTGAACAAAACCTTGTGTGTGGCGGTTGCCAAAAGGGAAAACAGTCTAGGACTGCACACAAGAACTTGAACCACATAGGTACAAAACGGCCTTTGGAACTTTTGCATATGGACTTAATGGGGCCAACTCGTCAACCATCTCTGGGAGGTAAATGGTATATTTTCTTGTTGGTTGATGATTTTTCTAGATATACTTGGGTAGCTTTCTTAAAAGAAAAAGCTGATACCTTTGATTCTTTTCTCGAAATCTGCAATCGTATTATGATAGAAAAGAATGATAGGATTACTCGAGTTAGGAGTGATAGAGGTGGGGAATTCATAAATTCCAAATTCATTGATTTTTGCACTTCTAATGGCATTAAACATGAATTCTCCGCACCTTACACACCTCAACAAAATGGTGTAGTCGAGCGCAAAAACAGGGTCGTACAGGAAATGGCACGTGTTATGCTTCACAGCCGGAACTTACCTTTTTATTTTTGGGCTGAAGCGGTGAACACTGCTGTTTATGTTATCAATCGCGTGTATTTGCGCCCGGGGACATTGAATACACCATATGAACTTTGGTTTTGTAGAAAACCTAACATCAAATATTTTCGTATCTTTGGGAGTCGGTGTTTTATTTTACGTGATCGCGAAAATCTTGGAAAATTTGACTCTCGAAGTGACGAAGGGATTTTCTTAGGTTATTCTACAAACAGCAGAGCATATCGAGTTTTTAACTTAGAATCTAAGACGATCGTAGAATCGATAAATGTTAAGGTAGATGAAGCTTTTCATTTTGAATCTGAAAAATCTACCCTCGATATCTCTCTTGATGATGATACACCTGCTAATGCATCTTCTTCTAACAATTCTTTCGATAATAATGTTGATGCATCTAACGGTTCTTCAAGCTTATCTGATGTGCAGGAATCATCTCGTGTACCTCCGCCTACTCCTCTACCTCAAACGTTACGCATCTCCAAGGATCACCCTGAATCGAACATAATTGGAGATCCACAAGAAGGAGTTAGAACACGGAGACAATTGGTTTGCGGATTTGCATGCTATGTATCTCAAATCGAACCAAGGAATGTTGATGAAGCTCTCCAAGATGACTACTGGATTAAAGCAATGCAGGAAGAGCTCCATCAATTCGAGCGAAACAAAGTCTGGGAATTAACGAAGCCTCCGAAGCAACACAATGTGATAGGTACCAAATGGATCTTCAAGAACAAGAAAAACGAAGAAGGTACTATCATCAGGAACAAAGCAAGGTTAGTTGCTCAAGGCTATTCTCAAGTAGAAGGTATAGACTTTGATGAAACTTTCGCCCCTGTAGCTAGACTCGAGTCCATTCGTATATTGTTTGCGATCGCTTGTCATTTTAAAATCAAATTATTTCAAATGGACGTTAAGAGCGCCTTTTTAAATGGATTTTTAAATGAGGAAGTTTATGTAGCTCAACCGAAAGGTTTTGTGGATCATAAACTACCTAACCATGTTTTTCGTCTGAAAAAGGCTCTTTACGGTCTGAAACAAGCACCGCGAGCATGGTACGAAAGGTTGACAAAGCACCTTTTGGAAAAGGGCTACACTCGAGGGGGAGCTGACAGGACTCTCTTTGTGAAGCATTATCAAAACAATTTCATAGTTGCTCAAATCTATGTCGATGACATTGTTTTTGGAGCAACAAGAGATAATGATGCTTCTAAATTCGCGGAGACCATGGAAAGCGAATTTGAGATGTCCATGATGGGCGAATTGAATTATTTTCTTGGATTACAAGTTAAACAAAACGATGAAGGAATTCACTTGTGTCAATCCAAGTATGCACTGGAGTTGGTCAAAAAGTTTGATCTTGAAAATTCTAAGGATTTTCCGACTCCAATGGGAACTAGCCATAAGGGACTTGGAAGTGAATCACAAAGTGAGAATGTAGACGAGAAACTGTACCGCAGTATGATTGGAAGTCTACTATATCTCACGGCTAGTCGCCCGGATATATCCTTCAGTGTTGGGATTTGTGCGAGATATCAATCAGCACCGAAGGAGGTTCACCTGAAAGCGGTGAAACGGATCATCCGATATATCAAAGGTACAATCAATTTCGGAATTTGGTATCCTATGGGAACGACTTTGGATATTGTTGGATACTCAGATGCCGATTGGGCTGGATCGGTGGATGACCGGAAAAGCACGAGTGGTGCATGCTTCTATCTTGGCCACTGCCTTGTTGCATGGCACAGTAAAAAGCAGAACTGCATAGCACTCTCGACTGCCGAAGCGGAGTACATTTCTGCAGGAAGTTGTTCAACCCAATTGATTTGGATGAAAAGCGTGTTGAGCGATTTCCGGATTTCAACATCTTCGGTAACCATTTTATGTGACAACACTAGTGCTATTAACATTTCTAAAAACCCTGTGTTGCACTCTAGAACAAAACATATTGAACTTAGATATCATTTTCTTAGAGAGCTAGTTGAATCAAACATTCTTCAACTGTCATATATTTCAACTGAGGATCAATTAGCCGACATCTTAACAAAACCTTTGGATCAAAAACGTTTTATTCACTTGCGTAAAGCAATTGGCATGCTTTCCTTGAAATAAACTCTTTTGAAACCTTTGCTTAGATTAGGTTTTGTTTTTGTTCTTGTTTTGTTTTGTTCTTTATCTATGTTCTGTACATAGCACACTAATTGAGCATAAATCATAATTGACTTTAATTGCATCCTTTTATGCATTTAGAAATTTATTATGCTTTTGATGTCATAATATTTCAATGTTGCAATGATCATTTACGTTAATTAAACCATCTTTTAAGTGATCAAAGTCAATTTCTCTCTCAATGATCTCTTGGTATAGTCATTATCATATTTGATTGCTTAGTCGAGTATGAATTCGAGATCAATGGTTTGGTTGAATACCTTATATATTATATAATTGATAGCCAATTGAGGGGGAGTCAATGAAATGTAAAATGCTCAAAAGATGTGGAAAGAGTTACATCCCAATAAGGAGTGTGAAAACTACCACCACATGGAGAAATGAAAGAAAAAAAAATACTCCATGAATGAAAAGCAAATTTTTGTTTGAAAATTGTTGATGAAACTCATATTGAAATACTTGACTCAGTCGTATTTCATGGTTGGTATAAGGTGGGATTTTTGATTTAAGATGCTCAAAGAGCCATTCCTTCAACAGATTGTCTAGATATATTATCTAACTTATTTGGGATTTCAAACATCTATTGATCTTGATATTTCATTTTCTTTACCAAAATTGATGATTTGATAAAGGCATTACTGTGAGGTCCCGGAATTCCCCGCGTAGGGTTTGCTGGTTGTTTGGCAGCTTTCGGTGGCCATCGGGGGTGTTTGTGTGCGTGTTGGGGCCCAGAATTTGATTGTGGTGCAATTTGGGGTGTAGTTCGCATCACTGGGGGCCTTCGTGGTGCGTCGGTGGTGTTTGCGCGCAATTTGGACACAAGTGTCGGACTTCGGGCTTGAAAAGGAGATTCCGTGGGAATTTGGAGGACCCGTCGGGGGTTTGGAAGTGGTTTCGCGCGATTCAGATGTTAAAATTGGACTCCGGGCGAAGTTTGGATAAGAGTTTACCTCTCCGGTTGCCTTCGGAAATTTTTTAGAGTTGAAATGGGGCAAATCGGACTTCAGATGTGGACCCGGCGTGAAAATCGGATCGAGTGGGCATTCGGCAAATTTTCGGGCGAGAATTTGGAGAAACGGACATCGTTTTTGGATTCAGCGCGCGAAATCGCTAAGAATGGACTATTTATTTGTTGGTTTTGGAGCCCGGGAGATTTGCGCGTTTTTCGAGGCGGAACAGCGCGTTTTTCGAGGCAAAGCGCGGCTCGGTTTTCGAGGTGTACGGCGGCAGCGGCGCGCGTCCCAAGGCGCGGCAGGGCGCGCCTCAGCGGAAAGCACGCGGGGCCCGCCACGTGGCGGGCCCCCGTTGGCTCCGCGCGGGCGCGGGGACACGCGCGCCCGGTGTGGCGCGCGCGTGTCCCGCGCCTCACGCGGCCGCGGTGTAACGCGCCCGTGTAACGGGCGCGTCACCGCGTGCCGCGTGGCACCTCGGGCGCGCGCGTGGACCGGGCGCGCGCGCCCGTTTCTTGTGGACCGGCCGGTGGAGCTCTCCGGTTGGCTGGCGCGGTGGACCGGGACTGTGGACCGGCCTGGTGGACCGCCACCTCCCTTTTTCTTCTTCTTCTTCCCCGCAGGCTTTTTCTTCTCCGTTTTTCTTTCTTTCTTCTTCACCGAGAGCGAGAGGGAGTGAGGGAGGAGGTTGTGTGGGGTGTGGCGGCGCGTCGCGAACCTCGTTTTGCGTGCAAGGTGTTCCGTTGGAGCGGTTGCGTGGCGCGACACTCGTCCGTTTGTGTTCTTCTTCGTCGCGTTTCGGTGCACGAGCTCCCCCGGCTTACTCCGACCTCCGATTCAGGCGATTCTTGTACCGTTGGATTCGTAACAGGCAGAGCTACGATATTGGTATTTTCTACTTCCCCTAGTTTTGCTCGTTTCGAGGAGTTTCGCCATACTTACTGGGACCCCTTTTTCTGATGGAGTTTTGGACAGCGACACCTTGCCGGATTTTTATCTCCGCAACCGGGCATCGGATTGAGACGCTCTTATAGACTTTTTTCATCTACTCGACGCAAGGATCGTCCCCGTATTTTTTCTTGGATTTTTGGAGTCTTCCCCGAAGGTGTACACTTCCCTTTTATCTGTACAGGAGTTTACAGTTATTTGGTTTTGGATTTCTGCGCGCCGATATTGTGGAATTTGTAACTTGGCCTACGGGACTCCGTTTTGGGCGTGCAGGTACTCGTTTCGAAGCTATCGACGTGAGGAACGCTGTGGTATTATTTTTGGATTTTTCGGAACTCCTCCAGCAGGTGAAATAATTACATCTTTGGGGTTGAATTTCAGACTGAGTGCATTTGGTCAAGTGTTGTAATAAGTGTAACCTTGGATTGTATGTTGTACCAGGAGGAGCTGTTCGGGGATTAGGGACTGTGTTTTACCGCACCGTTTTGCGCGCGGGTATCGGCAGCTTGTTCCGTTTTGCGTGCGGACTTCGGCAGCGGGCACCGTTTCGCGTGGAGGCCAATTGCAAGTGTCTACGAGCAATTGGTGGCGAATCGAGGTGGGTGGCCCTATCTCCAAGCTTTTATGGACTGTTCAGTATTTCTACTATTGTAGGACTTTGCATGCTAGTTTATTTTCTTGTATGGCATGCTAGATTGTAGGAATTCTTTTCCTGTTATTATCTGAGGTTCATGTGACCTCCTTGCTCCCTATTATCTGATAAAATGAAGAAATCTTGGAACTTGACCTAGCACCCCCGTCATATGTTGCATGTGTTTGACCAGACCTTAGAAAACCTAAATCTGGGCTAGGTTCTTTTTGCTTTAGACATCCCACACTTTGCATTTCCTTCAGATATAGAGTTCCTCGCCCGGGTAGTGGGCCGAGAGGTCAGGGCATTGTGGGATGAGTTGCACTCGGGCCTGGGGGCCGAGTGGAGTCTGGTGGCCGTGTTAGGCCAGTGTTAGTTTTTGGGGAACCGTTTGAGTAAACGGGGTCCCGAGTTTCTGGTTATTCTCAGTTTTGCTCGTCACCACCGTGTTGTGATCGTGGTGCACGTGGGTTGTCAGGACCTTGAACCCAGAATGATTTTGGACACTCATGATTTTAGTAAAACCAGTATTTTTCTTCCGAAATTCTAGGGGCGTCAAAGCCTGTTCTTGTTTGATTGGGCGACGGCATCTACCCTTGGAAGTTCGGAAAAGTAAACTCGTTTTTAACTGATGTTTTCAAGAATTAAAATCTATAAAAATTGGTTTTCTCATTTCAAGTCGGTTTTCAAGAAAAAGAGTATTTTATCCTCATCCCAAGGGGGTTGAGTGGAAACGATGTTTTATAATAAATGTCATCTCTTTTCTAAACTTCCTTACCCGACCGGGGTGAGTGATCTGGGTTCTAAGGGCTGATTTCATTCTCGGGTCGAAAACAACGGGAGGCTACGCCTATAGCCTGTTCTTGTTTGATTGGGGACGTAGGTATTAGTTTCCCGGGGTTTTCGAACTCCTTGCGGTTCTGGCTGTGGAGCATCTCCAGCCCGTGAGTTCAGTGTATTGATGTTAGTTTCCCACTTTAACCGAGAGGGGCCGAATCCCTGAACGGTATAGGATCGAGAACTTCGATAGGCTGAGCCTAGAGTCTGTTCTTGTTTGATTAGGGTTCTAGGCACCGGTCTAACGGATTCTCGGACCTATGCCGCGTCAGTCGGTTCTTCTCGTCTATGAGCGGGGTGTCGATGTGGGAGCCGTTGGGAGTGACGGTGGTCCCGGCTGTGTAGTTCCTTCTCTAGCGGGTTAGTGTTGTGAGTTGCGTCGTTGAGGGTTCTCCGACATAGCCGTGAGAGTGGTTGGGTTTTTCATGTTTAAGTCGAGGTTCCATTCCGACTGAGTTGTGTTTCGAGCTTGAGATACCGATCAGTTTGATCGTGGATTATAGCCTGCTGAGCCTGGCTTTTTGCCAGTTATGAGATACTTGTGTTACTTGAGTTCGTTGGGGTCGCTCCCCTCGAGCTACGCCCCGGGTGCGATGATGATACCGAGCCTGACGAGGCTGCGATGATGCGACTAGTTGATACACTAGAGTTCGCTTGAGATAGTCGGACAGGACGCCCCACGTAAATCCCGTCCTCATGTGGATGTGTGGTGGTGGGTAGGTGCGATCCTAGTCGACAGGCGCAGGCTTGACTGGACCCTATGTGGCAGTCATAGAGATTGGGTGTTATGTGTGAGAGAGTATGCATATCATGTGTCTTAGTTGTGTTTCCTTTGAGCATAGTACTTATGACATATGGTCAGTAGTGAGTGGATGCATACCATCATCTGTGTTTCCTTTTCCATTGAGCATAGTAGTTAGAGGCACAGTAGCTGTAGAGTTATTTCTTTCCAGCTCCTTTCTTTCAGTACTACCTTGTTACTTTTGCCTCTAGTGGACTTAGTGGGCAGACCGTTGGGCTTGTAGACGGCACCCACTGAGGACTACTGTGGGAAGTAGTTCTCACACCCGTCGTGGTGTCTTTTTCCCCAGGGGCTTCTACTCCTGGTTGCGTGCTTCAGTTGCTGTTCCTTCTGACCGAGGCGAGGGAGTCGCGAGCTAGTTCCTTACCCGTTGTCGGAGTGTAGAGGTACCCATTTTCAGGTGAGAGCTTCAGTAGTTGGGTTGCTACTTTTTCTTCTGTTGAGAGAACCTTGTAGTGAGGTATTGAGTTGTACCTTTTGTTCTTTGTTTGAGAGACTGTTGTAGTGAGGATATTTATTGTATCGAGAGCTTGTACACTGATGTATTTATTGGAGATATCTCCCTTTTGAGTTTTGTATCAGAGGACTTTTTATATGATCGTATTTGGGAGATGGATATTGTTTTATTTTCAGTTGTACAGTGTTTGGATTCCAGTTTTTACAGTAATCTACTTTCAGCTCTGATATCTGTTTAGCTGTAGATGTTTCCTCTTGCAGGTTAGACGCTTCGTCTGTACGGCAGTTTCCGTACAGATGGCGGATCTGTTGGCGAGCCCGGGTCGCAGTTTCGACCCCGGGGCGTGACAGATTAGAGTGGTATCAGAGCCTAGGTTTTAGGTCGAGGTAGACTTAGAAACCCTAGGCTTGTGGTTGGACATTAGGATGACTACGTGAGAGTCGCGACTTTTAGCGAGAGTCCTGATTGAGTCTTATACCTCTCCCAAGAGACGGGATGAGTGATTGGCATGTTTATTCTCCTAAGCGATTATGTTGGCTGCAGACAACATAATGCCATGGAATGGGTGGCATGCCTTAGACTTTCGCTGGATTGGGTCGTATGGTTGTTGTGTCCTGATGTTTGTTATTTTGCAGCGGATTACGATACCCCTGAGATGTCGTGTTGTGAAGAGGACACACCCCGCACCCGATGAGTACCCGAGCAGCGGGAGGCTGAGCTGTCAGAGCAGAGCGAGACCCAAGAGTTATGGAACCCGATGGCACCGATGTCGGAGGCTGCCCGATGCCAGGAGGAAGCCATGGAATGTTGGATGCGCCTGTTGGAGCAGAGAGCACAGCGGGTTGCGGTACTGCTAGAGAGTTTCCCAGTACTTTCTTCCTATGCGGTGGCATATTCAGTTGTACCAGTGGCACCGGTGAGCGAGCAGCCCCCTCCGTGCCGACGAGTCGTGCCGAGGCACCGAGGCAGGGTGGATGGCGGATAGTCAATGAACTTTGGGACATCATCGACTGATTGAGCCAGTCCCGGCAGTCTGATCCATCCCGAGTGGCGGGATTGAGCTTGGAGCCGCGGGAGGCTGAAATTTGGACAGCAGCAATGGAGAAGCATCAGGTGCTTTTGGCTACGCACTTTTGGAAGAGGACGCCGAGAGTTGGTGGCGTCGAGTTGTCCTGTTGGACCACCTGGAGCGCAGTTGTTGATTTGGAGCGAGTTTCGTGCTTTGCTGATCAGGGCCTCCTTTCCTGACAGTGTAAGCAGAAACTGGAAAGGGATTTTAGACGCCTGCAGCAGGGGAGTCGACCTCCTCAGGAGTATGTTCGCGAGTTTGGTGATTGTTGAGCGGTGTACCCCTTATCGCCTGGATAAGGCCCAGAAGGTTGAGTTAGTTGAGAGAGGACTGAATCGGAATATCTATCACTTAGAGCATTTTCGGCGAGTGCCGACGTTAGATGCAGCGATTGAGCAGGCTCAGTGGGTTGACCGAGGATCAGTGATCATGTCAGAGAGAGACGGAGCGCCCGGGGATCAGCTGCATCCAGAGGCGCCTGAGTTGGGACAGTTGAGTAGATCGAGACCCCGGGGCCGCCACGATCCCAGTTTGAGGGTCGTGAGCTTCAGAGGAGACAGAGACCAAGAGGTTCTCCACAGCCGTTGTATCAGCAGCAGCAGCAGGATGATTGCGCCATGGGTGGTGGGCCGTTTCCTGCGCTGCAGTGTTACCATAGGCAGAGGTGATGTTTTCGGGTGGATAGTCGGGACATTTTCAGGCAGCATGCCCTCGAGCAGTGACTACGGCAATACCGCTTGCGACGGCACCCTGCTACCTCTTCGGGATGAAGGAGCTCCTCCGATTACCGCCAGGCAGATAGGGACACGACGTCGGGACAGATTGAGCGACGACCATCTACATCGAGCGGATGAGTCTGTACCGCCCGGTTGGAGGGCGCTACGGCAGTGGACCAGGTTATCGCAGGCGTGTTATCCTTACAGCAGTTGAGTTGAGTATTTTTTTTGGCTTTTCTGTCTGGACTGGAGGTAGAGCTGTTACTACGGGCACTAGAGGTATAGATTTCTGTTGGTATTGTGCATGTGGGGGAGCCTTGTGGATTGTGTCCAGTACAGTTGAGACTTAGAATTATTTTGGCAGGTGTTACGGTTCAGTGGCGGCTCCACGACTCAGATTGAGCATACAGGATGGACCAGTTGGTGCGGTATAGTGCAACTGCTGTTTGGGGAATGAGATCAGTTACCATTCCGTGAGTTGGATTAGAGGAGTTCATTTTCATAGATCACCGGGGTATCTTTCCTGCAGCTGTGGCTTCAGCGGTTTGCGGCTTGGTGCTACTTTGGATTGTTGGTGACGTTTAGGACAGATGTTGTGTCCTTAGGGGTTACGGTTAGATCGTAGCTTCCGCTTTGTGGCCACGGCAGGAACGACTTCAACCCTTCTCTCCCTTTTTCTTGTCTGGGTGCTGAGATTTTCGAACGGGACGAAAACTTCGAAAGAATGCTCCAGAAATGGAGACGGTGCCCGAACCTGTTCTTGTTTGATTGGGGCAAGGGCACTGGTCCTTTCGGGATTTTCGAACTTTTTCGTTAATTTCAGCCGTTTTCTAAACTGAGAGTTGTGGTTGATGACTTTCCTGCTGGAGGGGCCTTTAACTTTCTTGATGGTTGTGTTGGCGTTTTTCGCGTAGTTTGGAAATAGAGTTGTCGTTCTTTCTTGCCTCTGTCCCTTGGAATTGTAAGGTTTTTCCAGCTTTTGGACTCCTCGCCGTGTGGACTCGCTTCGCGGAGTGTGCGTGTCGACAGGGAGTTGGGGACAGTGTTGATGGATACTTACCTGTGGCTTTGAAAACTCCCCTTGTGAGCTGTGGTAGTTTCGAGGACGAAACTTTCTTTTAGTGGGGGAGAGTGTGAGGTCCCGGAATTCCCCGCGTAGGGTTTGCTGGTTGTTTGGCAGCTTTCGGTGGCCATCGGGGGTGTTTGTGTGCGTGTTGGGGCCCAGAATTTGATTGTGGTGCAATTTGGGGTGTAGTTCGCATCACTGGGGGCCTTCGTGGTGCGTCGGTGGTGTTTGCGCGCAATTTGGACACAAGTGTCGGACTTCGGGCTTGAAAAAGAGATTCCGTGGGAATTTGGAGGACCCGTCGGGGGTTTGGAAGTGGTTTCGCGCGATTCAGATGTCAAAATTGGACTCCGGGCGAAGTTTGGATAAGAGTTTACCTCTCCGGTTGCCTTCGGAAATTTTTTAGAGTTGAAATGGGGCAAATCGGACTTCAGATGTGGACCCGGCGTGAAAATCGGATCGAGTGGGCATTCGGCAAATTTTCGGGCGAGAATTTGGAGAAACGGACATCGTTTTTGGATTCAGCGCGCGAAATCGCTAAGAATGGACTATTTATTTGTTGGTTTTGGAGCCCGGGAGATTTGCGCGTTTTTCGAGGCGGAACAGCGCGTTTTTCGAGGCAAAGCGCGGCTCTGTTTTCGAGGTGTACGGCGGCAGCGGCGCGCGTCCCAAGGCGCGGCAGGGCGCGCCTCAGCGGAAAGCACGCGGGGCCCGCCACGTGGCGGGCCCCCGTTGGCTCCGCGCGGGCGCGGGGACACGCGCGCCCGGTGTGGCGCGCGCGTGTCCCGCGCCTCACGCGGCCGCGGTGTAACGCGCCCGTGTAACGGGCGCGTCACCGCGTGCCGCGTGGCACCTCGGGCGCGCGCGTGGACCGGGCGCGCGCGCCCGTTTCTTGTGGACCGGCCGGTGGAGCTCTCCGGTTGGCTGGCGCGGTGGACCGGGACTGTGGACCGGCCTGGTGGACCGCCACCTCCCTTTTTCTTCTTCTTCTTCCCCGCAGGCTTTTTCTTCTCCGTTTTCTTTCTTTCTTCTTCACCGAGAGCGAGAGGGAGTGAGGGAGGAGGTTGTGTGGGGTGTGGCGGCGCGTCGCGAACCTCGTTTTGCGTGCAAGGTGTTCCGTTGGAGCGGTTGCGTGGCGCGACACTCGTCCGTTTGTGTTCTTCTTCGTCGCGTTTCGGTGCACGAGCTCCCCCGGCTTACTCCGACCTCCGATTCAGGCGATTCTTGTACCGTTGGATTCGTAACAGGCAGAGCTACGATATTGGTATTTTCTACTTCCCCTAGTTTTGCTCGTTTCGAGGAGTTTCGCCATACTTACTGGGACCCCTTTTTCTGATGGAGTTTTGGACAGCGACACCTTGCCGGATTTTTATCTCCGCAACCGGGCATCGGATTGAGACGCTCTTATAGACTTTTTTTATCTACTCGACGCAAGGATCGTCCCCGTATTTTTTTCTTGGATTTTTGGAGTCTTCCCCGAAGGTGTACACTTCCCTTTTATCTGTACAGGAGTTTACAGTTATTTGGTTTTGGATTTCTGCGCGCCGATATTGTGGAATTTGTAACTTGGCCTACGGGACTCCGTTTTGGGCGTGCAGGTACTCGTTTCGAAGCTATCGACGTGAGGAACGCTGTGGTATTATTTTTGGATTTTTCGGAACTCCTCCAGCAGGTGAAATAATTACATCTTTGGGGTTGAATTTCAGACTGAGTGCATTTGGTCAAGTGTCGTAATAAGTGTAACCTTGGATTGTATGTTGTACCAGGAGGAGCTGTTCGGGGATTAGGGACTGTGTTTTACCGCACCGTTTTGCGCGCGGGTATCGGCAGCTTGTTCCGTTTTGCGTGCGGACTTCGGCAGCGGGCACCGTTTCGCGTGGAGGCCAATTGCAAGTGTCTACGAGCAATTGGTGGCGAATCGAGGTGGGTGGCCCTATCTCCAAGCTTTTATGGACTGTTCAGTATTTCTACTATTGTAGGACTTTGCATGCTAGTTTATTTTCTTGTATGGCATGCTAGATTGTAGGAATTCTTTTCCTGTTATTATCTGAGGTTCATGTGACCTCCTTGCTCCCTATTATCTGATAAAATGAAGAAATCTTGGAACTTGACCTAGCACCCCCGTCATATGTTGCATGTGTTTGACCAGACCTTAGAAAACCTAAATCTGGGCTAGGTTCTTTTTGCTTTAGACATCCCACACTTTGCATTTCCTTCAGATATAGAGTTCCTCGCCCGGGTAGTGGGCCGAGAGGTCAGGGCATTGTGGGATGAGTTGCACTCGGGCCTGGGGGCCGAGTGGAGTCTGGTGGCCGTGTTAGGCCAGTGTTAGTTTTTGGGGAACCGTTTGAGTAAACGGGGTCCCGAGTTTCTGGTTATTCTCAGTTTTGCTCGTCACCACCGTGTTGTGATCGTGGTGCACGTGGGTTGTCAGGACCTTAAACCCAGAATGATTTTGGACACTCATGATTTTAATAAAACCAGTATTTTTCTTCCGAAATTCTAGGGGCGTCAAAGCCTGTTCTTGTTTGATTGGGCGACGGCATCTACCCTTGGAAGTTCGGAAAAGTAAACTCGTTTTTAACTGATGTTTTCAAGAATTAAAATCTATAAAAATTGGTTTTCTCATTTCAAGTCGGTTTTCAAGAAAAAGAGTATTTTATCCTCATCCCAAGGGGGTTGAGTGGAAACGATGTTTTATAATAAATGTCATCTCTTTTCTAAACTTCCTTACCCGACCGGGGTGAGTGATCTGGGTTCTAAGGGCTGATTTCATTCTCGGGTCGAAAACAACGGGAGGCTACGCCTATAGCCTGTTCTTGTTTGATTGGGGACGTAGGTATTAGTTTCCCGGGGTTTTCGAACTCCTTGCGGTTCTGGCTGTGGAGCATCTCCAGCCCGTGAGTTCAGTGTATTGATGTTAGTTTCCCACTTTAACCGAGAGGGGCCGAATCCCTGAACGGTATAGGATCGAGAACTTCGATAGGCTGAGCCTAGAGTCTGTTCTTGTTTGATTAGGGTTCTAGGCACCGGTCTAACGGATTCTCGGACCTATGCCGCGTCAGTCGGTTCTTCTCGTCTATGAGCGGGGTGTCGATGTGGGAGCCGTTGGGAGTGACGGTGGTCCCGGCTGTGTAGTTCCTTCTCTAGCGGGTTAGTGTTGTGAGTTGCGTCGTTGAGGGTTCTCCGACATAGCCGTGAGAGTGGTTGGGTTTTTCATGTTTAAGTCGAGGTTCCATTCCGACTGAGTTGTGTTTCGAGCTTGAGATACCGATCAGTTTGATCGTGGATTATAGCCTGCTGAGCCTGGCTTTTTGCCAGTTATGAGATACTTGTGTTACTTGAGTTCGTTGGGGTCGCTCCCCTCGAGCTACGCCCCGGGTGCGATGATGATACCGAGCCTGACGAGGCTGCGATGATGCGACTAGTTGATACACTAGAGTTCGCTTGAGATAGTCGGACAGGACGCCCCACGTAAATCCCGTCCTCATGTGGATGTGTGGTGGTGGGTAGGTGCGATCCTAGTCGACAGGCGCAGGCTTGACTGGACCCTATGTGGCAGTCATAGAGATTGGGTGTTATGTGTGAGAGAGTATGCATATCATGTGTCTTAGTTGTGTTTCCTTTGAGCATAGTACTTATGACATATGGTCAGTAGTGAGTGGATGCATACCATCTTCTGTGTTTCCTTTTCCATTGAGCATAGTAGTTAGAGGCACAGTAGCTGTAAAGTTATTTCTTTCCAGCTCCTTTCTTTCAGTACTACCTTGTTACTTTTGCCTCTAGTGGACTTAGTGGGCAGACCGTTGGGCTTGTAGACGGCACCCACTGAGGACTACTGTGGGAAGTAGTTCTCACACCCGTCGTGGTGTCTTTTTCCCCAGGGGCTTCTACTCCTGGTTGCGTGCTTCAGTTGCTGTTCCTTCTGACCGAGGCGAGGGAGTCGCGAGCTAGTTCCTTACCCGTTGTCGGAGTGTAGAGGTACCCATTTTCAGGTGAGAGCTTCAGTAGTTGGGTTGCTACTTTTTCTTCTGTTGAGAGAACCTTGTAGTGAGGTATTGAGTTGTACCTTTTGTTCTTTTGTTTGAGAGACTGTTGTAGTGAGGATATTTATTGTATCGAGAGCTTGTACACTGATGTATTTATTGGAGATATCTCCCTTTTGAGTTTTGTATCAGAGGACTTTTTATATGATCGTATTTGGGAGATGGATATTGTTTTATTTTCAGTTGTACAGTGTTTGGATTCCAGTTTTTACAGTAATCTACTTTCAGCTCTGATATCTGTTTAGCTGTAGATGTTTCCTCTTGCAGGTTAGACGCTTCGTCTGTACGGCAGTTTCCGTACAGATGGCGGATCTGTTGGCGAGCCCGGGTCGCAGTTTCGACCCCGGGGCGTGACAATTACGCATAAGATCAGATAGATGTATTGAAATTGTTCAACTTTAAGTGTTTTAACTTCTAAATTTTCGTTTCATTTTTGGATATTTTTGATAGATTTTTCATAATCTATTTCTTGTTGCGTGAAACGATGTCGTTTGTTTAAAGTTGACATGGTAATGTGCTTACATACTTTTTCTGGTTTTATTGAGTTTTTCTAAAGAAAAAGTTGTAGCCGATCCGGATCGGGGCAAGTGATCCGGATCCCGAACGCAGGATTTCTCCTGCGGGTGGCCGATCCGGATCACATGCTTGAGCCGATCCGGATCACGGCTAGGGTTCTTATAAAAACATAGAGATTTTCAATTTCTTTTACCCTAATCTCTGGTTTTCAAGCCTCTAGAGTTTCTCTCTCTAGATCTCTTGCTTCTTGGAGCTTCAAAACTCAAGGTTCTTCGGATTCAGTACATTTATTGATCAAACTTGGTTTTTACAGTGTTTCATCAAACGTGAGTTGAAAATTTGGAACTTTTTCGTTTGTGAATAGTTTTTTTATCAAATTCTTTCTTTTGAAAAAGAAACTCTGGGTCAATTAGTTTTGCTTTTATGCTGGTTTTTCTCAAGATAAACGAGTTTTTAGGCTTCGATTTCTAAAAATTCTGGTTTTAGGGGCATAAAAGAGGAATTTTTGAAAATCGTGGAATTGATCTATTTTTAAAATTCTTTTTGGAAAAACCAATTTGATTCTTGGCTTCTCTGCATGAATATGATTGTCTAGGTAGCAATATTCTCAAATTTTCAAAATTGACGATTTTTCATATGTTCTTGAGTTGGTGTTTCACAGGACAGTTTCTCAAACTCAAAGCACTAGATCAATGGCATTCTCCTGGTTAATCCTGTTACTGGTCACAATGATGCCCGGAAGTTCATCTGTTAAGAAGAACCAGACGTCTCAACTCGAGACAAAACCGAACGAAGCTAATGAGGACCTCGGATTACAATGAGGAAGAATGGGACGAATTCTTCAAGGATGTTCAGCGAAAAATTGATGAGGAGGACAGGAAATTTCACCAAAGGAAAGAGACTAATGAAATCTGCCTCCACGACCAGACAATATACAAGAAGAAGAAATGTCCAAGAAGTACGAGTCAGCATAGTTGGCCTCTCACCAGAGCACGCTCACTCTCTGGAATTCTGCAAACTGAATCTCCATGGACTGCAGGACCAGATGCACCATCTGCCTCTACACAGCGACCATCGCATTCAAAGGCACGGACAACTGAGACAGAGATTTTGGAATCGATTTGTCAGGAACAACAACGATCTCTCTGCTACACAAGAGAGAATATCAGAAAGAGCTTCAGCAGAATCTCTTCTGAACACAAGAAGATCAAGAAAAAGTACTCAAATATTAGAATTTGCTTAAAGGGTTTTTGAACAAGCTGAGTGTACTAGTTTAGATTCTTCA
>CM054944.1:9673136-9767092 GCA_029168755.2 Tillandsia fasciculata | reverse complement strand
CCCCGAACGTGGAATGTGCAGGAATTGCATGAACAATCCGGACCGTGGGAATTCAGTCCGGACCCCAAAGGTATGTTTTTCTGGAAAAGGCTCTTTCGCCACGACAGTCCGGATCGCCGAAATTCCAGTCCGGATCGCCGTCCTGTAAAATTCCAGAAAAGGTTGTTTTTGATCCTTATCTTCTTCCAATGGTTTCTAACCTATAAATAGACCCTACTATATTCATTTTTTTAGGGCAATCCAAAAAATAGATCCAAATACGACCGAAATAGAAAAATCCACATATAGAGAAGAAAGGAAATCAATAGATTTAATTCTATGTTTCTTCATCTATATTGATTAATTTGATTCTAGGTTTTCCAAACTCAGATTTTGAGTAGAATCAAATTAATGAATACTTAGATGGTATTTCCGATCTATTTCTAATCTAAGTATTCGGCGGATCATCACCACCCAAAAACAACGATTTACCCAAAATCGGCGCGTGGACTCGCGTGGCCTTGTGGATTCAAGGTGCAACCGCTCTCGTGGATTCGGAGCGAGGTACGTTCGTGGATTCGAAGCGTGCTACTGGGTGAAGACCGTGGATTCGGTCGGACGTCGTGGATTCGACGTTGGACGCCGTGGATTCGGCGTTGGACGCAGATCGTGGATTCGAGAAGCGTTGTGGAGCGAGCGGAGAAGATCTACTAGGAGCGTATGGTAAAAGGTTGAGTCGTAAGTGAGTACGGTATATCACCTTGTACGTGTTTTAATTCTAGTGGATTTCGCCGTGTTATCGGTCCCGTGGTTTTTTACTCCGGTTTGGAGTTTTTCCACGTAAAAATCTTGCGTGTTATTTTTTTTTCCGCATTGGGTTTTATTGCGCAATGATTTTTTGAGTGTTTATTGTTTACACCTATTCACCCCCCTCTAGGTGTTTTTTTCCCCTATTTAGATCCATATTAATATACCCAACAAGTGGTATCAGAGCGGGAATAGGGTTGTAAACAATGGTTGAAGGTGGAAACATCAATCGACCCCCTTTCTTCGATGGAACAAATTATGCGTACTGGAAAGTACGGATGAAAGCCTTTTTAATTTCCATCGACGAAAGGGTGTGGCAATCAATTGAATTAGGATGGTCTAATCCAACTGAAATTATTGCTGATGTTCGCACCTTCAAACCTAGGTCGAAATGGACCAAGGAAGAGATTGATTCATCTTCTTACAATGGCAAAGGAATTAATGCTCTATTTAATGCTTTGTCACAAACAGAGTTCTCTCGCGTCTCGGCATGTGAGACTGCGAAAGAAATCTGGGATGTTCTTCAAGTTACGCATGAGGGAACTAACCTTGTGAAGATTCAGAAACTGCAAATGCTTACGAGCAAGTTTGACTCTATTTCTATGGCAGAAAATGAATCTTTCACAGACTATTACACACGATTGCAAGACATCGTAAACTCATGTGCTAACTTGGGAGAGAAGATTCCAGAATTTAAAGTTGTAAGAAAGATTTTAAGAACTCTTCCTGAACGATTTCGCCCGAAGGTCGCAGCCATTGAAACAATTAAACACCCGGACGAAATGCGTGTTGAAGAATTAGTTGGTGCATTACAAACTTATGAAATGACATTTCCTACTAACTATTCTTCGGGAAAGGCATCCTCTTCAAAGTCTTCAGGTTATGCATTGAAATCAACAAAAGAAGAAGACGCGGATTCATCCTCCTCAGACGATGACGAGAACCTATCTATGGAGGACTTTGAGAAGCAGCTCGCTCTCTTGACAAGGAAGTTTCGCCGCAACTTTCGAAGGGGTAATTCAAGCAAAACTCCATCCTTCGGAAAGTCGAAGAAAGGCAAGGGTTCTTCAAGCTACAAGTCAAGAAAGCAAGAGAACTTCTCAAAGGATAAGAAAAGTTCAGAGGGACAAGTACAGTGCTTCAAATGTCGAGGCTACGGCCACATTGCAACGGAGTGTCCCAACAAGAATCCGGCAAAGAAGAAGGCGATGCAAGTCGTCACTTGGGATGACAACTCAACGTCAAATGAGTCATCCTCAAGTGATGAAGAAGACAACGCGACAGCATTCCACGCGTCCACATCTTCACCCTTCATGTGCTTAATGGCAAGTACATCCGATTCATTGTCCAACTCCTCCCATGTTGAAAAGAATGCAACGGACGACGAATCGAGTAATTCTGAAGGTGAAGATTTTGCTCTTGCCTACCATAAGCTTTTGAGGGATTCAAAGAAATTGGCAAAGCAAAACAGGAGTTTGAGAGGGAGATTGCAGGATCTCGAAGAAGAAGTAAAAAGGGCAACTTCTCTCTCAAACGCTCTTGAAGTGGAAAGGGATAATCTGATCAAAGCAAATGTTTCCCTTCAAGAGAAAAATGAGCATTTCGAGAAGGAACATGTAAAATTGGTGGATAAAGCGAATTACTTCTTGAAGCTCTACAGCGAGGCTCGACAGGAAAAAATGGAAATGACAAAGACCATACTCCAACTAAAGGATGACTTAAAGCGATTTTCTTCTGGAAGGAGTAAGTTGGATAAGCTTCTTGGTCTTGGTCAAACAAATCGGTTCGGCCTCGGATACACTCAAACTGGAGACAGTCCAAGTTTTTGTGAAGTCGGTATCTCCTCCTCCGACACCGGTTCACGACAAAAACAAACTTACCTCTTCGGGATCGTCAAGAACTAAGGTATGTTTTCGTTGTGGTTTTCAGGGCACATAAGGAGAAATTGCAAGATGGGAGCCAAACGCACAACTCAAGCACCTCTTGCAACAACTACCAAAAAGGTGATTCCTCGGAAATCAAATGCAAATTTTTCAAAGGAAAAGAGCCTTGGTAGTTCACCGCTCAAGACGATCATCAAGGAGCAGCAATTCAAACAAGACGCTTTCACCTAGGAGAATAACTTCACGATCATTACCGACGCATTCCAAAAAGGTTTGGGTGCGCAAAGGTGAAATTTTCCCTTGTCTTGTTATTAATATTTCCTTGCATGCATATGATAATTCGTCTTGGTATCTGGATAGCGGGTGTTCCCGTCATATGACCGGTGACAAAAACTGTTTTCAAACTTTTGAGAAAATCTCCGGAGGACTTGTTGTTTTCGGAGACGGTCGGTCTTCCAAAATTGTTGGAAAAGGAACAATAGCTATTCCAGATGGCCCGGTTTTGAACAATGTGTTATTTGTTGAAGGCCTTAAGACTAACCTCATAAGCATAAGTCAACTTTGTGACAATGGTTATTCAGTTAATTTTTCATCTGTTGAATGTACTGTAACTGATAAGGACCATGTTTTCTTTTTAAAAGGGGTTAGATCGGAAAACAATTGTTATGTTGTTCCTAG
This sequence comes from Tillandsia fasciculata, assembly GCA_029168755.2. Taxonomy (NCBI): domain Eukaryota; kingdom Viridiplantae; phylum Streptophyta; class Magnoliopsida; order Poales; family Bromeliaceae; genus Tillandsia; species Tillandsia fasciculata. Next base: position 9,763,745 of record CM054944.1, on the reverse strand, counting down.
TAAATTTTCTAAAAATTGTAACCTAGCTTCTTTGAAAAGCGAAACTCTTTGGCACGAAAGGCTAGGTCACATAAACTTTAAGGAACTTGCTAGAATTTCAAACAAAGATGTGGTCAAGGGGGTTCCTAAACTTTCTTTTGAACAAAACATTGTGTGTGGCGGTTGCCAAAAGGGAAAACAATCAAGGACTGCACACAAGAACTTGAACCACATTGGTACAAAACGGCCTTTGGAACTTTTGCACATGGATTTAATGGGGCCAACACGTCAACCATCTTTGGGAGGTAAATGGTACATTTTTCTATTGGTTGATGATTTCTCTAGATATTCTTGGGTAGCATTTTTAAAAGAGAAAGCTGATACTTTTGATTCTTTTCACGAGATTTGCTAACGTATTATGATTGAAAAGAATGAAAAGATTATTCGTGTTAGAAGTGATAGAGGTGGAGAATTCATAAATTCTAAATTCATTGATTTTTGCACTTCCAACGGCATTAAACATGAATTCTCAGCACCCTATACACCTCAACAGAATGGTGTAGTCGAGCGCAAAAACAGGGTTGTACAGGAGATGGCACGTGTTATGCTTCATAGCCGGAATTTACCGTTATATTTTTGGGCTGAAGCGGTGAACACTGCTGTCTATGTAATTAATCGAGTGTATTTGCGCCCGGGAACTTTAAATACACCATATGAACTATGGTTTTGTAGAAAACCAAATATCAAATATTTTCGTATCTTTGGGAGTCGGTGTTATATTTTACGTGACCGCGAAAATCTTGGAAAATTTGACTCTCGAAGTGACGAAGGGATTTTCTTGGGTTATTCTACAAACAGTAGAGCATATCGGGTATTTAACCTGGAATCTAAAACGATGGTAGAATCTATAAATGTTAAAGTAGATGAAGCTTTTCACTTTGCATCTGATAAATCTACCCCTGATATCTCTCTTGATGATGATACTCCTGCAAATGCATCTTCTCATAATAATTCTTCCGATAATGATGATGCATCTAATGGTTCTTCAAGTTTATCTGATGTGCAGGAATCATCGCATGTACCTCCGAGTACTCCGTTACCTCAAACGTTACGCATCTCCAAGGATCATCCAGAATCTAACATTATTGGAGACCCACAAGAAGGAGTCAGGACTCGGAGACAGTTGGTTTGTGGATTCGCTTGTTACGTTTCCTTGATAGAACCAAAGAACGTCGATGAAGCTCTTCAGGATGACTACTGGATTGAAGCGATGCAGGAAGAGCTCCATCAGTTTGAACGAAACAAAGTTTGGGAATTAACGAAGCCTCCAAAGCAACACAACGTGATTGGTACTAAATGGATTTTCAAGAATAAGAAAAACGAGAATGGTACCATCATCAGGAACAAAGCACGTCTAGTTGCTCAAGGCTATTCACAAATAGAAGGCATAGACTTTGATGAGACGTTCGCCCCGGTAGCTAGACTCGAGTCCATTGATATCTTATTCGTAATAGCTTGTCATTTTAAAATAAAACTCTTTCAAATGGACGTTAAGAGCGCGTTTTTAAATGGGTTTTTGAACGAGGAAGTTTATGTGGCTCAACCGAAAGGTTTTGTAGACCTTAAACTATCTAACCATGTTTTTCGTTTGAAAAAGGCTCTTTACGGTCTAAAACAAGCACCGCGAGCGTGGTACGAAAGGTAGACAAAGCTGTAGTGATTCGGCCCTTAGGGGCATTTTCGACTCACATGTAAACTAGTTAAGCCTTAAGCGAAATAAAATTATTTAATTTCGAAAAGTTGGCCGGTGGGTGGTGCGGATATTTTTCCGCGATAGAGCGCGGAAAATGATGACCGACGGTGCGATCGGATTCGAAATCCGATGTCGGGATCTCCCGGAACGGAACCCTTAGTGACGCGGTGATTAGTCATGCATCGGAATCCGTGCTAAATATCTTGCACCCGTTGGAGATAAGGTGGGTTATCTCGTAGGGGGATAATTAATTAATTAATTAATTAATTATCCGATGACGGAAATTAGAATTTCTCTTACGTACGAATTAAAGGGGAAATTAATTATATGTGTATTTAAAATTGGAAATTTATTTCCCATGATTATTTAATGAAGGGGATTAAATAATCGGAGACCAGGATTTAAAAGGTGGGGATTTTATCTCGTAAATCAGATATTTAATAAATTCGAATATTTACGAGTTTTTCTTTTTTACGTACCGTATGAAATAAATGGGAAAAATAATTAAATAAATAATCAAATAATAGGGATTATATAAGCGATCCCGATTATCGGAAGAAAAGGAAAAAGGAAAATAAAACCCTAACCGGTGAGGAGAGAAAGAAAAGAAAAAGGAAAAGACGGAACCCTAGCCGGACGAAAGGAAAAGGAGAAAGAGAAGGAGCCCGATCTTCCCGGATATCGAACCGAAGGCAAGAACGCGACCAGGCGACCTTCCCATCGATCTCCGGTTAGTAGAATAATTTTTAAGAATTTTTCGAGATTTTTTCCGTCATCCTTTTTGTCGAATTTTGGGGTTCTCCGTTGTTGGGTTATACTAATAAGGATCTAAATAGGGAAAAAAACACCTAGAGGGGGGGTGAATAGGTGTAAACAATAAACACTCAAAAAATCATTGCGCAATAAAACCCAATGCGGAAATACAAATGAACACGCAAGATTTTTACGTGGAAAAACTCCAAACCGGAGTAAAAAACCACGGGACCGATAACACGACGAAATCCACTAGAATTAACACACGTACAAGGTGATATAACGTACTCACAGACGACTCAACCTTTTACCATACGCTCCTAGTAGATCTTCTCCGCTCGCTCCACGACGCTTCTCGAATCCACGATCTGCGCCCAACGCTGAATCCACAGCGTCCAACGTCGAGTCCACGACGTCCGACCGAATCCACGGTCTTCACCCAGTAGCACGCTTCGAATCCACGAACGTACTTCGCTCCGAATCCACGAGAGCGGTTGCACCTTGAATCCACAAGGCCACGCGAGTCCACGCGCCGATTTAGGGTAAATCGTTGTTTTTTGGGTGGTGATGATCCGCCGAATACTTAGATTAGAAATAGATCGGAAATACCATCTAAGTATTCATTGATTTGATTCTACTCAAAATCTGAGTATGGAAAACCTAGAATCAAATCAATCAATATAGATGAAGAAACATAGAATAAATCTATTGATTTCCTTTCTTCTCTATATGTGGATTTTTCTCTCGGTATATTTTTCTATATCTTTATTTCCGATTATGCGGATGCCCTAGAAAATGAATATAGGGTCTATTTATAGGTTAGAAACCATTGGAAGAAGATAAGGATCAAAAACTGCCTTTTCTGGAAATTTTACCGACGGCGATCCGGATTGGAATTGGGCGATCCGGATTGCAGAAGCAAGAAAGACGGTTTCCAGAAAAACACTAGTTCGGGATCCGGATCGAAGTCCCGATCCGGATCGTTCATACAGTTTCACCAAACATCAACGTTCGGGATCCGGATTGCAAATCCTGATCCGGATCGTGCAAGCAAAAAGGTAAAACTAGTGTTCGGGATCCGGATCAGAGGATGCTGCGATCCGGATTGAACCAGTGTATGAACGAACACCCTTCGGGATCCGGATTGCAAGCCCGATCCGGATCCTGAACATGTCCCATGTCCAGTTTTTGATTTTTATGCAATTAAAACTTCTTCCAGGTGTTTCTACACTATAAGAAGTATTCGGATCACCAAAAATCTTTAGTTAAACATACCTGATCCTTTTGAATTCTTCTTTCTTGAGATTGAGGTATATGATCCAAAGTTCTTTCATCTTCAATCTTCAAGACTTAACACTTTCACGAAATACGCCAACTCAAATTCCGTAACAATCTCCCCCTTTGGCGGTTTCGTGACAAAACACAAATCCACTAAAGAAAATTCAAAAAGATATTTTTGTTGCTATCACCATACAACAAAAATTTACAATGGAGATCCAAAAATTAAAAACATGAGATAAACTCCTAAAACAGACTCTAGACTTAGACATCTGTACTCTCTGCAAAAAGAAATCATTCTTGACAAAAAAAATCGTTAGATACCTCAAGAATTGAAACATTCAAAACCAAACAGAGATAGAGTTTATTCTCATCATGACATTTAGTAATTCAGATATGTAATAAGATAACAATTAAACAACATATCTTCTAAGCAATAAGATTCCAAATGTCAAAGTTTGTTAGTAACATCAACTTGTTAGTCATATTACATGCCCAAATAGTTAGTCGAATAGTTAGTAGGGACATGCAACAAATCACCAAATAAAAACCAAAAGTTGTAATACTTACCTTCCACCAAAGTCAAAGTTTGAGTTCGTTCAAAGTTCCAAACTTTTCACACAAAATTTTCTCTACTCTCTCTACTCTCTCTCCCCCTTTTTGTCACAAACAAAGCCAAAAATGTAAAAATTTAAGGAGAGTTAAAAAGTTCAAAATCGAGAAAAACCTGAGAACTAAAAAAGGAGAACAAAACTAAGTTCGAAAAAGTAAAATCCTGCACAAAAAGATTAAAAAGAGAATGAGGCAAAAAGTAGTCAATCATCAGATTCAGAGTCTTCAGAGCTCGTGCAGCCCATCTTATAGAACATCTTTTTCACCAGCTTGTTCATTGAATTGACCTTTTTAGTTATGGTAATATGAGCTGCCGTGATGAGCTCAAGCTCATTGGAAATTCTCTTCTGTTCCTTCGAAATCTGTTCCTGCTCAAGGGATAATCGTTGTTGTTCTTTGTAGATGGATGAGATTGATGCTTCATCCGCTGGTGCGGGTGCTGGTTGTGATGGTGATGCGGAAGTTCCGGCACACGGTTTCTTTCCAGTGGAGGGTGTCGGAGTAACATGTGGTAATTTGTGAAGTGACTTCACAATTGTTGACTCATCTATCATCCCCCAACAGTGTTGATATGATGTCGCGCTTATATCAATTTCAAATTTTTGCAAGATCCTCATTATGATTAAAGGAAATGGAAGTCGCTCAGACGGATGAGGATGCACAACATATCTTGACATTCTATTCCAAATTATGTAGGGGATGTTCATGTTCAACCCTACAGCCTCAGAGGGATGACCTATGAGATATAAGAACAGCAGTCTATCCCATCTCACTACCTTGGTCTGCATGTTAGGTAGAATGTTGTAACACGTGATGAAATTAAGAAATCGGTACTCCAGTCGAAGATGTTTGGATTTCACACTTTTACCATCAACTGATTCAGTTCCTTCCAAACAAATTCCTCTTATCACGGTTTGCCACAAGTCATTCGTCAAACTTCTTCCGGTCAAATAGTTGATCCCCGATGTGTTGGATTCCATTCCAAGTACCTCGCCAATTAACTGCGGAGTGATCTTAATCTTCATCCCTTGGATGTTTGTATAGAAATGCATAGACCCAGGTTCATCTTCTTGAAGATGTCTTGCATTCGTGTAAAAAGTCCTTACACGATACAAACAATATCCAAGTAATTCGGGAAAACGGCAGACTTGGATGAGATTAGCTTGCTCAATTAAAGTTCCAAACTCTGGTGAGTGATTCCGGAGAGCTTCAATGTTGACATGTCGTTCTCCGATGCATTCACGACGTTCAAAAGCTCGAAGGCGATCCATGCTGACGAACACTCCTTCCACACGAGGCGGGGAGTCAGGAACTTTTGGCGTGTCAATATCAGCGTCTCGTCGTAGTCCAAAGCGTTTAGTTATTCGTTTTCTTTTCACAGAGATGGTTGGTGCAGCCATAGGTACTTTTCCCGTGTCTATGGGTGCTTTTCCTTTTGAACCATCAGAAGCCTTTTGTTCAGGCAATGAGTCATCATCATCTGTCAATTCAGTCCAATCTACCTCATGACAATCTGCTTCCACTTCTGTGTCACTGATCTGAACAAACTCACCTTTTTGTTGTGTTTTCTTAGCTCTCTTTAATTTGTTTGTGGCCCGAGTGTGCACCATAGTGACCAACAGCAAGATGATCCAAGAGAAATCCATTGTTGAATGTGCTTTGAGTTTAGAAAGTGTCCTGTGAAACCAACTCAAGAACACATGAAAAATTGTTAAGTTTGAAAAATTTGAAAAATTGTACCCAAACAATCATAATCATGTAGAGAAGCTAAGAATCAAATTAGTTTTGGAAAAAGAATTTTAAAAATAGATCAATTCCATGATTTTCAAAAATTCCTCTTTTATGCCCTAAAACAGAATTTTTAGAAATCGAAGCCCAAAAATTCGTTAATCTTGAGAAAACCCAGCATATAATCAAAACTAATCTACCCAGAGTTCTTATTTCAAAAGAAATTTGATCAAAAACCATTCACAAACGAAAAAGATAGAAAATTTCATCACGTTTGAAGAAAATAGAGAAAAACTGTGAAAAACGAGATTTTGATCAATAAAACTTACTTGGATTCGAAGAACTTTGAGTTTGAAGGCTCCAAGAAGCAAGAAATCTAGAGAGAGAAGCTCTAGAGACTTAAGAACAAAAGATTGGGTAAAAGAAATCAAAATCCCTTGGTTCTTATTAAAACCCTAGCCGTGATCCGGATCGGATCGAGAATGTGATCCGGATCGGCTACCCGCAGGAAAAAGCCTGCGTTCGGGATCCGGATCACTTGCCCGATCCGGATCGGCTCCAACTTTTTCTTCAGAAAAATTTAGAAAAATTTCATAAAATCCAGAAAAAGTATGTAAGCACTTTTGTGCATCAACTTTAAACAAAAATCATCGTTTCATACAACAAGAAATAGATTATGCAAAATCTATCAAAAATATTCAAAAATGAAACGAAAATTTATAAAAATTAAAACCTTAAAGTTGAACAACTTCAATTACATCTATCCTGATCTTATGTGTAATGCCTTTATCAAATCATCAATTTGGTAAAGAAAATGAAATACCAAGATCAATAGATGTTTGAAATCCCAGATAAGTTAGATAATATATCTAGACAATCTGTTGAAGGAGTGGCTCTTTGAGCATCTTTCATTAAAATCCCACCTTATACCAACCTTGAAATTTGACTGAGTCAAGTATTTCAATATGCATTTTATTTAATCAAAAATTAACAAACCATGCTTGGTATTCATGTGGTAGCTGCACACAGTACTCGGACGACCTTAGCTCTTTCCTCCATGTGGTGGTAGTTTTCACACTCCTCATTGGGATGTAACTCTTTCCACATCTTTTGAGCATTTTACTTTTCTTTGACTCCCCCTCAATTGGCTATCAATTATTTAATATATAAGGTATTCAACCAAAAATTGATCTCGAATTCATACTCGACTAAGCAATCAAATAAGATAATGACTATACCAAGAGATCATTGAGAGAGAAATTGACTTTGATCACTTAAAAGATGGTTTAATTAAATAAATGATCATTGCAACATTGAAATATTATGATATCAAAAGCATAATAAATTTCTAAATGCATGAAAGGATGCAATTAAAGTCAATATGATTTATGCTCAATTAATGTCCTATGTACAAACATAGATAAAGAACAAAACAAAAGCAAAAACAAAACCTAACCTAAGCAAAGGTTTCAAAAAGATTATTTCAAGGAAAGCATTCCAATTGCTTTACGCAAATGAATAAAACGTTTTTGATCCAAAGGTTTTGTTAAAATATCAGCTAATTGATCCTCAGTTGAAATATATGACAGTTGAAGAATGTTTGATTCAACTAGCTCTCTAAGAAAATGATATCTAAGTTCAATATGTTTTGTTCTAGAGTGCAACACAGGATTTTTAGAAATGTTAATAGCACTAGTGTTGTCACATAAAATGGTTACCGAAGTTGCTGAAATCCGGAAATCGCTCAACACGCTTTTCATCCAAATCAATTGGGTTGAACAACTTCCTGCTGAAATGTACTCCGCTTCGGCAGTCGAGAGTGCTATGCAATTCTGCTTTTTACTGTGCCATGCGACAAGGCAATGGCCAAGATAGAAGCATGCACCACTCGTGCTTTTCCGATCATCCACTGATCCAGCCCAATCGGCATCTGAGTATCCAACAATATCCAAACTTGTTCCCATAGGATACCAAATTCCGAAATTTATTGTACCTTTGATATATCGGATGATCCGTTTCACCGCTTTCAGGTGAACCTCCTTCGGTGCTGATTGATATCTCGCGCAAATCCCAACACTGAAGGATATATCCGGGCGACTAGCCGTGAGATAAAGTAGACTTCCAATCATACTGCGATACAGTTTCTCGTCTACATTCTCACTATGTGATTCACTTCCAAGTCCCTTATGGCTAGTTCCCATTGGAGTCGGAAAATCCTTAGAATTTTCTAAGATCAAACTTTTTGACCAACTCCAAAGCATACTTGGATTGAGACAAGTGTATACCTTCATCGTTTTGTTTAACTTGTAATCCAAGAAAATAAGTCAATTCGCCCATCATGGACATCTCAAATTCGCTTTCCATGGTCTCCGCGAATTTAGAAGCATCATTATCTCTTGTTGCGCCAAATACAATGTCATCGACATAGATTTGTGCTACAATGAAATTGTTTTGATAATGCTTCACAAAGAGAGTCCTGTCAGCTCCCCCTCGAGTATAGCCCTTTTCCAAAAGGTGCTTTGTCAACCTTTCGTACCATGCTCGCGGTGCTTGTTTCAGACCGTAAAGAGCCTTTTTCAAACGAAAAACATGGTTAGGTAGTTTATGATCCACAAAACCTTTCGGTTGAGCCACATAAACTTCCTCATTTAAAAACCCATTTAAGAATGCGCTCTTAACGTCCATTTGAAATAATTTGATTTTAAAATGACAAGCAATAGCAAATAGGATACGAATGGACTCGAGTCTAGCTACAGGGGCGAAAGTTTCATCAAAGTCTATACCTTCTACTTGAGAGTAGCCTTGAGCAACTAACCTTGCTTTGTTTCTGATGATAGTACCATCTTCATTTTTCTTGTTCTTGAAAATCCATTTGGTACCTATCACATTGTGTTGCTTCGGAGGCTTCGTTAATTCCCAGACTTTGTTTCGCTCAAATTGATGGAGCTCTTCCTGCATTGCTTCAATCCAGTAGTCATCTTGAAGAGCTTCATCAACATTCTTTGGTTCGATTTGAGATACGTAGCATGCAAATCCGCAAACCAATTGTCTCCGAGTTCTAACTCCTTCTTGTGGATCTCCAATGATGTTCGATTCAGGATGATCCTTGGAGATGCGTAACGTTTGAGGTAGAGGAGTACTCGGAGGTACACGAGATGATTCCTGCACATCAGATAAACTTGAAGAACCGTTAGATGCATCATTATTATCGAAAGAATTGTTAGAAGAAGATGCATTAGCAGGTGTATCATCATCAAGAGAGATATCGAGGGTAGATTTTTCAGATTCAAAGTGAAAAGCTTCATCTACCTTAACATTTATCGATTCTACGATCGTCTTAGATTCTAAGTTAAAAACTCGATATGCTCTACTGTTTGTAGAATAACCTAAGAAAATCCCTTCGTCACTTCGAGAGTCAAATTTTCCAAGATTCTCGCGATCACGTAAAATAAAACACCGACTCCCAAAGATACGAAAATATTTGATGTTAGGTTTTCTACAAAACCATAGTTCATATGGTGTATTCAAAGTCCCCGGGCGCAAATACACGCGATTAATTACATAGACAGCAGTGTTCACCGCTTCAGCCCAAAAATATAACGGTAGGTTCCGGCTATGAAGCATTACACGTGCCATCTCTTGTACAACCCGGTTTTTGCGCTCGACTACACCATTCTGTTGAGGTGTATAGGGTGCTGAGAATTCATGTTTAATGCCATTTGAAGTGCAAAAATCAATGAATTTTGAATTTATGAATTCTCCACCTCTATCACTTCTAACACGAATGATCTTTTCATTCTTTTCAATCATAATACGAAGGCAAATCTCGTGAAAAGAATCAAAAGCATCAGCTTTCTCTTTTAAAAATGCTACCCAAGAATATCTAGAGAAAACATCAACCAATAAGAAAATATACCATTTACCTCCCAAAGACGGTTGACGAGTTGGCCCAAAGAAAGAAAAATAGTCTACATATACTGCACAACATTTAATCGTAAAAAGATTAAAGACAAGGAAAGATTTCACCTTTGCATACCCAAACCTTTTTGGAATGCGTCGGTAATGGTCGTGAAGTTATTTTCCTAGGTGAAAGCGTCTTGTTGGATTGATTGCTGCTCCTTGATGAAGTCGTCTTGCGCGGTGAACTACCAAGGCTCTTTTCCTTCAAATGATTTGCATTTGATTTTCGAGGAATCACCTTTGAGGTAGTCATTGCAAGAGGTGCTTGAGGTGAGCGTTTGACTCCCGTCTTGCAATATCTTCTTATGTGCCCTGAAATGCCACAACGAAAACATACCTTAGATCTTGACGATCCCGAAAAGGATGAAGTAGGCTTGTTGTCGTTGCTTGTCGTGAATTCCGGTGTCGGAGGAGGAGATACCGACTGAGGCACAAAAACTGTCCCACTCGAACTTGGAATGTCTCCAGTTTGAGTGTATCCGAGGCCGAACTTATTTGTTTGACCAAGACCAAGAAGCTGTCCAACTTACTCCTTCCAGAAGAAAATCTCTTTAAGTCATCCTTTAGTTGGCGTATGGTCTTTGTCATTTCCATTTTTCCTGTCGAGCCTCGCCGTAGAGCTTCAAGAAGTAATTCGCTTTGTTCACCATATCCATATGTTCTTCTCAAGAAGCTCATTGGACTCTTGAAGGGAAACATTTGCTTTGACTAAATTATCCCTTTCCACTTCAAGAGCGTTTGAGAGAGAAGTTGCCCTTTTTACTTCTTCTTCGAGATCCTGCAATCTCCCTCTCAACCCCTTGTTTTGCTTTGCCAGTTTCTTTGAATCCCTCAAAAGCTTATGGTAGGCAAGAGCAAAATCTTCACCTTCAGAATTACTCGATTCATCGTCCGTTGCAATCTTTTCAACAGGGAGGAGTTGGACAATGAATCGGATGTACTTGCCATTAAGCACATGAAGGGTGAAGATGTGGACGCGTGGAATGCTGTCGCGTTGTCTTCTTCATCACTTGAGGATGACTCATTTGACGTTGAGTTGTCATCCCAAGTGACGACTTGCATCGCCTTCTTCTTTGCCGGATTCTTGTTGGGACACTCCGTTGCAATGTGGCCGTAGCCTCGACATTTGAAGCACTGTACTTGTCCCTCTGAACTTTTCTTATCCTTTGAGAAGTTCTCTTGCTTTCTTGACTTGTAGCTTGAAGAACCCTTGCCTTTCTTCGACTTTCCGAAGGATGGAGTTTTGCTTGAATTACCCCTTCGAAAGTTGCGGCGAAACTTCCTTGTCAAGAGAGCGAGCTGCTTCTCAAAGTCCTCCATAGATAGGTTCTCGTCATCGTCCGAGGAGGATGAATCCGCGTCTTCTTCTTTGTTGATTTCAATGCATAACCTGAAGACTTAGAAGAGGATGCTTTTCCAGAAGAATAGTTAGTAGGAAATGTCATTTCATAAGTTTGTAATGCACCAACTAATTCTTCTACACGCATTTCGTCCGGGTGTTTAATTGTTTCAATGGCTGCGACCTTCGGGCGAAATCGTTCAGGAAGAGTTCTTAAAATTTTTCTTACAACTTTAAATTCTGGAATCTTCTCTCCCAAGTTAGCACATGAGTTTACGATGTCTTGCAATCGTGTGTAATAGTCAGTGAAAGATTCATTTTCTGCCATAGAGATAGAGTCAAACTTGCTCGTAAGCATTTGCAGTTTCTGAATCTTCACAAGGTTAGTTCCCTCATGCGTAACTTGAAGAACATCCCAGATTTCTTTCGCAGTCTCACATGCCGAGACGCGAGAGAACTCTGTTTGTGACAAAGCATTAAATAGAGCATTAATTCCTTTGCCATTGTAAGAAGATAAATCTATCTCTTCCTTGGTCCATTTCGACCTAGGTTTTAAGGTGCGAACATCAGAAATAATTTCAGTTGGATTAGACCATCCTAATTCAATTGATTGCCACACCCTTTCGTCGATGGAAATTAAAAAGGCTTTCATCCGTACTTTCCAGTACGCATAATTTGTTCCATCAAAGAAAGGGGGTCGATTGATGTTTCCACCTTCAACCATTGTTTACAACCCTATTCCCGCTCTGATACCACTTGTTGGGTTATACTAATAAGGATCTAAATAGGGGAAAAAACACCTAGAGGGGGGGTGAATAGGTGTAAACAATAAACACTCAAAAAATCATTGCGCAATAAAACCCAATGCGGAAAAATAAATGAACACGCAAGATTTTTACGTGGAAAAACTCCAAACCGGAGTAAAAAACCACGGGACCGATAACACGGCGAAATCCACTAGAATTAACACACGTACAAGGTGATATAACGTACTCACAGACGACTCAACCTTTTACCATACGCTCCTAGTAGATCTTCTCCGCTCGCTCCACGACGCTTCTCGAATCCACGATCTGCGCCCAACGCTGAATCCACAGCGTCCAACGTCGAGTCCACGACGTCCGACCGAATCCACGGTCTTCACCCAGTAGCACGCTTCGAATCCACGAACGTACCTCGCTCCGAATCCACGAGAGCGGTTGCACCTTGAATCCACAAGGCCACGCGAGTCCACGCGCCGATTTGGGGTAAATCGTTGTTTTTGGGTGGTGATGATCCGCCGAATACTTAGATTAGAAATAGATCGGAAATACCATCTAAGTATTCATTGATTTGATTCTACTCAAAATCTGAGTTTGGAAAACCTAGAATCAAATCAATCAATATAGATGAAGAAACATAGAATTAAATCTATTGATTTCCTTTCTTCTCTATATGTGGATTTTTCTTTCGGTAATATTTTTCTATAACGTCCCGTTATTTACCGATGTATGCGGATGCCCTAGAAAATGAATCATAGGGTCTATTTATAGGTTAGAAACCATTGGAAGAAGATAAGGATCAAAAACTTGCCTTTTCTGGAAATTTTACGGACGGCGATCCGGATTGGAATTGGGCGATCCGGATTGCAGTAGCAAGAAAGACGGTTTCCAGAAAAACACTAGTTCGGGATCCGGATCGAAGTTCCCGATCCGGATCGTTCATACAGTTTCACCAAACATCAACGTTCGGGATCCGGATTGCATATCCTGATCCGGATCATGCAAGTAAAAAGGTAAAACTAGTGTTCGGGATCCGGATCAGAGGATGCTGCGATCCGGATTGAACCAGTGTATGAACGAACACCCTTCGGGATCCGGATTGCAAGGCCCGATCCGGATCCTGAACATGTCCCATGTCCAGTTTTTGATTTTTATGCAATTAAAAGTTCTTCCAGGTGTTTCTACACTACAAGAAGTATTCGGATCACCAAAAATCTTTAGTTAAACATACCTGATCCTTTTGAATTCTTCTTTCTTGAGATTGAGGTATATGATCCAAACTTCTTTCATCTTCAATCTTCAAGACTTAACACTTTCACGAAATACGCCAACTCAAATTCTGTAACATCCGTCGTCCCCGTTACCGTCGCCGTCATCGTCGTCATGCTAGGGCACGGAACGGACGGCGGAGACGCGCGGTGCCGCAAGGGCATCGCGTGGAGGAGAGCCGCGGACGGCCGGTCGCCGCCGCAAGCGAAGACCCGCCGCGCGGTTCCGAACCGCGCGGGACTCCGGCGAGCGGCGACGGCGGCGTGGGGTTCCGGTTTTCGGCAACCCGGACGGTGTGGGACTTTTCCGTCAAAGAGAGTAAATTGGGTCTTTCGTTTTGGGATGTTAGTACACGTTTTTGACTATAGTTATCCTTGCGGACTTTCTTTAGGTCCAGGTGCGCAGCGGGAGTGCGCGAAGGACTCAGGTGTTCCGATTTCTCCTCAACAAGGTGGGTACGGTTGCTATAAGTGCAACAAGTGTAGTAAGTGCATCTATCATCATTAAATTGCTCTCAATTTGCCTAACAAAGTAGATGGACAGTTTAACCTTTCGCATAAATGTATTTTTATCTAACAACTGAAGCGGTTGCGGCCGCGGTGCTCACTACACGCCGATCTCGGCAAATCCGGTTTCGGATGCTGCACGTACACAGGCGGATTGGCCTCCGCATGGGTGTACTCTTCCGGAAGTGTGGTCTTTTTGACCCGTGTGCCTCACAAATGGGTGGGAGCCGTGAGGACCTCTTCGCGCCAGCTGAAATAGCACACCAGCACCGCGAAGGGGTAAAAGCATCAAAAAGGTGACTACGCACGAGGGGAGACTTTAGTCTCTCCGACAGGTACTCTGGGGTTGGTGCCCAACTTAATTGATAAATCTGGGGCTGGTGCCCAGCTTAATTATGTACAGGGTTTTAACGAAAGGTTTCGATGTATTCGGTTCGTTTTTCCTCCTTTGCTATCATTGAGACATCTACTTTGTTTGTCACTGACTTTACCCACTTCGTGACAGGTGTTACTAGGTGCGTTAGCCGGGATGGCGGTGAGACTGCGTCGCGAGGACCGTAGTCAGAACACTTGGGTTTCTATCTCATTTTCCTTTATGTTTTAAATAGTTAATTTGCTTGTGGATTACTTTAGTTGTGGACATGTATTAGTTAGTACTGTGGATGAGACGTACTTTTGGGTTTTGATACTTCTAGTGGCGTTTTCATACGCGGCACGTTTTCATGATAAACCAATTGATTTCGAAAATGTTTTCTCAAAACGAAGTGCCGTGTGGGCACGGGTTTTACAACCGCTGGTTTTACCCTTTCCAACGTTGACGCCGTTTTTATAACTTGCTTGAAAAATAAGGTGTCAAGTGGACACCGGACCTTTAAAACATTAGTTAAAGTAGTGTGCTTTGATTGGTGATGTATGTCTACTGTATGGTTGATGGTTGATGGATTATGATGTAATTGAAACGCATATTGTAAATGAGACGCCGTGCATATACAAAGGAGACTCTGTCCGTTGGCGGAGAGAATTTGTGTATGTGGCGGTCTGGCACGCACCGGGGATGAGGTTTATGTTATTATTTTAAGAAAAAAAAAAAATAGACATGCAATTTTCCGCTCTGATTGACTCAAAAATCCCCGGGGGCGTGACAGATTAAATGGTATCAGAGAAAAACAACCATAACCATAGTAGACGTGATCCACATCCACAGTGTAAGGTGCCACAAGCAAATTGGACATGAGATGACCAAGGTATAGGTGCGGTAGAACGTGAGAGTACGGGGAAAACGGGAACGTAATATAGGTGTAATCGTGAGACGGGGTGCTAGGGTTATAACCATAGGATTGACGTGGTTTCTTTGTTTACAGCAGACAACGGCCAGGATTCGGCCACCGAGCGCTAACTAATTATCAACGGATAGGATGGATCCCACAGCCGCAGCCAACCGTTTACTCCGCAACCAGCTACGCGACGTAGCAGGGCAATTGCTAACTCTTACTGAGCGCCTATGCCTACTGACTCAAGACTTCGAGGGTGCCGACCGCGCCCCTCGAGACGCCTGGGACGACGCCTATCGGGGGATACCACCTGCTGGTTACCCCACTTTCAATGAGGCCGTCAATCTGGCCTTGCGGGCGGAGCAAGAATTGGCCGAGGCACGTGCTCGGCAAAGATTTTCCTATCCTGGACCGGTGGGGGCCCCCTTCCAGGAGGGCCCGGCGCTCAAGCGCCCGAAGACAGAGGGGAACTTTGGAAAGGCGATGAGAGGAGAACCTAAACCGCAGAGGAAGCCGTGTCCCATATGCAGTGGGGCGCATCAGGTGACTGATTGTCCATGGAGACACGGCCACTGCTACCGATGCGGCAGGCCAGGCCACGCACGCTATGAGTGCCCACGGAAACCGGGCACCACCAGGCCTCCGGCTGTCACGCCCCGGGGTCGAAACTGCGACCCGGGCTCGCTAACAGATCCGCCATCTGTACGGAAACTGCCGTACAGACGAAGCGTCTAACCTGCAAAAAGAAACATCTACAGCTAAAAAGATATCAGAGCTGAAAGTAAACTACTGCAAAAACTGAAATCCAAACACTGTACAACTGAAAATAAAATAATATCCATCTCCCAAATACGATCATATAAAAAGTCCTCTGATACAAAACTCGACGGGGAGATATCTCCAATAAATACATCAGTGTACAAGCTCTCGATACAATAAATATCCTCACTACAACAGTCTCTCAAACAGAAGAACAAAAGGTACAACTCTATACCTCACTACAAGGTTCTCTCAAC
Source organism: Tillandsia fasciculata (assembly GCA_029168755.2). Classification (NCBI taxonomy): domain Eukaryota; kingdom Viridiplantae; phylum Streptophyta; class Magnoliopsida; order Poales; family Bromeliaceae; genus Tillandsia; species Tillandsia fasciculata. The sequence goes on along the minus strand of CM054944.1, from coordinate 9,747,520 downwards.
AGAAGAAAAAGTAGCAACCCAAACTACTGAAGCTCTCCACTGAAAATGGGTACCTCTACACTCCGACGACGGGTAAGGAACTAGCTCGCGACTCCCTCGCCTCGGTCAGAAGGATCAGCAACTGAAGCACACAAACAGGAGTAGAAGCCCCTGGGGAAAAAGACACCACGACGGGTGTGAGAACTACTTCCCACAGTAGTCCTCAGTGGGTGCCGTCCACAAGCCCAACGGTCTGCCCACTAAGTCTACTAGAGGCATAAAGTGACAAGGTATACGAAAAGAAGGGAGCTGGAAAAATGATATCTCTACAGCTACTATGCCTCTATCTAGATGCTCAAGCAGTGGAACAGAAGATAATATGATGCATCTACTCACTACTGACAATATGCCACCAGTACTATGCTCAAGGAAAGCTCTACTATGACACATGCTATACCAACACTCTCTCAATGTCACCCAATCTCTATGACTGCCACATAGGGTCCAGTCAAGCCTGTGCCTGTCGACTAGGATCGCACCTACCCACCACCACACATCCACATGAGGACGGGATTTACGTGGGGCGTCCTGTCCGACCATCTCAAGCGAACTCTAGTGTATCAACTAGTCGCATCATCGCAGCCTCGTCAGGCTCGGTATCATCATCGCACCCGGGGCGTAGCTCGAGGGGAGCGACCCCAACGAACTCAAGTAACTTAAGTATCTCATAACCGGCAAAAAGCCGGGCTCAGCAGGCTATAATCCACGATCAAACCGATCGGTAACTCAAGCTCGAACCACAACTCAGTCGGAAAGGAACCTCGACTCAAACATGAAAAGCCCAACCACTCTCACGGCTATGTCGGAGAACCCTCAACGACGCAACTCACAACACTAACTCGCTAGAGAAGGAACTACACAGCTGGGACCACCGTCACTCCCAACGGCTCCCACAACGACACCCCGCTCATAGACGAGAAGAACCGACTGACGCGGCATAGGTCCGAGAATCCGTTAGACCGGTGCCTAGAACCCCAATCAAACAAGAACAGACTCTAGGCTCAGCCTATCGAAGTTCTCAATCCTATACCGTTCAGGGATTCGGCCCCTCTCGGTTAAAGTGGGAAACTAACATCAATACACTGAACTCACGGGCTGGAGATGCTCCACAGCCAGAACCGCAAAGAGTCCGAAAACCCCGGGAAACTAATACCTACGTCTCCAATCAAATAAGAACAGGCTATAGGCGTAGCCTCCCGTTGTTTTCGACCCGAGAATGAAATCAGCCCTTAGAACCCAGATCACTCACCCCAGTCGGGTGAGGAAGTTTAGAAAAGAGATGACATTTATTATAAAACATCGTTTCCACTCAACCCCCTTAGGGTGGGGAGAAAATTACTCTTTTTCTTGAAAACCGACTTGAAATGAGAAAACCAATTTTTTTATAGATTTTAGTTCTTGAAAAACATCAGTTAAAACGAGTTTACTTTTCCGAACTTCCAAGGGTCGGTGTCGTCGCCCAATCAAACAAGAGCAGGCTTCGACGCCCCTAGAATTTCGAAAGAAAATACTGGTTTTACTAAAATCATGAGTGTTCAAAAACATTCTGGGTTCAAGGTCCTGACAACCCACGTGCACCACGATCACAGCACGGTGGTGACGAGCAAAACGGAGAATAACCAGAAACCCGGGACCCCGTTTACTCAAAACGGTTCCCCAAAATACTAACACTGGCCTAACACAGCCACCAGACCCCACTCGGCCCCCAGGCCCGAGTGCAACTCATCCCACAATACCCTGACCTCTCGGCCCACTACCCGGGCGAGGAACTCTATGTCTGAAGGAAATGCAAGGTGTGGGATGTCTAAAGCAAAAAGAACCTAGCCCAGATTTAGTTTTTCTAAGGTCTGGTCAAACACATGCAACATATGACAGGGGTGCTAGGTCAAGTTCCAAGATTCTACATTTTAACAGATAATAGAGAGCAAGGAGGTCACAAGAACCTCAGATATTAACAGGAATAAGAATTCCTACAATCTAGCATGCTATACAAGAGAAATAAACTAGCATGTAAAGTCCTACAGCAGTAGAAATACTGTACAGTCCATAAAGCTTGGAGATAAGGCCACCCACCTCGATTTGCCACCAATTGCTCGTAGACACTTGCAATTGGCCTCCACGCGATCCGCACGCAAATCGAGGTCCGCCGCCGGAGTCCGCACGCAAAACGGAGCACGGTGCCGAAATCCGCAGGCAAAACGGAGTTCGCACGCAGAACGGTGCAGTAAAACACAGTCCCTAATCCCCGAACAGCTTCTCCTGGTACAACATACAATCCAAGGTTACACTTATTCCAACACTTGACCAAATACACTCAGTCTGAAATTCAACCCCAAAGATGTAATTAATTCGCCTGCTGGAGGAGTTCCAAAAAATCCAGGAATAATACCACAGCGTTCCTCACGTCGATAGCTTCGAAACGAGTACCTGCACGCCCAAAACGGAGTCCCGTAGGCCAAGTTACAAATTCCACAATATCGGCGCGCAGAAATCCAAAACCAAATAACTGTAACCCTTGTACAGATAGAAAGGAAGTGTACACCTTCGGGGAAGACTCCAAAAATCCAAGAAAAAATACAGGGACGATCCTTGCGTCGAGTAGATGAAAAAAGTCTACAAGAGCGTCTCAATCCGATGCCCGGTTGCGGAGATAAAAATCCGGCAAGGTGTCGCTGTCCAAAACTCCATCAGAAAAAGGGGTCCCAGTAAGTATGGAGAAACTCCTCGAAACGTGCAAAACTAGGGGAAGTAGAAAATACCAATATCGTAGCTCTGCCAGTTACGAAACCAACGGCGCAAGAATCGCCCGAATCGGAGGTCGGAGTAGGCCGGGGGAGCTCGTGCACCGAAACGCGACGAAGGAGAACACAAAAGGGCGAGCGTCGCGCCGCGCAACCGCTCCAACGGAACACCTTGCACGCTTCGCGAGGTTCACGGCGTACCGCCGCACCGTCCAAAATCCTCTCCCTCACACTCTCTCGCTCCCGGTGAAGAAGAAAAGGAAAGAAGGGGAGAAATGGCGTGCCGGGGAGGAAGAAGAAGAAGAAAAGAAAGAGGGAGAGAGAAGGTGGTCCACGGGGCCGGTCCACGGCCCCGGTCCACGGCACGGGCCAATCAGGGAGCCCCAAATCGGACGGTCCACAGCCGGGCGCGTGCGCCGGGTTCACGCACGCGCCCGGGCGCCACGTGGCGCGCGGTAACGCGCCCGTTACACGGGCGCGTTACACCGCGCCACCCCGGGCGCGGGACACGCTCCCGTGACACGGGAGCGCGTGCCCCCGCGCCCGCGCGGGCGCGAGTGGGAGCCCGCCACGTGGCGGGCTCCGCGCGCTCCGCGCAGGAGCGCGGTTCCCCGCGCGCGCGTCAGCGCGCCTGCTGTGCCTCGGGCAGCGTGCCGCCGCGCCGCCTCGGAATCCGCGTTGCGCTTAGCCTCGAAAAACGTGCCGTTTCGTCTCGAAAAACGCGCAAATCATCCGGGCACCGAAACCAACAAATAAATAGTCTATTCTTAGCGATTTCGCGCGCTGAATCCAAAAACAATGTCCGTTTTTCCAAATTCTCATCTGAAAATTTGCCGAATGCCCGCTCAATCTGATTTTCGCGCCGGGTCCAAATCTGAAGTCCGATTTGCCAAATTCCAACTCTAAAAATTCCAGAAGGCGACCGAAGAGGTAAACTTTTATCCAAACTTCGCCCGGAGTCCAATTTTGACATCCAAATCGCGCGAAACCACTTCCAAACACCCGACGGGTCCTCCAAATTCCCACGGAATCTCCTTATAAGCCCGAAGTCCAACACTTGTGTCCAAATTGCGCGCAAGCACCACCGACGCACCACGAAGGCCCCCAGTGATGCGAACTAAATCCCGAATTGCATCACGAATCCAAATTTGGGCCCCAACACGCACACAAACACCCCCAACGCCCACCGAAAGCTGCCAAACAACCAGCAAACCCTACGCGGGGGATTCCGAGACCTCACACCGGCGCCACGACCAGAGGAGACGGAGAGGACTGCTACACCCGTCCCGCAAGGGGACCCTGCCCAAGAGGGCCGAGGAGGAGGACGTTCGGAGAAAGCATGGAAGGATGAACCGACACCAGCGAGGAGCGCGAAACCACCACAGGGACTGTGCGTAATCTACGAGGGTGCTCACCCAGTGGCAGAATGTACTTGGAGGTACCATTACTGCAATCAATGCGGCTTGCCAGACCACTCTCGTGCCTTCTGCCCTCAGAGGCCCGCCGCCGCCGCCACGCCATCACAGCAGAAAGGACCAGAGAGTGCTGCGGCCCCCGTTCAGCCAAAGGATTTGCCCGGCGACCAGCAATCCACAGACTCCTTAGACGTCAAGTCCCTTCCCCAGCACGCCGTACGACGCTGGCCCAAGGGCTGTGGACGGGCTCCCCGAGATACTACAGTGGGGGACGCGGCGTCCAGACCTAGTAACGGCAGGTAACTTTTGTTTTTTCTTCTTTTCCTCCTAGATTAGGAGCACCGGATACACCTTAGCCTGCTACCTCAGTTAGACTCTCTTTCTCTCTTCCTCTCGCTCTCTCTCTAGAATCCTTAAGTATTAGGCGAAGCCTTCCCCGGCCGATGTACGCGGGCGGGCTACGAAGCATAGGAGAACCTTGTGTACTCGGGGCCCGTTAAGGGCCATGCAAGGAATAAATAGGCTCCACCCTATGCCTTGCAGTCGAGAACCCTATGGGCCGTTAGGTAGTTCAGGGCCGCTCCCCAGATGAGGTTCAGCGGTCCCGTGGTAAGGGAATTTTCGGACGTATTTCGGCGGAGCTCCCCGGAATGCCGCCGGAACGAGAGGTTGACTTCCCTATTGAGCTGCTTCCTGGCACCAAACCCATCACCAAGGCACCGTACAGGATGGCCTTCGCGGAGTTGAAGGAACTCAAGGCACAGTTGGAGGACCTTTTGGATAAGGGTTTTATCAGACCTAGCGCGTCACCCTGGGGCGCGCCCGTCCTGTTTGTGAGAAAGAAGGACGGAAGTCTCCGGTTGTGCATCGACTACCGGGAGATAAATAAGGTCACCGTTAAGAACAAATACCCCCTGCCAAGGATCGACGACCTCTTCGACCAACTACAGGGGGCGACGGTGTTTTCAAAGATCAACCTGCAGTTGGGCTATCATCAGGTCCGGGTTAAAGGGGAGGACGTCCCCAAAACGGCCTTCCGAACTCGCTATGGCCATTACGAATTTACGGTAATGCCATTCGGGCTCACGAATGCCCCGGCGGTGTTCATGGATATGATGAACAGGGTATTCAAACCCTTCCTGGACTTATTCGTGGTGGTCTTTATCGACGATATCCTCATCTACTCCCGTACGGACGAGGAACATGAAGAACACCTGCGCACAGTCCTCCAGACCCTACGGGAACAGAAACTCTACGCCAAACTCAAAAAGTGTGAGTTTTGGCTCCGTGAGGTCGGCTTCTTGGGGCACGTAATCTCGGCGGCTGGAGTCGCAGTGGATCCGAAGAAGATAGATTCGGTGACGGACTGGCCCCAACCGACAACGGTGACGGAAATCCGAAGCTTCCTGGGATTAGCCGGGTATTACCGGCGCTTCGTGGAGGGTTTCTCCAAGATAGCCACCCCCTTGACCCGCTTGACTAGAAAGGAGGAAAAGTTCATCTGGACGGACAAATGCCAAAGAAGCTTTGAAGAGCTCAAGGATAGATTGACGCGAGCCCCGATTCTCGCCCTGCCAGAACCGAGGGAGGATTATGAGGTATATTGCGATGCATCGCGAAATGGACTGGGTGGAGTGCTCATGCAACAGGGAAAGGTTATAGCCTATGCGTCAAGGCAGCTCAAGGAGTACGAGCGGAATTACCCTGTGCACGATTTGGAACTCGCAGCGGTGGTGTTCGTCCTCAAGCTTTGGAGACACTACCTGTATGGGGGACACTGCAATGTGTACTCAGACCATAAGAGTCTCAAGTACCTTTTCACCCAAAAGGAGTTAAATTTGCGACAAAGGCGGTGGCTCGAGCTGCTGAAGGATTGCGATTTAACGATCTACTATCACCCGGGAAAAGCAAACGTGGTGGCCGACGCCCTGAGTCGCAAGGGGCAGGCCGAGGAGGCAGGTGTAAGTGCCATCACCCAGCAAGACAGTCTAATTGCGGAATTCTCGCGATTGAGACTAGAAGTAGTACCGGCAGGAGCAGTCGCGCGACTTCTGACACTGGTGGTCAGACCTACCCTGCTGGACAGGATTCTCGAAGGGCAATCGACTGACGACCAACTCCAGCTGGTGCAAAGAAGGATAACCACCGACCAGGAAGGTGATTTTGCAGTGCACTCCGACGGCACGGTACGATTTCGGGGACGAATCTGCGTGCCGGACCGACCGGAACTCAAAGAGAAAATCCTGCGGGAGGCGCATACTGCCCCATATGCAGCGCACCCCGGGGGAACGAAGATGTACAAGGACGTCAAACAGACCTTCTGGTGGCCCAAAATGAAGGGAGACGTGACTCGATTTGTGGCACACTGCTTGGTGTGCCAACAGGTGAAGGCCGAGCATCAGCGCCCGGCAGAAAAATTGCAACCTTTACCAGTGCCCGAGTGGAAGTGGGACATGATTACCATGGATTTTGTGACCGGATTCCCGAGATCGCCGCAGGGACACGATGCAATATGGGTGATTGTGGACCGTTTTGTTGGGTTGTATTAATATGGATCTAAATAGGGAAAAAAAACACCTAGAGGGGGGGTGAATAGGTGTAAACAATAAACACTCAAAAATCGTTGCGCAATAAAACCCAATGCGGAAATAAAAATAACACGCAAGATTTTTACGTGGAAAAACTCCAAACCGGAGTAAAAAACCACGGGACCGATAACACGGCGAAATCCACTAGAATTAACACACGTACAAGGTGATATAACGTACTCACAGACGACTCAACCTTTTACCATACGCTCCTAGTAGATCTTCTCCGCTCGCTCCACGACGCTTCTCGAATCCACGATCCGCGCCCAACGCTGAATCCTCAGCGTCCAACGTCGAGTCCACGACGTCCGACCGAATCCACGGTCTTCACCCAGTAGCACGCTTCGAATCCACGAACGTACCTCACTCCGAATCCACGAGAGCGGTTGCACCTTGAATCCACAAGGCCACGCGAGTCCACGCGCCGATTTAGGGTAAATCGTTGTTTTTTGGGTGGTGATGATCCGCCGAATACTTAGGTTAGAAATAGATTGGAAATACCATCTAAGTATTCATTGATTTGATTCTACTCAAAATCTGAGTATGGAAAACCTAGAATCAAATCAATCAATATAGATGAAGAAACATAGAATTAATCTATTGATTTCCTTTCTTTTCTATATGTGGATCTTTCTCTTTCGGTATATTTTTCTATTTTTCCGATTAATCCTTTCTATCTTCTTAACCCTAAAAAGAATCATAGGGTCTATTTATAGGTTAGAAACCAATGGAAGAAGATACGGATCAAAAACAACCGTTTCTGGAACTTTTTACGGACGGCGATCCGGATCGGGGTTACTGTGATCCGGATCGTCGTAATGAGATTGACGATTCTAGAAATCCAAGGGTTCGGGATCCGGATCGGATTGCCTGATCCGGATCGTTCATATAATTCGGAAAACATAACATTCGGGATCCGGATCATAATCTGCTGGATCCGGATTGAAGCATTGTATGAAGCAACAACCTTCGGGATCCGGATTGCTGGCTCTGATCCGGATCCTGAACATGTCCCATGTCCAGTTTTTGATTTTAATGCAATTAAACATTCTTCCAGGTGTTTCTACACTACAAGAAGTATTCGGATCACCATAAATCTTTAGTTAAACATACCTGATCCTTTTGAATTCTTCTTTCTTGAGATTGAGGTATATGATCCAAAGTTCTTTCATCTTCAATCTTCAAGACTTAACACTTTCCACGAAATACGCCAACTCAAATTCCGTAACAATCTCCCCCTTTGGCGGTTTCGTGACAAAACACAAATCCACAAAAGAAAATTCAAAAAGATATTTTTGTTGCTATCACCATACAACAAAAATTTACAATGGAGATCCAAAAATTCAAATACATGAGATAAACTCCTAAAACAGACTCTAGACTTAGACATCTGTAATCTCTGCAAAAAGAAATCATTCTTGACAAAAGAAATCGTTAGATACCTCAAGAATTGAAACATACAAAACCAAGTACAGAGATAGAGTTTATTCTCATCATGACATTTGAGAATTCAGATATGTAAGAGAATCATAGACAAAAACCAACATATCTTCTATGCATTCAAAAACCAAATGTCACAAAATGTTAGTCCAACATCAACTTGTTAGTAATAATACATGTCCAAATAGTTAGTCAAATAGTTAGTAGGGACATGCAACAAATCACAAGATAAAAACCAAAAGTTGAAGTTGAAGTCATACTTACCTTCATACTTACCTTAATGTTCACACATTCACACAGTTTTCACATCATCATTGTATCATCATTGTTCAAGTTCTCTCTAAACTCTCTCCCCCTTTTTGTCACAAAACAAAGCCAATAATTACAAAACAAAAGGGAGTTAAAAAGATACACAAACATGAAAAGTGAAAAACCTGCAAAGAGCAAAAGAAGGTTAGAACAAAGATTTACTCCTGAGAGTCGGAGTCATCAGAGGTGGTGCATCCCATTTTTGCAAACATTTTCTTCATCAATTTTTTCATTGAAGAGACGGACTTGGTCAAAGTGATTTGAGATGCAGTGATGACTTCCAGCTCCTTTTTCACTACTTGAATTTCTCCTCTCATTTCAGTGAACTCAGCAGACATGCGTTCTTGTTCATTGGAAAGTCGCTGTTGTTCTTTAAATATAAAGCTGACAGAGGCATCATCATCAGAGGTGGATGGAGGTGCCTGCTGTGATGGAGGAACAGGGGCTGTAGAAGTAGTTGCTTGTGGTCGAGCTCTTTGTCGGATTGGAGGAGATGGAGGATCATCCTGCTTTGTCGATAGAGACTTTACAATCGTTGTCTCATTAATGGTGCCCAAACTATACATGTAAGAGCTCGCGCTTGTATCCACTTTAAACTTCCTAAGGATGCGCATGATTATCATTGGGTATGGTAGTCTCTCTGTGGGGTGAGAGTGTTCGACATACCGCATCATCCTAGCCCAAATGAGATAAGGAATGTTCAAGTTTGCTCCCATTGCTGCGGCTGGGTTCCCAAGAAGATAAAGAAATAACATCCTATCCCATCGAAGAACCTTTGTATTCATATTGGGAAGAATGTTGTAGCAGACAATGAAGTTGATATACTTATACTCTTTTCGAAGCTCTTTAGAGAATACCGAATTTCCGGTAGACAAAGTATCCGGAAGGCAAATTCCATTAACTACAACTCTCCAAGAGTTTTCTGTGAAGACTTGAGTCTTCAGATAATGAAGTCCATCAGATCTGGCTTTCATACCGAGCACCTCTCCAATCAGTTGGGGAGTGACTTTGATTTTGATACCTTTAACCAAAGTATGAAATTCTCGACGTCCGTCATCATGATCAAGTAGACTTGCAGCATTCTGATAAAACATACGAACTGAGTGTGGACAATACCCAGTTGATTCAGGAAAGTTGCAAATTGGAGCAAGACCAACCTGGTCAAATAAAATCCCAAAGGCTGCAGAGCGTTCCTTCATTGGTTTGACATTGACATGTCTCTCACCAATGCATTCTCTTTTCTCAAAATCCTTGATTCTCGTGGAGCTAATGAAATCCTGAGGGGGAGGCTGGCTAGCAATTGGTTCATTAATCGAAATGCCCCGAGCACTACCCCTTTTTCTTGCACCAGTTTTCATCCTTGTTCCAATTGGATCTGGTTGCATTGGGGCTTTACCTTTATCAGCTGCAGTAGGAGGAGGATTAGCCTTTGAGGCTTCAGCAGTAGCTTTCCCTTTTGAGATAATGGGGACATCTTCCTCGATCTCGAGGTTATCCCAGTCTATTGAATCCGTCTCCGAATCTGTATCGGAATCATTCTGAGCTCTTTTAGTCCTCTTAGCCTTCTTAGGCTTTGCAGCGTCCTTGACATGGACCATGGCAGCAAGTAGGAAAATAACCCATGTGATCACCATTTTGATTGCTAGTGAGAAATGTATCCTGTGAACACCGACTTAAGAACACATGAAAAATTGTTAATTTTGAAAAATTTGAAAAATTGTACCCAAACAATCATAATCATGTAGAGAGACTAAGAATCAAATTAGTTTTGGAAAAAGAATTTTAAAAATAGATCAATTCCATGATTTTCAAAAATTCCTATTATATGCCCTAAAACCGAATTTTTAGAAATCGAAGCCCAAAAATTCGTTTATCTTGAGAAAACCCAGCATATAATCAAAACTAATCAACCCAGAGTTCTTATTTCAAAAGAAATTTGATCAAAAACCATTCACAAACGAAAAAGATGCATGATTTATACTCACGTTTTGAGCAAACAAGCAAAAACAATGAAAAACCGAGATTTTGATCAATAAAACTTACTTGGAATCGAAGAACTTGAGTTTGGAGAGCTCCAAGATGCAAGAAATCTAGAGAGAGAAGCTCTAGAGACTTGAGAACAAAAGATTAGGGTAAAAGAAATCAAATCCCTTTCGTTCTATTAAAAACCCTAGCCGTGATCCGGATCGGATCGAGATTTCGATCCGGATCGGCTACCCGCAGGAAGAAGCCTGCGTTCGGGATCCGGATCACTTACCCCGATCCGGATCGGCTTCAACTTTTTCTCCAGAAAAATTTAGAAAAATTCCATAAAATCCAGAAAAAGTATGTAAGCACTTTACCATATCAACTTTAAACAAAAATCATCGTTTCATACAACAAGAAATAGATTATACAAAATCTATCAAAAATACTCAAAAATGAAACGAAAATTTATGAAAATTAAAACTCTTAAAGTTGAACAACTTCAATTACATCTATCTTGATCTTATGCGTAATGCCTTTATCAAATCATCAATTTTGGTAAAGAAAATGAAATACCAAGATCAATAGATGTTTGAAATCCCAGATAAGTTAGATAATATATCTAGACAATCTGTTGAAGGAGTGGCTCTTTGAGCATCTTTTATCAAAAATCCCACCTTATACCAACCATGAAATATGACTGAGTCAAGTATTTCAATATGCATTTCATCAACAATTTTAAAACAAAAATTTGCTTTGCATACATGGGGTATCTTTTTCTTCTTCTTTTTCTCCATGTGGTGGTAGTTTTCACACTCCTCATTGGGATGTAACTCTTTCCACATCTTTTGAGCATTTTACATTTCTTTGACTCCCCCTCAATTGGCTATCAATTATTTAATATATAAGGTATTCAACCAAAAATTGATCTCGTATTCATACTCGACTAAGCAATCAAATAAGATAATGACTATACCAAGAGATCATTGAGAGAGAAATTGACTTTGATCACTTAAAAGATGACTTAATTAACATAAATGATCATTGCAACATCGAAATATTATGATATCAAAAGCATAATAAATTTCTAAATGCATAAAAGGATGCAATTAAAGTCAATTATGATTTATGCTCAATTAATGTCCTATGTACAAAACATAGATAATGAACAAAACAAAAACAAAAACAAAACCTAACCTAAGCAAAGGTTTCAAAAAGGTTATTTCAAGGAAAGCATGCCAATTGCTTTACGCAAATGAATAAAACGTTTTTGATCCAAAGGTTTTGTTAAATATCAGCTAATTGATCCTCAGTTGAAATATATGAAAGTTGAAGAATATTTGATTCAACTAGCTCTCTAAGAAAATGATATCTAAGTTCAATATGTTTTGTTCTAGAGTGCAACACAGGGTTTTTTGAAATGTTAATAGCACTATGTGAACTACTCTAGCTCTGCACGCTAATCTCATGTTGGATACTAAAAAATGCTATAGCGTTAGAGATTTAGTCCTGAGGACTAATCCAAATTCCGACATAAGCCCTGACGTCCACTCAGGCTCAAGCACATCACAAGCACCAATGTGATCGTCTCGCTAAGATTGTGAGGAGCTGCACTCCACTCATCATTAGCTTTCTATATAAACTAGATCATCTCACATTTCCGCTGGTGAATGATACCAACTGTGACGCTTCCCAGCATCCTAGAACTATGCTCTAGCACGCTTAACTCTCATCCTCTTGGATCTTACTACCATCGCTATAGCAGAGATTTAGTCTATTATATCATTAGCTAATGACAAATAGCACTAGTGTTGTCACATAAAATGGTTACCGAAGATGCTGAAATCCGGAAATCGCTCAACACGCTTTTCATCCAAATCAATTGGGTTGAACAACTTCCTGCAGAAATGTACTCCGCTTCGGCAGTCGAGAGTGCTATGCAATTCTGCTTTTTACTGTGCCATGCAACAAGGCAATGGCCAAGATAGAAGCATGCACCACTCGTGCTTTTCCGGTCATCCACTGATCCAGCCCAATCGGCATCTGAGTATCCAACAATATCCAAACTTGTTCCCATAGGATACCAAATTCCGAAATTGATTGTACCTTTGATATATCGGATGATCCGTTTCACCGCTTTCAGGTGAACCTCCTTCGGTGCTGATTGATATCTCGCACAAATCCCAACACTGAAGGATATATCCGGGCGACTAGCCGTGAGATATAGTAGACTTCCAATCATACTGCGATACAGTTTCTCGTCTACATTCTCACTATGTGATTCACTTCCAAGTCCCTTATGGCTAGTTCCCATTGGAGTCGGAAAATCCTTAGAATTTTCTAGATCAAACTTTTTGACCAACTCCATTGCATACTTGGATTGACACAAGTGAATTCCTTCATCGTTTTGTTTAACTTGTAATCCAAGAAAATAAGTCAATTCGCCCATCATGGACATCTCAAATTCGCTTTCCATGGTCTCCGCGAATTTAGAAGCATCATTATCTCTTGTTGCGCCAAATACAATGTCATCGACATAGATTTGTGCAACTATGAAATTGTTTTGATAATGCTTCACAAAGAGAGTCCTGTCAGCTCCCCCTCGAGTGTAGCCCTTTTCCAAAAGGTGCTTTGTCAACCTTTCGTACCATGCTCGCGGTGCTTGTTTCAGACCGTAAAGAGCCTTTTTCAGACGAAAAACATGGTTAGGTAGTTTATGATCCACAAAACCTTTCGGTTGAGCCACATAAACTTCCTCATTTAAAAACCCATTTAAAAAGCGCTCTTAACGTCCATTTGAAATAATTTGATTTTAAAATGACAAGCTATCGCAAATAAGATACGAATGGACTCGAGTCTAGCTACAGGGGCGAAAGTTTCATCAAAGTCTATACCTTCTACTTGAGAGTAGCCTTGAGCAACTAACCTTGCTTTGTTCCTGATGATAGTACCATCTTCATTTTTCTTGTTCTTGAAGATCCATTTGGTACCTATCACATTGTGTTGCTTCGGAGGCTTCGTTAATTCCCAGACTTTGTTTCGCTCAAATTGATGGAGCTCTTCCTGCATTGCTTTAATCCAGTAGTCATCTTGGAGAGCTTCATCAACATTCCTTGGTTCGATTTGAGATACATAGCATGCAAATCCGCAAACCAATTGTCTCCGTGTTCTAACTCCTTCTTGTGGATCTCCAATGATGTTCGATTCAGGGTGATCCTTGGAGATGCGTAACGTTTGAGGTAGAGGAGTAGACGGAGGTACACGAGATGATTCCTGCACATCAGATAAGCTTGAAGAACCGTTAGATGCATCAACATTATTATCGAAAGAATTGTTAGAAGAAGATGCATTAGCAGGTGTATCATCATCAAGAGAGATATCGAGGGTAGATTTTTCAGATTCAAAGTGAAAAGCTTCATCTACCTTAACATTTATCGATTCTACGATCGTCTTAGATTCTAAGTTAAAAACTCGATATGCTCTGCTGTTTGTAGAATAACCTAAGAAAATCCCTTCGTCACTTCGAGAGTCAAATTTTCCAAGATTTTCGCGATCACGTAAAATAAAACACCGACTCCCAAAGATACGAAAATATTTGATGTTAGGTTTTCTACAAAACCATAGTTCATATGGTGTATTCAAAGTCCCCGGGCGCAAATACACGCGATTAATAACATAGACAGCAGTGTTCACCGCTTCAGCCCAAAAATATAAAGGTAGGTTCCGGCTATGAAGCATAACACGTGCCATCTCCTGTACGACCCTGTTTTTGCGCTCGACTACACCATTTTGTTGAGGTGTATAAGGTGCGGAGAATTCATGTTTAATGCCATTAGAAGTGCAAAAATCAATGAATTTGGAATTTATGAATTCTCCACCTCTATCACTTCTAACTCGAGTAATCCTTTCATTCTTTTCAATCATAATACGATGGCAGATTTCGTGAAAAGAATCAAAAGTATCAGCTTTTTCTTTTAAAAATGCTACCCAAGTATATCTAGAAAAATCATCAACCAATAAGAAAATATACCATTTACCTCCCAAGATGGTTGACGAGTTGGCCCCATTAAGTCCATATGCAAAAGTTCCAAAGGCCGTTTTGTACCTATGTGGTTCAAGTTCTTGTGTGCAGTCCTAGACTGTTTTCCCTTTTGGCAACCGCCACACACAATGTTTTGTTCAAAAGAAAGTTTAGGAACCCCCTTGACCACATCTTTGTTTGAAATTCTAGCAAGTTCCTTAAAGTTTATGTGACCTAGCCTTTCATGCCAAAGTGTTTCATTTTTCAAAGATGCTAGGTTACATTTTTCAGAAATTTAGTAGGAACTACATAACAATTGTTTTCTGATCTAACCCCTTTTAAAAAGAAAGCATGGTTCTTGTCAGTTACAGTACATTTATCAGATGAAAAATTAACTGAATAACCATTATCACAAAGTTGACTTATGCTTATGAGGTTAGTCTTAAGGCCATGAACAAATAACACATTATTTAGAACCGGGCCATCTGGAATAGCTACCGTTCCCTTTCCAACAATTTTGGAAGACCGACCATCTCCGAAAACAACAAGTCCTCCGGAGATTTTCTCAAAGTTTGAAAACAGTTTTTGTCACCGGTCATATGACGGGAACACCCGCTATCCAGATACCAAGACGAACTATCATATGCATGCAAGGAAACATTGGTAACAAGACAAGGGAAAATTTCACCTTTGCGCACCCAAACCTTTTTGGAATGCGTCGGTAATGGTCGTGAAGTTGATCTCCTAGGTGAAAGCGTCTTGCTTGAAGAATTGCTGCTCCTTGATGATGTCGTCTTGAGCGGTGAACTACCAAGGCTCTTTTCCTTCAAATGATGTGCATTTGATTTCTGAGGAATCACCCTTTTGGTAGTCATTGCAAGAGGTGCTTGAGGTGTGCGTTTGGCTCCCGTCTTGCAATTTCTCCTTATGTGCCCTGAAATGCCACAACGAAAACATACCTTAGTTCTTGACGATCCCGAGAAGGATGAAGTAGGCTTGTTGTCGTTGGTTGTCGTGAATTCCGGTGTCGGAGGAGGAGATACCGACTGAGGCACAAAAACTGTCCCACTCGAACTTGGAATGTCTCCAGTTTGAGTGTATCCGAGGCCGAACTTATTTGTTTGACCAAGACCAAGAAGTCTGTCCAACTTACTCCTTCCAGAAGAAAATCTCTTTAAGTCATCCTTTAGTTGGCGTATGGTCTTCGTCATTTCCATTTTTCCTGTCGAGCCTCGCCGTAGAGCTTCAAGAAGTAATTCGCTTTGTTCACCATTTCTCATGTTCTTTCTCGAAATGCTCATTGGACTCTTGAAGGGAAACATTTGCTTTGGCTAGATTATCCCTTTCCACTTCAAGATCGGTTGAGAGAGAAGTTACCCTTTTTACTTCTTCTTCGAGATCCTGCAATCTCCCTCTCAACCCCTTGTTTTGCTTTGCCAGTTTCTTTGAATCCCTCAAAAGCTTATGGTAGGCAAGAGCAAAATCTTCACCTTCAGAATTGCTCGATTCATCGTCCGTTGCAATCTTTTCAACAGGGAGGAGTTGGACAAGGAATCGGATGTACTTGCCATTAAGCACATGAAGGGTGAAGATGTAGTGGACGCGTGGAAAGCTGTCGCGTTGTCTTCTTCATCACTTGAGGATGACTCATTTGACGTGGAGTTGTCATCCCAAGTAACGACTTGCATCGCTTTCTTCTTTGCCGGATTCTTGTTGGGACACTCCGTTGCAATGTGGCCGTAGCCTCGACATTTGAAGCACTGAACTTGTCCCTCTGAACTTTTCTTATCCTTTGAGAAGTTCTCTTGCTTTCTTGACTTGTAGCTTGAAGAACCCTTGCCTTTCTTCGACTTTCCGAAGGATGGAGTTTTGCTTGGATTACCCCTTCGAAAGTTGCGGCGAAACTTCCTTGTCAAGAGAGCGAGCTGCTTCTCAAAGTCCTCCATAGATAGGTTCTCGTCATCGTCCGAGGAGGATGAATCCGCGTCTTCTTCTTTAGTTGATTTCAATGCGTAACCTGAAGACTTAGAAGAGGATGCCTTTCCAGAAGAATAGTTAGTAGGAAATGTCATTTCATAAGTTTGTAAAGCACCTACTAATTCTTCTACACGCATTTCGTCCGGGTGTTTAATTGTTTCAATGGCTGCGACCTTCGGGCGAAATCGTTCAGGAAGAGTTCTTAGAATTTTTCTTACAACTTTAAATTCTGGAATCTTCTCTCCCAAGTTAGCACATGAGTTTACGATGTCTTGCAATCGTGTGTAATAGTCAGTGAAAGATTCATTCTCTGCCATAGAGATAGAGTCAAACTTGCTCGTAAGCATTTGCAGTTTCTGAATCTTCACAAGGTTAGTTCCCTCATGCGTAACTTGAAGAACATCCCAGATTTCTTTCGCAGTCTCACATGCCGAGACGCGAGAGAACTCTGTTTGTGACAAAGCATTAAATAGAGCATTAATTCCTTTGCCATTGTAAGAAGAAGAATCTATCTCTTCCTTGGTCCATTTCGACCTAGGTTTTAAGGTGCGAACATCATCTATAATTTCAGTTGGATTAGACCATCCTAATTCAATTGATTGCCACACCCTTTCGTCGATGGAAATTAAAAAGGCTTTCATCCGTACTTTCCAGTACGCATAATTTGTTCCATCAAAGAAAGGGGGTCGATTGATGTTTCCACCTTCAACCATTGTTTACAACCCTATTCCCGCTCTGATACCACTTGTTGGGTTATATTAATATGGATCTAAATAGGGGAAAAAACACCTAGAGGGGGGTGAATAGGTGTAAACAATAAACACTCAAAAAATCATTGCGCAATAAAACCCAATGCGGAAATAAAATAACACGCAAGATTTTTACGTGGAAAAACTCCAAACCGGAGTAAAAAACCACGGGACCGATAACACGGCGAAATCCACTAGAATTAACACACGTACAAGGTGATATAACGTACTCACAGACGACTCAACCTTTTACCATACGCTCCTAGTAGATCTTCTCCGCTCGCTCCACGACGCTTCTCGAATCCACGATCTGCGCCCAACGCTGAATCCACAGCGTCCAACGTCGAGTCCACGACGTCCGACCGAATCCACGGTCTTCACCCAGTAGCACGCTTCGAATCCACGAACGTACCTCACTCCGAATCCACGAGAGCGGTTGCACCTTGAATCCACAAGGCCACGCGAGTCCACGCGCCGATTTAGGGTAAATCGTTGTTTTTTGGGTGGTGATTGTGATGACCTGGATCTCCGCAGAGCTGTCGGTGCGTTGGGTGGCCATTGGAGGCCTACGCGGTGTGCGGGAGGTGTTTGGGGCACGATTGGACACTAGTGTTGGACTTTGGACTTAAAATGGATCACGCGGGTGATCGGGGGACCCCGTCGGATGCTTAGAGGTGTTTTCGCGCGAACCGGATATTGAGATTGGGCTCGGCGCGAAATTCGGATTGAAAATACCTTTCCGGGAGCCTCCGGCAAATTTTAGGATTTGAATTTGGCAAAACGGACGCCGGATTTGGAATCAGCGCGCGAAAACGGTCAAAACGGACTACCCACTTGTGAATTTTGTGCAAGGGTTACTGTTCACTGCCGGAACAGTAACTCCGGCGATCGCCGGCGGCGGCCGGCGGCGGGCAGCGGCGGAAGGCGGCGGAGGGCGCTCGGGCAGGCGGCGCGCGGCCGCGGGCAGGCGCTGAGGGCGCGGGCAGGCGCGGCGGGGGCGCGGGCAGGCGGCCGCTCCACGCGGCGGGCGTGCACCGAGCGGGGTGCCACGTGGCACGATCTTGTTGGTGGCTCACAGCACCCGGTCCACGGATCAATGTTGGTGCACGGTGGACCGACGGTAGGACACGTGGCGGCTTGTGATTGGTTCGGTTTTGTGCTCCCGGTCCACGCAAGGGGTGGAACAGGTGTACGCGACGTGCGGGGTGCGCGGTTCACGGGCGGTGCACGGTGGTTGGGACCACGTGGCGCGCCTCCATTGGCGGGTTCACGTGCACCGGGCGCAGTGAAAATTTTGGGGACACAGAGGGAATTATTTGAAAAGATTTTCTGGTTTTTCCTATTAATCCCATCCGAGGGCTCTTCAAGGGGGATTTTCGACCCCTTCGAGACCTCAGCTCGAAGGGGAGGTGAGAGGGAGATTTCTTCTCCTTCAAGAGGAGATTACACCTACCAAGTTTCAGATTTTCGGGTGGCACGGATTTCGAGATCTCGATTTTACGGCGCGGCGCGACGTTGCGTTTTCTGTGTTCTTCTTCGGCGCAGCAGCAGTGTTTTAGCTCCCCTGGCCTACCCCGAGCTCCTTTTTCTGTGATTTTTGCGCCGTTGGCTTCACGACAGGTAGGGCTTCATCTTTCATTTTGATCGCGCATTCTGATTTTGCTTCTTTGGCTCGGATCCCGAGGTAACAATGGTCCCCCTTTTTCTGTGAGGAATGTGAGGACAGCATCGGAGTATTTTGGCCATATCTTCGCGCACGAGCGTCTGATGGAGACGAGCTTATACAACTTTTTCATCTACAGATCGCAAGGAACGCGCTCGTATTTTTCTTGGAATTTTATGAGATTTATTTCGAGGTGAAAATCACTGTTTTCTCAGTGTACAGTGCGCAGTCTTTTTCCACAGTTTGTTGTTTGGATCACCACCTTGCCGGATTTTTATCTTGACTTACCGAACTCTGATTTGGGCGTGCAAGGTACCGTTGCGAAGCTAGCGACGCAAGGATCGCTGTGATATTTTTCTTGGAATTTTCTGGGCACTTTCTGCAGGTGATAATTTAACAGTTTCGAATCCGAGGTTGTATAAGAGCATTAATTGGGAGCCTAAGTGTAATTAGTGAGCTTTGTATTGTATCAGGAATATTACGGGTGTGCTAAAATTGTGGGAGCAAGGATTTGGAGTTTTTGGTATTTTCAGCTGTACGGATTGGGACAGTTGCACTTCAGGTGGGTGGTTGTTGCTTACCTCTATTTTGACATGCTCACTAGGAATATTAGAGTGATCCCTTTACTTGGACATCTTGATTAATCATAATTGGGGTTGGGTTATGCATGCCTGTGTGGGGATTGGGTTGGATATGTTAGCGTTTAACCTTGCATGTGGAATGGAATATTTATTTTGGACTATATGATTATCCTGTTAGTGGTTGGTACTATTTGAGGATTTTATGACATGCATAGGTGGATAGTGATGCTTTATTATGGAACATGGATTATAGACATGTGTGGTTGGATAATGTTTTAGCATGATGGTTATATCTATGCGGAGCTATTAATTGTTACACATGTGGAACCACTATTGGACACCTTTTCCTTTATTTCCTTGAGAACACTTGCATGCTTGTATGGACATCTAGATAGGCCATCTTTTATCGCTACACTTTCATGCTGGAACTTGACTTAGGAGAAACCTTGTTTGCTTCTTTTCTCCTTTTCGTTAGTCAGGTGGTTCTTGTTGCTCGGGTTTGAGCAGGGGTTTGGGTAGTGTAGCCGGGGCCTGGATTGTGGATTATGGGTTTTGGCGGCGACCGCGGATATTGGGCGGTTGACCGGATGTCGGTTATAGGACATCGGTGATAGGGCATGATTATGGACTACGGGGTTTTGTGGCAACCGCGGATAGTAGGCGGTTGACCAGATGTCGGATGTGGGACATGATTGTGATTGTGGGTTATTCCGGCGACCGCGGATATTGGGCGGTTGACCGGAGGTCGGTTGTTAAACCTGGTCGTGGATTTTGGGGTATTGCGGCAATCGCGGATTTTGGGCGATTGACCGAATGGTTACTTTTGCATCTGATTGGGAATCAGTTTTCTTTTAGTGGAGGGTTGTGTTCCACTGGGGCTTTATAGTTGTGATCCAGTCCTGCTTTTATCACACCGGCGCGGTTATTGCCCGGTGATGCTTTTATTACACCGGCGCGGTTATTGCCCGGTGATGCTTTCCTCGTGTGGGTCGCTCCCCTCGAGTTCCCCTCCGGAGGCCGGGGTCGGACAGTTATTGACGGTTTTGCTATCACATCGGCGCGGCTTTTTGCCCGATGATGAGGGCGGCAGCAGGAGTTTTGCTATCACATCGGCGCGGCTTTCTTGCCCGATGATGAGGGCGGTACAGATTGGGTTCATCTGGGACGGTTGGTTATTGTTTCTTATGGTTATTCCAGTCTAGGACTGCATTTTAGAGGCATAGTAGTGGTAGATCTCCCTTTTTCAGCAGTTTCATTTCTTACCACTCTTCTTTCCTTTTCGCCTCTGGTAGACCTAGTGGGTGCGTCAGAGTTTGAGGTTTTACCCACTAGGGGAGGCTACTGGTTTACTAGTAGTTCTCACCCCCATTCTTCTTTCCTCTTTTTCTTCTTCCTTGTTTTGCAGAGTCTTCTGCGGGTGCTACTGGACTTTCAGTGGCGGGTCGAGGAGAGAGGACGGCTGTGTAGATAGATCTCGAGGCTGGATGAGCGTGTTAGCTGGACTGTTGGTGTACCCAGGTTTTCCTCAGACGGTTGTACTTTCACTTTTGGGACTGGCTTTTGCCAGCAGGTTGTATGTATTTATTGTGAGCTGGGAGAGACTGATGTATCATTTATACTGATGTATTGTATTTTATTTCCAGCTTCAGTCTGAGATGTATTAGTTTTAGTTCAGCTCTGTTTTTATTGCTCATTTATTATTATCTCTTATATATCTGAGCAGGTTTGGCGCTTCGTGTACGCGGGAAATACCGTGTGCACGGCGGATCTGTAGACGGGCCCGGGTTCTGGTTTACACCCGGGGCGTGACAGTGATGATCCGCCGAATACTTAGGTTAGAAATAGATCGGAAATACCATCTAAGTATTCATTGATTTGATTCTACTCAAAATTTGAGTATGGAAAACCTAGAATCAAATCAATCAATATAGATGAAGAAACATAGAATTAATTTATTGATTTCCTTTCTTCTCTATATGTGGATCTTTCTCTTTCGGTAATATTTTTCTATGTTTTACCGATTAAAATCCTTTCTATCTTTCTTAACCCTAAAAAAGAATCATAGGGTCTATTTATAGGTTAGAAACCAATGGAAGAAGATACGGATCAAAAACAACCGTTTCTGGAACTTTTTACGGACGGCGATCCGGATCGGGGTTACTGTGATCCGGATTGTCGTAAAGAGATTGACGATTCCAGAAATCCAAGGGTTCGGGATCCGGATCGGATTGCCTGATCCGGATCGTTCATACAATTCGGAAAACATAACATTCGGGATCCGGATCATAATCTTCTAGGATCCGGATCGAAGTATTGTATGAAGCAACAACCTTCGGGATCCGGATCGCTGGCTCTGATCCGGATCCTGAGCCTGTTCGAACACCAGTTTTTGATTTTAATGCACTTAAACATTCTTCCAGGTGTTTCTACACTACAAGAAGTATTCGGGTCACCATAAATCTTTAGTTAAACATACCTGATCCTTTTGAATTCTTCTTTCTTGAGATTGAGGTATATGATCCAAAGTTCTTTCATCTTCAATCTTCAAGACTTAACACTTTCCACGAAATACGCCAACTCAAATTCCGTAACACGTTTGACGAAATCGGCCCACTTTCTGCCCATGCACACGACGTGGGCGCGGGAACGACTGGCACAAACTTACATCAACGAGATAGTAAGGTTGCATGGAGTACCGACATCTATCACGTCGGACAGAGACACGCGATTTGTGTCAAACTTTTGGCGAAGCTGTTGGGTTATAAGTAATTGGATCTAAATAGGGGAAAAAACACCTAGAGGGGGGTGAATAGGTGTAAACAATAAACACTCAAAAAATCAATGCGCAAATAAACCCAATGCGGAAAAATAAGAGAACACGCAAGATTTTTACGTGAAAAAACTCCAAACCGGAGTAAAAAACCACGGGACCGATAACACGGCGAAATCCACTAGAATTAACACACGTACAAGGTGATATAACGTACTCACAGACGACTCAACCTTTTACCATACGCTCCTAGTAGATCTTCCCGCTCGCTCCACGACGCTTCTCGAATCCACGATCCGCGCCCAACGCTGAATCCACAGCGTCCAACGTCGAGTCCACGACGTCCAACCGAATCCACGGTCTTCACCCAATAGTACGCTTCGAATCCACGAACGTACCTCGCTCCGAATCCACGAGAGCGGTTGCACCTTGAATCCACAAGGCCACGCGAGTCCACGCGCCGATTTTGGGGTAAATCGTTGTTTGTTTGGGTGGTGATGATCCGCCGAATACTTAGATTAAAGATAGATCGGAAATACCATCTAAGTATTCATTGATTTGATTCTACTCAAAATGTGAGTATGGAAAACCTAGAATCAAATCAATCAATATAGATGAAGAAACATAGAATAAATCTATTGATTTCCTTTCTTCTCTATATATGTGGATTTTTCTTTTCGGCTATTTTCTTCTGTAATAGCGGATGCCCTAGAAATGAATACAGGGCCTATTTATAGGTTAGAAACCATTGGAAGAAGATAGGATCAAAAACTGCCTTTTCTGGAGATTTTACCGACGGCGATCCGGATTGGAATTGACGATCCGGATTGCAGAAGCAAGAAAGACGATTTCCAGAAAATGCCTGTTCGGGATCCGGATCACAAAGTCCGATCCGGATCGTTCATACAGTTTTACCAGAACATCAATGTTCGGGATCCGGATTGCAAGTCCTGATCCGGATCGAGGAAGCAACAGGTAAAACTAGTGTTCGGGATCCGGATCAGAGGATGCTGCGATCCGGATTGAACCAGTGTATGAACAAACACCCTTCGGGATCCGGATTGCCGAGCCCGATCCGGATCCTGAACATGTCCCATGTCCAGTTTTTGATGTTTATGCAATAAAAACCTCTTCCAGGTGTTTCTACACTATAAGAAGTATTCGGATCATCAAAAATCTTTAGTTAAACGTACCTGATCCTTTTGAATTCTTCTTTCTTGAGATTGAGGTATACGATCCAAAGTTTCTTCATCTTCAATCTTCAAGACTTAATACATTCACGAAATACGCCAACTCAAATTCCGTAACAATCTCCCCCTTTGGCGGTTTCGTGACAAAACACAAATCCACAAAAGAAAATTCAAAAAGATATTTTTGTTGCTATCACCATACAACAAAAATTTACAAAAGAGATCCAGAAATTAAAAACATGAGATAAACTCCTAAGACAGACTCTAGACTTAGACATCTGTAATCTCTGCACACAAAAATCATTCTTGACAAAAAAATCGTTAGATACCTCAAGAATTGAAACATACAAAACCAAATACAGAGATAGAGTTTATTCTCATCATGACATTTGAAAAATTCAGATATGTAAGAGAATCATAGTTAAAACCAACATATCTTCTAAGCATTCAAAAACCAAATGTCAAAGTATGTTAGTCCAACATCAACTTGTTAGTCATATTACATGCCCAAATAGTTAGTCGAATAGTTAGTATAGAGGCATGCCACAATCAACAAATAAAAACCAAAGTTGAGTTGAAGATACTTACCTTGATATTCACAAAGTTCAGTTCACATCATTCATTGTTTCATTGTTCAGAGTTCTCTCTAACTCTCTCCCCCTTTTTGTCACAAAACAAAGCCAAATAATTACAAAACCAAGGAGAGTTAAAACGATAGACAAACAAGAAAAGTGAAAGACCTGCAAAAAGCAAAAGAAGGTCAGAACAAAAACTTATTCCGGAGAGTCGGAGTCATCGGATGTTGTGCATCCCATTTTAGCAAACATCTTCTTCACTAGTTTCTTCAGTGATGAGACAGACTTATTCAGAGTGATTTGAGAAGCTGTGAGGATTTCCAGCTCATTTTTCATAACTTGAAGGTCTCCTCTCATTTCAGTGAACTCAGCAGACATACGTTCCTGTTCATTTGAAAGCCGCTGTTGTTCTTTAAAGATAGAGGTGACAGAGGCATCATCGTCAGAGGTGGATGGAGGTGCCTGCTGTGAAGGAGGAACTGGGGCTGTGGAAGTACCCGCTTGTGGTCGAGCTCGTTGTCGGAGTGGAGGAGATGGGGGATCATCTTGCTTTGTTGACAAAGACTTGACAATGGTTGTCTCATTTATTGTCCCCAAACTATACATGTAAGAGCTCGCGCTTGTATCCACTTTAAACTTCTTGAGGATGCGCATGATAATCATTGGGTATGGTAGTCGCTCTGTGGGGTGTGAATGTTCGACATAGCGCGTCATCCTATTCCAAATGAGATAAGGAATGTTCAGATTTGCTCCCATCAATGCAGTCGGGTTGTCAAGAAGATAGAGAAAAAGCATTCTATCCCATCGAAGGACTTTCGTGTTCATATTTGGAAGAATGTTGTAACAGACAATGAAGTTTATGTACTTGTACTCTTTCTTAAGTTCTTTGGAGAAAACAGAATTTCCGGTAGACAAAGTTTCCGGAACGCAGATTCCGTTAACTACAACTCTCCACGAGTTGTCGTTGAAGCTTTGAGTCTTGAGGTAGTGGAGTCCATCAGATCTTGCTTTCATATTAAGCACCTCTCCAATCAGTTGGGGAGTGACTTTGATTTTGATACCTTTAACCACGGTATGAAATTCTCGTCGTCCGTCTTCATGATCCATTAGACTCGTAGCATTCTGGTAAAACATGCGAACTGAGTGCGGGCAATACCCAGTTGATTCGGGAAAGTTGCAAATTGGACCGAGACCAGCTTGATTAAATAACCTCCCAAACGCTGCAGAGCGTTCCATCATTGGTTTGACATTGACATGTCTCTCACCGATACATTCTCTTTTCTCAAAATCCTTGATTCTTGTAGAGCTAATGAATTCCTGAGGAGGAGGCTGGCTAGCTATAGGTTCGTTGATTGAAATGCCCTGAGCACTACCTCTTTTCCTTGCACCAGTCTTTGTTCTTGTTCTGATTTGACTTGGTTCCATGGGAGCTTTTCCCTTTTCTGCAGCAGTAGGAGGAACCTTTGTCTTTGAGGTTTCTGCAGGTGCTTTCCCCTTGGATACAATAGGGACATCTTCCTCAATCTCTAGGTTATCCCAGTCAATCGAGTCCGTTTCCGAATCCGTGTCGGAATCATTCTCAGCTCGCTTGGTTCTCTTTGCTTTCTTAGGTTTGGCAGTGTCCTTAACATGGACCATTGCAGCAAGTAGGAAAATGATCCAGGTGATCACCATTGCTGAAAGTGCTTTGAGTTTAAAAGGTGTCCTGTGAAAACCAACTCAAGAACACATGAAAAATCGTCAATTTTGAAAAATTTGAAACATTGTACCTAGACAATCATAATCATGTAGAGAAGCCAAGAATCAAATTAGTTTTCCAAAAAGAATTTTAAAAATAGATCAATTCCATGATTTTCAAAAATTCCTCTTTTATGCCCTAAAACCAGAATTTTTAGAAATCGAAGCCTAAAAACTCGTTAATCTTGAGAAAACCCAGCATAAAAGCAAAACTAATTGACCCAGAGTTCTTATTTCAAAAGAAATTTGATCAAAAACCATTCACAAACGAAAAAGATCCAAGATTTCAACTCACGTTTGATGAAAAACCATAAAAACTGTGAAAAACCGAGTTTTGATCAATAAAACTTACTTGAATCCGAAGAACTTTGAGTTTGGAAGCTCCAAAATGCAAGAAATCTAGAGAGAGAAGCTCTAGAGATTTTAGAACAAAAGATTAGGGTAAAAGAAATCAAATCCTCTTTGTTCTTATAAAAACCCTAGCCGTGATCCGGATCGGATCGAGAATGTGATCCGGATCGGCTACCCGCAGGAAGAATCCTGCGTTCGGGATCCGGATCACTTACCCCGATCCGGATCGGCTTCAACTTTTTCTCCAGAAAAATTCAGAAAAATTCCATAAAATCCAGAAAAAGTATGTAAGCACTTTACCATGTCAACTTTAAACAAAAGACATCGTTTCATACAACAAGAAATAGATTATGCAAAATCTATCAAAAATACCCAAAAATGAAACGAAAATTTACGAAAGTTAAAACACTTAAAGTTGAACAACTTCAATTACATCTATCCTGATCTTATGTGTAATGCCTTTATCAAATCATCAATTTTGGTAAAGAAAATGAAATACCAAGATCAATAGATGTTTGAAATCCCAGATAAGTTAGATAATATATCTAGACAATCTGTTGAAGGAGTGGCTCTTTGAGCATCTTTTACTAAAAATCCCACCTTATACCAACCATGAAATACGACTGAGTCAAGTATTTCAATATGAATTTCATCAACAATTTTCAAAACAAAAATTTGCTTTTCATTCATGGAGTATCTTTTTCTTTCTTTCATTTTCTCCATGTGGTGGTAGTTTTCACACTCCTCATGGGATGTAACTCTTTCCACATCTTTTGAGCATTTTACATTTCATTGACTCCCCCTCAATTGGCTATCAATTATTTAATATATAAGTATTCAACCAAACCATTGATCTCGAATTCATACTCGACTAAGCAATCAAATATGATAATGACTATACCAAGAGATCATTGAGAGAGAAATTGACTTTGATCACTTAAAAGATGGTTTAATTAACGTAAATGATCATTGCAACATTGAAATATTATGACATCAAAAGCATAATAAATTTCTAAATGCATAAAAGGATGCAATTAAAGTCAATTATGATTTATGCTCAATTAATGTCCTATGTACAAAACATAGATAAAGAACAAAACAAAAACAAAAACAAAACCTAACCTAAGCAAAGGTTTCAAAAAGGTTATTTCAAGGAAAGCATGCCAATTGCTTTACGCAAGTGAATAAAACGTTTTTGATCCAAAGGTTTTGTTAAGATATCAGCTAATTGATCCTCAGTTGAAATATATGACAGTTGAAGAATGTTTGATTCAACTAGCTCTCTAAGAAAATGATATCTAAGTTCAATATGTTTTGTTCTAGAGTGCAACACAGGGTTTTTAGAAATGTTAATAGCACTAGTGTTGTCACATAAAATGGTTACCGAAGATGTTGAAATCCGGAAATCGCTCAACACGCTTTTCATCCAAATCAATTGGGTTGAACAACTTCCTGCAGAAATGTACTCCGCTTCGGCAGTCGAGAGTGCTATGCAATTCTGCTTTTTACTGTGCCATGCAACAAGGCAGTGGCCAAGATAGAAGCATGCACCACTCGTGCTTTTCCGGTCATCCACTGATCCAGCCCAATCGGCATCTGAGTATCCAACAATATCCAAAGTCGTTCCCATAGGATACCAAATTCCGAAATTGATTGTACCTTTGATATATCGGATGATCCGTTTCACCGCTTTCAGGTGAACCTCCTTCGGTGCTGATTGATATCTCGCACAAATCCCAACACTGAAGGATATATCCGGGCGACTAGCCGTGAGATATAGTAGACTTCCAATCATACTGCGATACAGTTTCTCGTCTACATTCTCACTATGTGATTCACTTCCAAGTCCCTTATGGCTAGTTCCCATTGGAGTCGGAAAATCCTTAGAATTTTCAAGATCAAACTTTTTGACCAACTCCAGTGCATACTTGGATTGACACAAGTGAATTCCTTCATCGTTTTGTTTAACTTGTAATCCAAGAAAATAATTCAATTCGCCCATCATGGACATCTCAAATTCGCTTTCCATGGTCTCCGCGAATTTGGAAGCATCATTATCTCTTGTTGCGCCAAAAACAATGTCATCGACATAGATTTGAGCAACTATGAAATTGTTTTGATAATGCTTCACAAAGAGAGTCCTGTCAGCTCCCCCTCGAGTGTAGCCCTTTTCCAAAAGGTGCTTTGTCAACCTTTCGTACCATGCTCGCGGTGCTTGTTTCAGACCGTAAAGAGCCTTTTTCAGACGAAAAACATGGTTAGGTAGTTTATGATCCACAAAACCTTTCGGTTGAGCCACATAAACTTCCTCATTTAAAAACCCATTTAAAAAGGCGCTCTTAACGTCCATTTGAAATAATTTGATTTTAAAATGACAAGCAATCGCAAACAATATACGAATGGACTCGAGTCTAGCTACAGGGGCGAAAGTTTCATCAAAGTCTATACCTTCTACTTGAGAGTAGCCTTGAGCAACTAACCTTGCTTTGTTCCTGATGATAGTACCTTCTTCATTTTTCTTGTTCTTGAAGATCCATTTGGTACCTATCACATTGTGTTGCTTCGGAGGCTTCGTCAATTCCCAGACTTTGTTTCGCTCGAATTGATGGAGCTCTTCCTGCATTGCTTTAATCCAGTAGTCATCTTGGAGAGCTTCATCAACATTCCTTGGTTCGATTTGAGATACATAGCATGCAAATCCGCAAACCAATTGTCTCCGTGTTCTAACTCCTTCTTGTGGATCTCCAATGATGTTCGATTCAGGGTGATCCTTGGAGATGCGTAACGTTTGAGGTAGAGGAGTAGACGGAGGTACACGAGATGATTCCTGCACATCAGATAAGCTTGAAGAACCGTTAGATGCATCATTATTATCGAAAGAATTGTTAGAAGAAGATGCATTAGCAGGTGTATCATCATCAAGAGAGATATCGAGGGTAGATTTTTCAGATTCAAAGTGAAAAGCTTCATCTACCTTAACATTTATCGATTCTACGATCGTCTTAGATTCTAAGTTAAAAACTCGATATGCTCTGCTGTTTGTAGAATAACCTAAGAAAATCCCTTCGTCACTTCGAGAGTCAAATTTTCCAAGATTCTCACGATCACGTAAAATAAAACACCGACTCCCAAAGATACGAAAATATTTGATGTTAGGTTTTCTACAAAACCAAAGTTCATATGGTGTATTCAATGTCCCCGGGCGCAAATACACGCGATTAATAACATAAACAGCAGTGTTCACCGCTTCAGCCCAAAAATAAAAAGGTAAGTTCCGGCTGTGAAGCATAACACGTGCCATTTCCTGTACGACCCTGTTTTTGCGCTCGACTACACCATTTTGTTGAGGTGTGTAAGGTGCAGAGAATTCATGTTTAATGCCATTAGAAGTGCAAAAATCAATGAATTTGGAATTTATGAATTCCCCACCTCTATCACTCCTAACTCGAGTAATCCTATCATTCTTTTCAGTCATAATACGATTGCAGATTTCGAGAAAAGAATCAAAGGTATCAGCTTTTTCTTTTAAGAATGCTACCCAAGTATATCTAGAAAATCATCAACCAATAAGAAAATATACCATTTACCTCCCAGAGATGGTTGACGAGTTGGCCCCATTAAGTCCATATGCAAAAGTTCCAAAGGCCGTTTTGTACCTATGTGGTTCAAGTTCTTGTGTGCAGTCCTAGACTGTTTTCCTTTTTGGCAACCGCCACACACAAGGTTTTGTTCAAAAGAAAGTTTCGGAACCCCCTTGACCACATCTTTGTTCGAAATTCTAGCAAGTTCCTTAAAGTTTATGTGACCTAGCCTTTCATGCCAAAGTGTTTCATTTTTCAAAGATGCTAGGTTACATTTTTCAGAAATCTTAGAGGAACTACATAACAATTGTTTTCTGATCTAACCCCCTTTAAAAAGAAAGCATGGTTCATGTCAGTTACAGTGCATTTATCAGAAGAAAAATTAACTGAATAACCACTATCACAAAGTTGACTTATGCTTATGAGGTTAGTCTTAAGGCCATGAACAAATAACACATTATTTAGAACCGGGCCATCTGGAATAGCTACCGTTCCCTTTCCAACAATTTTGGAAGACCGACCATCTCCGAAAACAACAAGTCCTCCGGAGTTTTTCTCAAATGTTTGAAAACAGTTTTTATCACCGGTCATATGACGGGAACACCCGCTATCCAGGTACCAAGACGAACTATCATATGCATGCAAGGAAACATTGGTAGCAAGACAGGGGAAAATTTCACCTTTGCGCACCCAAACCTTTTTGGAGTGCGTCGGTAATGATCGTGAAGTTGATCTCCTAGGTGAGAGCGTCTTGCTTGAAGAATTGCTGCTCCTTGATGATGTCGTCTTGAGCGGTGTACTACCAAGGCTCTTTTCCTTCAATTGAGTTGCAGTTGATTTTCGAGGAATAGCCTTTTTGGTAGTCATTGCAAGAGGTGCTTGAGGTGTGCGTTTGGCTTCCGTCTTGCAATTTCTCCTTATGTGCCCTGAAATGCCACAACGAAAACATACCTTATCTTGTCGATTCCGAGGAGGATGTAGTAGGCTTGTTGTCGTTGCTTGTCGTGAATTCCGGTGTCGGAGGAGGAGATACCGACTGAGGCACAAATACTGTCCCACTCGAACTTGGAATGTCTCCAGTTTGAGTGTATCCGAGGCCGAACTTATTTCTTTGACCAAGACCAAGAAGTCTGTCCAACTTACTCCTTCCAGAAGAAAATCTCTTTAAGTCATCCTTCAGTTGGCGTATGGTCTCCGTCATTTCCAATTTTTCCTGTCGAGCCTCGCCGTTGAGCTTCAAGAAGTAATTCGCTTTGTTCACCATATCCATATAATTCTTCTCGAGTTGCTCATTGGACTCTTGAAGGGAAACATTTGTTTTAATCAAATTATCCCTTTCCACTTCAAGATCGGTTGAGAGAGAGGTTACCCTTTTTACTTCTTCTTCGAGATCCTGCAATCTCCCTTTCAACCCCTTGTTTTGCTTAGCCAATTTCTTTGAATCCCTCAAAAGCTTATGGTAGGCTAGAGCAAAATCTTCACCTTCAGAATCATCTGATTCATCGTCCGTTGCAATCTTTTCAACAGTGGAGTTGGACAGTGAATCGGATGTACTTGCCATTAAGCACATGAAGGGTGAAGATGTAGTGGACGCGTGGAAAGCTGTCGCGTTGTCTTCTTCATCACTTGAGGATGACTCATTTGACGTGGAGTTGTCATCCCAAGTAACGACTTGCATCGCTTTCTTCTTAGCCGGATTCTTGTTGGGACACTCCGTTGAAATGTGGCCGTAGCCTCGACATTTGAAGCACTGAACTTGTCCCTCTGAACTTTTCTTATCCTTTGAGAAGTTCTCTTGCTTTCTTGACTTGTAGCTTGAAGAACCCTTGCCTTTCTTCGACTTTCCGAAGGATGAGTTTTGCTTGAATTTCCCCTTCGAAAGTTGCGGCGAAACTTCCTTGTCAAGAGAGCGAGCTGCTTCTCAAAGTCCTCCATAGAAAGGTTCTCGTCGTCGTCCGAGGAGGATGAATCCGCGTCTTCTTCTTTAGTTGATTTCAATGCGTAACCTGAAGACTTAGAAGAGGATGCCTTTCCAGAAGAATAGTTAGTAGGAAATGTCATTTCATAAGTTTGTAAAGCACCTACTAATTCTTCTACACGCATTTCGTCCGGGTGTTTAATTGTTTCAATGGCTGCGACCTTCGGGCGAAATCGTTCAGGAAGAGTTCTTAGAATTTTTCTTACAACTTTAAATTCTGGAATCTTCTCTCCCAAGTTAGCACATGAGTTTACGATGTCTTGCAATCGTGTGTAATAGTCAGTGAAAGATTCATTCTCTGCCATAGAGATAGAGTCAAACTTGCTCGTGAGCATTTGCAGTTTCTGAATCTTCACTAGGTTAGTTCCCTCATGCGTAACTTGAAGAACATCCCAGATTTCTTTCGCAGTCTCACATGCCGAGACGCGAGAGAACTCAGTTTGTGACAAAGCATTAAATAGAGCATTAATTCCTTTGCCATTGTAAGAAGATAATCTATCTCTTCCTTGGTCCATTTCGACCTAGGTTTTAAGGTGCGAACATCATCTAAAATTTCAGTTGGATTAGACCATCCTAATTCAATTGATTGCCACACCCTTTCGTCGATGGAAATTAAAAAGGCTTTCATCCGCACTTTCCAGTACGCATAATTTGTTCCATCAAAGAAAGGGGGTCGATTGATGTTTCCACCTTCAACCATTGTTTACAACCCTATTCCCGCTCTGATACCACTTGTTGGGTTATAAGTAATTGGATCTAAATAGGGGAAAAAACACCTAGAGGGGGGTGAATAGGTGTAAACAATAAACACTCAAAAAATCATTGCGCAAATAAACCCAATGCGGAAAAATAAAAGAACACGCAAGATTTTTACGTGGAAAAACTCCAAACCGGAGTAAAAAACCACGGGACCGATAACACGGCGAAATCCACTAGAATTAACACACGTACAAGGTGATATAACGTACTCACAGACGACTCAACCTTTTACCATACGCTCCTAGTAGATCTTCCCGCTCGCTCCACGACGCTTCTCGAATCCACGATCCGCGCCCAACGCTGAATCCACAGCGTCCAACGTCGAGTCCACGACGTCCGACCGAATCCACGGTCTTCACCCAATGGCACGCTTCGAATCCACGAACGTACCTCGCTCCGAATCCACGAGAGCGGTTGCACCTTGAATCCACAAGGCCACGCGAGTCCACGCGCCGATTTTGGGGTAAATCGTTGTTTGTTTGGGTGGTGATGATCCGCCGAATACTTAGATTAAAGATAGATCGGAAATACCATCTAAGTATTCATTGATTTGATTCTACTCAAAATGTGAGTATGGAAAACCTAGAATCAAATCAATCAATATAGATGAAGAAACATAGAATAAATCTATTGATTTCCTTTCTTCTCTATATATGTGGATTTTTTCTTTTCGGCTATTTTCTTCTGTAATAGCGGATGCCCTAGAAATGAATATAGGGCCTATTTATAGGTTAGAAACCCTAGGAAGAATATACGGATCAAAAACAGCCTTTTCTGGAAAGATTTACCGACGGCGATCCGGATTGGATTTGGCGATCCGGATTGCAGAAGCAAGAAAGACGATTTCCAGAAAATTGCTTGTTCGGGATCCGGATCGTAGTCCCCGATCCGGATCGTTCATACAGTTTTACCAAACATCAATGTTCGGGATCCGGATTGCAAATCCTGATCCGGATCGAGGAAGCAAAAGGTAAAACTAGTGTTCGGGATCCGGATCAGAGGATGCTGCGATCCGGATTGAACCAGTGTATGAACAAACACCCTTCGGGATCCGGATTGCCGAGCCCGATCCGGATCCTGAACATGTCCCATGTCCAGTTTTTGATGTTTAAGCAATTAAAACCTCTTCCAGGTGTTTCTACACTATAAGAAGTATTCGGATCATCAAAATTCTTTAGTTAAACGTACCTGATCCTTTTGAATTCTTCTTTCTTGAGATTGAGGTATACGATCCAAAGTTTCTTCATCTTCAATCTTCAAGACTTAATACATTCACGAAATACGCCAACTCAAATTCCGTAACAAAACACGCAATAACAATCCACTAAGAATTGAAGAATAACAAGGTGATTACCGACTCCACGGACTCGACCCCTCCTTCAAGTTCTTCGGACCTTGCGCTCCACCGATTGCACGTCCACTGCACACGTTCGAATCCACGAACGCCACTCGAATCCACGAGCACACGTTTCGAATCCACGAAACGCCTTCAACACACAGAATCCACGGTGCTACGTCGAATCCACGACGCGAACTCAGCCGATAAAGAAATATAGGCTTCGATGGTGATCCTTTGCTTAGATTATCATTGAGGAACCGTAGAAAGAATTTCTAAGCAAAGTTTAGTTCAATTCGACAAAAGATAGATCTTGGAAGAACCGTCGAATTGACCTAAAAGAGGCTAAAAAAGAAGAAAGATAAAACCAGCCTCTAGGGTTGCTCTCGAGTGTTTTCGGTATTGGTCATTATCGTCGAGAAACCCTAAGTATCTATTTATAACCCTTGGAAACGAATTAGAGTCGGTTTAGGAAACTTTTCCCGAGGCAACATTGTGTACCGGTACCAAATATTGTGTTCCGGTACTCAATGGTGCAAAACACAGATTTTTCTATTGTGTTCCGGTACGCGAGTCTGTGTTCCGGTACGCAATACAAATTTCAGAAAATTCTGTGTCGGGTTTGAGGAACTTCAAGTGTGGTTCCGGTACTCAATGTAAAAACTGATTTTTCCAAGATAAACTTTATCCAAAACAAACCAAGTACCGGAATCCAAACTTAAATAAAGTTGTAAGTTAAAACCAAGTTCCTAAAACCAAGTCTAAACCGGTTTTCATTAATTTCCTGTTTCCAATGATTATAAACGAACTTTAATCACCATGAACAATATTTAATCATACCTGAGAGTTGACTTGGGCTCATGTTGAATCTTCAATGAGTCTTCGAAGGCTGAATTGACAATTTGATCCCTTTAAGACTCCGACTCAACTCACTGACTTGACTCACGAAATATGCCAACACCAAAAAGCCGTAACAATCTGCACCCCCTTTCTTCTCCTTTCCCTTTTTGCCTCTGATCACCTGGTGGGCATATCTGAGCTGAGGCTTTACCCACTAGGGGAGGCTACTGTTTATAGTAGTACTTACCCCCCCCCCCATTGTTTTTTCTTGTTTCTTTCTTCCCCTTGTTTTGCAGAGTCCTCCGTGGGAGTTGCTGGGCCGTCAGCAACTGATCGAGGCAAGCAGATTGCGGACTAGGTAGAGAGCCACCTGAGGGTTGTAGCTGGAGATTTTGGGTACCTGGTCTTCTCAGACAGCTTTTATTTATTTTCTTTTTGGGTCTGGCTTCTGCCAGCTGTTTGTATTTTAGTGGTGAGCTGGGAGAGACATCTGTATTTTATTTCACTGTTGTACTCTTTTACTTCCAGCTTCTGTCTGAGATACAGTAGTTTTAGTTTAGCTCTGATTATTTTGCTCTGTTATTATTATTTCTTATATCTGAGCAGGTTACCGACGCTTCGTGTATGTGGGAAATACCGCATGCACGTCGGATCTGTAGACGGGCCCGGGTTCTGGTTTACACCCGGGGCGTGACACGCCGCCTATGCAAAACCCCGCACAGGCGAAGCGTCCAACCTGCAAGAAAAGGTACTACAGCTAACAGATATCAGAGCTAAAAAGTAAATCTGCTATAAAACAAAAACCAAACAACTGTACAACTGGAAATAATAATAACAATGTCCATCTCCCAAAAATGATAATCACACAATATCCTCAGGTACAAAACTCAGAACTCAACAGGAAGGTATCTCCAATAAAACATCAGTGTACAGGCTCTCAATACATATCATATCCTCACTACATCAGTCTCTCAAAAGAGAAAAATAAAATAACTAATCTACTGAAGATCTCCTCTGAATGGGTACCGCTACTCTCCAACGACGGGTAGGGATCTAGTTCGCGACTCCCTCGCCTCGATCAACACCCGCAGAATCAGCAACACCCGCTAAGACTCTGCAAAATAAAGGAGATAAAAGAAAAAGGAGGGGGAAAACCCCCAATGGGTGTGAGAACTACACCAAAAAGGGAGTTCTCAGTGGGTACCACCGCCAGGCCCGACGATCTGCCCACTAAGTCCACTAGAGGCATAAGATAACCAATGCAGTAAAAACTGAATAAGAAAGCTGGAGACACTCAACAGCTACCATGCCTCTATCTAAATGCTTAAAAGGGGAAACCGATGAAGGATATGCCACCACTAGCACATGAAGTGCACAATCGACCCAATCGAGCTGACTGCCACATCTGGTCCGGTCAAACCTGCGCCCACCTACAACCACCTCTCACTGCCGGGCAGGAATTACGTAGGGTGTCCAAACAGACTAACTCGCTATCGAGTAGTGGCTCATGCAGGCTATAGTCGAAATCCACGCTCTCTCTCAGAACGGATAGACTTAAGATGCTCAACGTGTAATAATCTGAAATTTTAAATTTTAATAAATAAATTTCAGAGCAAATTTTGGTTCAATCTTGACCTCAAAAGATTTAATCTAGCTCAATTAAGCAAATGCCAGAAAAATTCGTGGCACGAATCACGAGACAAAAAGGCTAATTTTTAATTCGGACATAATTTTGCAGATCCGATTTGACCGTTGCGATCGTCTCGTCGAACTAAGCGATTTTCATATTCAGCACTTTTCGATCCGACGATCGGATCTTCCAGAAATAAAAGAAGAAGTGGACAAATTGGGGTTTAATGGAACAGTAAACCCCTGCACAGTGTTTTAAGTAAACACTGTTCATGAACAGTAAACCCCAAATTCCGTTTCCCGTCGACTGCAACGTGGACCATTTCACTGTTCGGAATCCGGATTCAGCAATCCAGGTAGTCGTTTTTATTGGCCTCGACGTTCCGGACGCAATGGCGCAGACGAAAACCTCGTTTGCCGACCCTGGAATTTTTAAAAGCGTAAAAACTGCGATTTTAGATAGTTTTTTTTATGGACCCAAAAATCATCCGGACACCGTGTGGGAAAATAAAAATCACCATCTTATAGGTTTCGACGTGCCGGAGACGCTGGCGCAATCCGTTTTCCGTCCTGACGAGCGGAACGCCTCGAAACGCGTAAAATATCAGTAAAAAGGGTTTTTTTTTAAATTTGCATAAGGGGGGAGGGGTTTATGTGCAAAAAGGCATTCACTGGGCGTGAGGACTTAACTCCAAAACTTGCATAAAGAAAGGGGTTTTTGGCAATTGTACAAATTGTGCATGAAACCTCATGCAACCCGTGCTGCGACTCCTCGTTTCCCCTCCCCCACGTGCGAAGCCGTTTCTCAAGGCATCTGGAAGCTTCACCTCGTTGCTTCATCTCCCCCGTAGCTACCTGACGCCGCCACCATCTTATTTCTTCCTCCATCACCAGCAGCCGAGAGAGAAAAGAAAACCCCAAGTTGAAGGCCTCTTGGGTTGGGAAAGGTGTAGCACCTTTAGGAAGTCCAAAGTTGGCTCAAATCCAACAGGGGGACTACTTCGCCGTGCCTCCGGTCGCCGGTGGGAGCGCCTCCTTGTTGAAGGCGGGTTCTTGGCCGAGCTCTTTGGCGGGGAAGATCTGGCCGTTCAAACCCAAATTGGACCGTTGGATCTTCTCCTTCCAACGACTGTAGGAGGTACCCAGAGTCTTGGGTCGAACGGGCGCGGATCCAAGTCGCACGAGCCAACCCAAAGTTTCGGGTTTTGAACCCATCGCCGGAAAAGCCTTCTCCGGCGCCGCCGCCTGCTCCCGACCCAAGCCAACCCAGGTTAGTTCTCTGGGTCATATTGTAGCTCCCTATTAACTTGCATGTGACTCTTAACGTAAGGATTTAAAAATTTGCAGTTGCACCACCTTGCATCGAGCTCGGGCTCCGCCGTCGCCGCCGTCGCTCCTCACTCCGGCCAACCTTGCAGGTAGGTTCTAAACCTCCTAGGTAAGGCTTCCATCAAGTTGGTTTGGGCCCAAAAGCCTCTGTGTAAAAGGTTGATCCAATCTTTCACTTAATTAGTATTAAGGTTGGGTTTTCCGGCCGCCATTGCTCTTGGCCGCGGGCTGTGGCTCGGGCATGGACCAGATCTCTTCTGGGAGGCCCCTCTGACTAGTGCTTGCCCTGGTTCAGGTTGGGACTGAGCTGAATCATTGTTTGGTGCAACCCGAGAATAGCCCTATTTGTGTTCTTGCTCCGGCCAACTTTCCGGCGACTTTCCGACGCACCCGAGGTGAGCACCACACTCCCTTATCCCTACTGAGCATGATGCTCACTTAAAATCTGAATATTAGTGGGTGTAGATTAAAGGTTAGCATAATGGAAATTGCTTAGTTAATTGATTATGGACCAACTTTGTGTACGGGCCTCTTGTCGGCCCAAGTTGGTGTGCACGGGCTTTGTCTTATCGCCCTGGACGCGCTGAAACTCGCCGCGCAAGTTTTGGACTCCTGGTTTTAGAGAACGGGTTAAAACAATCAAGGAAATCATAATTTTATGCAAATTAAGTGTTATCTTGGATTTAGATGCAAATGCGACATTGTGGTAATTACCCGAATAGTTAAATTGACAACGCCGACTATCAAAACATTTAAAATATAATGTTGGGGTCAGTGAGTGTAGTTGACAGTTCTGATCATCTAGTGTCAGTCGGGTTAGGTTGAGCGAGTCAGTTACTGATTCAGTTCCTTGTTCAGGGCCTAGCTGTTCGACACCAGCGTCCCAGTAGACCAGCGGGAGATCGGGATCGGCCTACTTAGAGGTGGGTTATCTTCGGTCCGAGTTTTATCTCTTCGGCCCTCTGTTTACTTTAGTCCAGTCGGACACCTGTTCTTGAAATAATTCTGATTGATCCTGCTTGAAAGATTCTGCATAATTTCAGTTACCTGCTATTCATATACCTATACACATGCTTCCCTGTTCATATATGATTTAGCCCGGCTTTCTGTTACATATCTTGTACTCTTAGTGGATAGATATATCTGGACATTTCATTTTATCTGATATCTGCATTCCAGTATTCGGCATTATTCATGATTCATGGTCTGATCATGCTAGTTGTTTATCAGTTATCTGATTTGCATTATATCCAGTGACACTTGTGTTTATTTCAGTTATGCATGATAGATCTGATTTACTGATATATATATATATATATATATATATATATATATATATATATATATGTACTGTTATCTGCATCCCTGATGGGATATCTCGGCTGGGTTCCCGACTACCTGGTCAGTAGACCGTGAGTTTGAGCATAGCATTGTGACTTGCCACGCACTGCTGTACTTCACGTACACTAGCGGTCTGGCCCCCGTCTTAGTGTTCTTTACCGGTAGAGTGGTCTGAGTGTTGACCCGTGAGCCTTGCATCGGGAGGCGGAGCCTCTGCGCGTGCAGGTTATGTCAGCCATTCATAGTGCGGTTCGATGTGACCAATAGTGGCATTAGCCTGAGGTTCGATGAGACCAATTGTGGCATTGGCCTGAGGTCCTTGTGACCAATAGTGGCATTGAGATTGGGTACTTGAGTTTCACCCTTTGATGCATAGCTGTTATCATCTTCGTAGATTGCTATTTATAGCTATTCATCTTGTACTTTACTTGTTCAGTTCATGTTTATTTACTGACATCATTTATCAGCTTTTATTTGATCCCTGCTTACTTATATAGTTGTTCATCATTCTTATTGAGTACCTGTTATTATTGCTCATCTTATTTCAGCTTTACCCTTGATCTTTTACTATCCGCAGATTATTGTATCCAGTAGGTACGATTAGCTATTTCTCGGCTCGTCGTGCCCACTGGGATACATTTTACAGTGTATCTCACACCCCTGTGGTGACCATTTTTTCCAGGTTCATCAGGTAGTGAGGTGTCGGGACGCTCTGGTAAGGCCGTTGCGATAGATCTGTCCCCGTGATCATCAGTCTTCCTGTATTTGGACATCATGTTAGTTATAGTATTTTGGGTTTGATATGATTGGTACTTGTATTTCCATCTGAGACACTATTATGGACTGTATGACATATTTAGAGACTTACATTCTGTAGTTGGATATTTAGAACTGTTTTAAATTGTATCGCTCTTATGCTCTGGATGTATTTGTGTACTTGCCTAGCCGTGCACGTATAGGGAAAACCCTGTTCATCTTGGATAGGGGGTTTCCTATATGTGTGGCGGTCTGTTGCGCCTGTTTCTGCGAACTCTGATTTTCAAAAAAAAAAAAAAAAATTTATACCGATTTTTAAAGCTTGGGGCGTGACAGATTTTATGGTATCAGAGCAATAGAGTATAAATACCTAGGAAAATTAGGAATTCTAAATAGGTTCTGGTTAGGATGAACCCTAGGATGCCTTGTCACGTGAGAGCGCTGGGACTTGTCGAGTCTAGTGTACAAGTATAAGTGTGTTTTTAAATTATGCTCCTAACCTAGTTCAATTGTTACAGTAATGGCTCGTCCTCCGGGTCGCGGACGTGGGCGCGGTACTGGCACTGGTCGTGGAGTGGGTCGACCACCCAGGGTACCGAGAGGGCCTGATGATCAGGGCCGCATGGATCGAGTTGAGGCCCAGATCGCAGCATTGTCTGGGATGGTTCAGCATTTGGTGCAACAGCAGGCTCCTGCCTCTGCTTCTGCTCCACCAGTTCCCCCACCTGTTGCGCCTGTTGTCCCACCGCCGGTTGCACCTCCTGTTGCATCGGCCGTTGCTGAGCCAGAAGATATTGCCGAGCTAGTTGCCAACCCTGCACCACCACCAGCGGGACCAGTTCCAGAGATGGCCGCTGTTTCCAGTGCTGCACCGGGGGTTGCTGCTGCCCCTGCTGCCACTGCTGTGGTGGCATCTGCATCGACGCGGTCCCTTTCTCCTGATTCTGCCACTGTGGGCGATGTTGTGGATGATCGTGCTGAGAAGGCTCGGGCAAAAGCTGTCTTGCTCGAGTTTAAAAAGTTAAAGCCCCAGGTGTTCGACGGCAAAGACGACGATCATTGGGCCGTCGAACAATGGATCGACCGGATGGAGAAAAATTTCGAAGACATGTATACAGAGGACCGCGATAAGCTTCATATTGCTGTGCATTGCCTGGAGGGCAGGGCTTCCAAGTGGTGGAGGCGCCACCGGGAGCACCATTTTGCGGGCCCGACTGAGCCTTCTTGGGAGGAATTCAAGGCAGCCTTGTACCATCACTATCTCAAGGAAACAACCAAGGAAGGTCTTGAAAGAGAACTGGAAAATATCAAGCAAGACGAGAAGTCTATTCGCGAGTATGAACAGGAATTCTCGCGCATTGCCGATCTGGTTCCCCAGCCGGTGCGCGAGGAACGACGCAAGGTGCGGTTGTTCTCTCAGGGCTTGAGGCAGGAGATTTACTGCCAGCTCGCTCCACATCTGATGACTGACTTTGACAACTGTGTCGAGCGGTGTCTGGCAATTGAGGCTGAGATCCGTCTCACCCGCGCCGAGCGGAGTGCTGCTGACCGAGACAAGGGGAAGAAAAGACCATTTTCGGGAAATGGTGGTGGATCCTTTAACCAGCAAAACCAGCCAAAGGCAAAGCAGCCCAAGCTAAAGAAGTGGCCACGCAGATCACCGGCTACCAGTGCAATTGTAAACCCCAACTGGGGGCCCCGACCGTGCGTCTTCTGTGGGGGTACACACCGAGCAATCGACTGCGACCAGAGGCATGGAAGGTGTTACAGGTGTGGCCAGCCTAGACACTTGGCTGCGACGTGCCCGCGGGGTTCTGCACCTCCACAGATAGCGGCTCCAGTATCTTCAGCACCACCTCGACGTCAGACTCCAGCGCCTAGTGCTGCATCATCCGGGCGACCCCCTCTTCCCTGACCACCTTCCGGGTCGCGGCAGACTGCTGGCGGGCGCGTGTTTGCGATCACTCAGGGAGATCCTACTCCAGATCAGGTTCTAGCAGGTACTACTTCCATATTTGATCATCATGCTAGGACGCTTTTTGACACTGGGGCATCGCATTCCTTCATATCTACACATTTTATTACTGCACATGGCATTCCTATACATCCTACTCGGCATAGCTTTTGGGTTGAGATCCCTGGACATAGCATTTTGATTGACACTGAACTTCGACTTTGCCCGGTTCATCTTGAGGGTCGTAGTTATCCCATTTCCCTACTGGTCCTCAAACTGCGTCAGTATGACGTAATTTTGGGAATGAATTGGCTGTCAAAGTACCAGGCTGTTATCGATTGCACTTTTCATAAATTAACCCTGGATCCACTGGGAGAAGCGGGGCTGATCTATTCTGGATTTGAGCCTACCGCTTATTTGGGGATTTGCTCTGTGTCCCTAGTTCGCCGACTTGAGAATGGGTGTGTGGCATATCTTGCCATAGCCATCAACACCCCTGATGCTACCCGTCGAATCGAGGATATTGCTATTGTACGGGACTTTCCAGATGTTTTTCCTGCTGAGTTATCGGGTATGCCACCCGAGCGGGAAATTGAATTTGTTATCGATCTAGTCCCTGGTACCACTCCTATCTGTTACGGCATTTTGGTGTTGGCATATTTCGTGAGTCAAGTCAGTAAGTTGAGTCGGAGTCTTAAAGGGATCAAATTGTCAATCAGCAATCAAAGACTTAGAGAAGATTCAACAAGAGCTCAAGTTGACACTCAGTGTCTTGAGTCTTGAAGATTGAAGATGAAGAATTGTGGATCAGTTACATCAATCTCAAGAAGAAAGTATTCAAAAGGATCAGGTATGTTTAACTAAATAATCTTGGTGATCCGAATACCTTCTTATAGTGTAGAAACACTTGGATGAATTTTTAATTGCATAAAAATCAAAAACTGGACATGGGACATGTTCAGGATCCGGATCAGACAATCCAATCCGGATCCCGAAGGGTGTTGGTTCATATGCAAATCCAATCCGGATCCAAGCCATTTCCGATCCGGATCCCGAACATGGGAGTTTGCTGAATTCATGAACGATCCGGATCGGGCCTTGCAATCCGGATCCCGAACCCTTGGATTTCTGGAATTGTCAATCTCGTTACGACGATCCGGATCGCAGTAAATCCGATCCGGATCGCCGTCCTGAAAAATTCCAGATAAGGTATGTTTTTGATTCTTATCTCTTTCCAAAGGTTTCTAAACTATAAATAGACACTTAGGGTTTCTCAAGAACGTGGGAGCATACCGATCATTTTATAAAACACTTGAGAGCAACCCTAGAGGCTAGGTTTTTATCGTTCTTCTTTATAGCCTCTTTTAGGTCAATTCGACGGTTCTTCCAAGATCTATCTTTTGTCGAATTGATCTAATCTTTGCTTAGAGATTTCTTCTGGTTCTTCATTGATAATCTAAGCAAAGGATCACCATCGAAGCCAATATTCTTACCGGCTGAGTTTGCGTCGTGGATTCGACGTGGCACCGTGGATTCGGTGTGTTGAAGGCGTTTCGTGGATTCGAAACGTGTGCTCGTGGATTCGAGTGGCGTTCGTG
The DNA here is from genome assembly GCA_029168755.2 of Tillandsia fasciculata. Classification (NCBI taxonomy): domain Eukaryota; kingdom Viridiplantae; phylum Streptophyta; class Magnoliopsida; order Poales; family Bromeliaceae; genus Tillandsia; species Tillandsia fasciculata. The sequence goes on along the minus strand of CM054944.1, from coordinate 9,704,308 downwards.
GATTCGAACGTGTGCAGTGGACGTGCAAACGGTGGAGCGCAAGGTCCGAAGAAATTGAAGGAGGGGTTAAATCCGTGGAGACGGTAATCACCTTGTTATTCTTCGTTTCTTAGTGGATTGTTATTGCGTGGACATCCAACCGGTCAGCGCAAGGTCCGAAGAAGTTGAAGGAGGGGTCGAGTCCGTGGAGTCGGTAATCACCTTGTTATTCTTCATTCTTAGTGGATTGTTATTGCGTGTTGGTCCCGTGGTTTTTCTCCTGGATTGGAGTTTCCACGTAAATCTCGGTGTGTTGATTTTTATTTTCCGCATTGTTTTTTATTTTTGCACTGAGATTGGTTTTTATAATATTACACCTATTCACCCCCCTCTAGGTGTTTGATAGTACCTATTTAGATCCTTGTGGATCCTAAATAACTCTACAATTGGTATCAGAGCGGGTTTTAGGTTTATCTATCATGATGGGTGAAAGTGGTAATATTTTTAGACCTCCTCTTTTTGATGGGACCAATTATGCATATTGGAAAATGCGGATGAGAGCTTTTCTCATCTCTATTGATGAGCGGGTATGGCAAACCGTGGAATACGGTTGGGTGCATCCGGTTGAGGAAGTAGGAAATTCTACTACCCCAAAACCTCGCTCTAGATGGTCCAAAGAGGAAATCGAAAGATCTTCTTACAATGGGAAAGGTATGAACGCTTTATTTAATTCTCTTTCCTCGACTGAGTTTACAAGAATTTCCGCGTGTGAAACCGCGAAGGAAATTTGGGATATTCTCAAAATTACACATGAGGGTACTAATCTTGTAAAAATTCAAAAGCTCCAGATGCTTACAAGTCAATTTGACTCTATTCATATGGAAGAGCATGAATTGTTTACAGATTATTACACTAGACTTCAAGATGTAATTAATACATGTGCTAATTTAGGAGAAAAGATCCCGGAGTCGAAAATTGTAAGAAAGATTCTTCGGACTCTTCCGGAACGGTTTAGGGCAAAGGTTACCGCCATTGAAACCGTTAGTCATCCGGATGAGATGAGTGTAGAGGAATTAGTAGGTGCTTTACAAACTTATGAGATGACTTTTCCTACTAATCAAAATTCTTCCAAGTCTTCTTCTAAGCTTACAGGTATTGCATTCAAATCAACAAAGGAAGAAGATGACGAATCGAGTTCCGACGATGAAATCTCTTTTGCCGATTTTGAAGAACAATTGGCGCGGATCACAAAGAAATTTCGTCGGAAATTTTGGAAGAATCGAACCGATGGATCTTCATCCACGAAACCATCTAAAGGATCATCGGGTTCTAAATCCTCTAAACTCAAAGGCGTTGCAAAACCTTCTAAAGAAAAAGAAAAAGATGATTTCGAAGGGGAAATCCGATGTTATCGATGCAAAGGCTACGGCCATATTTCAACGGATTGTCCTTCTAAGAAATCATACAAAAAGAAGGCTTTGCAAGCAAAAACTTGGGACGATTCTAGTTTCGATGAATCGACCTCAAGTGAAGAGGAAAAAGAAAAATTGTTGCTTTTCATGCCTCTCAAATTCCCTCTTCTAATTTGTGTTTATCATCTTTAGTCACTGACTCTATTCCTTTGATTTTGCATGAAACATCAACATCCGGAGGAGAGTCATCAAGTGAGGGGGAGTCGGACGAAGAAGAACTCGTTGAGGCATACCAACAACTTCTTGCGGAATCAAAGAAGATGGCCAAACTTAACAAGAAGTTGAGGAAGCAACGACTTGAAGTTCAAGACGAGAATCAAGCTTTAAAGATCAAACTTCATGATCTCGAGGAGGAACGAGAGCTTTTATTGGATAACAATAAAATCCTCCAAGAAAAGATAAACCAATCGGAGACAAACGTTAATTCATATATGGACAAGATTGGTTTTCTTGAAAAGCAGTTTGAAGAAATTCATGTCACCAACCAAGCTTTGACCAAGCAAGTTCATCAACTCAAATCCGACATACAAAGGCTTTCAACCGGTTCCAAGAAACTAGATTGTATGTCCGGATTAGGTCAAACAAGCAAGGTTGGTTTGGGATTTAAAAAGGACCAAACTGTGCATGCTTCAAGTTCCACAAAGAAATTGAAAGGAAGAACTTGTCACCTATGTGGACTTGAAGGACATTTGGTGAAGTATTGCCCGAAAAAGAAAAAGAAAAATACTTCGGCAACTTCATCTACGGAGCGGACTCAACGGAATCAAAAGACACATCAAGTCAAAGGAGTTCACTCAACCCACCAAAGGTCCGAGCCACAACATCAATCATTCAAGTGGATCATTGCAAGGCAAAGACCTAAGGTGGACCAACAGTCAAAGCTACAACCCCCGGGCACAATGAATCAAGACAACCCAAGATCCACGATTTTGGATTCGGAAAGGTGATATCTTTCCTTGTCTTAAGTTCTAAATAGCTTATGACTGTGTGTAATGCTTTGATTGGTTTTCCCTTCATATTTTTCTTAATCTTTGCATTACATGTTTTCAATGCTCTTTGTTTTTATACTTTGTTTTTGAACAAAAGGGTTTTTAACGAACAAGTGCATTGAATAAAAAGGGCTTCACGTTCATTCACTCCAAATTAATTTTACTTGATTATCAACTTGACTCCTTAATCATAATCTTGAAGACACTTCATTAGAGGAGTTGTTTAATTGAGCATTGGTTAAATTGACTTTAATTGCATCCTTTCACGCATTTAGAAATTTATTATGCTTTTGATATCATAATATTTCAATGTTGCAATGATCATTTATGTTAATTAATTCATCTTTTAAGTGATCAAAGTCAATTTCTCTCTCAATGATCTCTTGGTATAGTCATTATCATATTTGATTGCTTAGTCGAGTATGAATGCGAGATCAATTTTTGGTTGAATACCTTATATATTAAATAATTGATAGCCAATTGAGGGGGAGTCAAAGAAAAGTAAAATGCTCAAAAGATGTGGAAAGAGTTACATCCCAATGAGGAGTGTGAAAACTACCACCACATGGAGAAAAATAAAAAAAAAAAAGATACTCCATGAATGAAAAGCAAATTTTTGTTTTAAAAATGTTGATGAAATGCATAATGAAATACTTGACTCAGTCATATTTCATGGTTGGTATAAGGTGGGATTTTTGATAAAAGATGCTCGAAGAGCCACTCCTTCAACAGATTGTCTAGATATATTATCTAACTTATCGGGGATTTCAAACATCTATTGATCTTTGTACTTCATTTTCTTTACCAAAATTGATGATTTGATAAAGGCATTACTCATAAGATCAGGTTAGATGTAATTGAAAGTGGTCAACTTTAAGAGTTTTAATTTTCATAAATTTTCGTTTCATTTTTGAGTATTTTTGATAGATTTGGTATAATCTATTTCTTGTTGCATGAAACGATGACTTTTGTTTAAAGTTGATACGCTAAAGTGCTTACATACTCTTTCTGGTTATTATTTTTCTAAATTATTCTAATGAAAGAAATTTGGATTGAATGACATCTATGTGAATTTATTGTTTAAAGCACTTAAATTGTTTTCTTGATGGAATACAAATCGGTAATTCAAAGATTCCAAAATCTGGATTTGTTTCAAGAAATCATTTGATTTTTGCTTTCTGGTACCGGTACGCAATCTGCATTTTTGTTATATACCGGAACTGAGCTTTTATCTCTCTTTCTCTATGAACTAATGTTGTTAGAGCTTTCCTTTTGTCTAGTATGTTCACTGTTTGACAATTTGTGACAAAAAGGGGGAGAAGAGAAATGACGAAAATGAGATCATCGATCATCGAGATAGGACAAACAAAAAAGGGGGAGAACAGAAAATAATGATCGTATCACAAAGGGGGAGAACATGGAGAACATGTTAGAGATGCTCAAGATAGGGGGAGATAAAGAAAAGATTGAAAGAGCCGAAAAACAAAAGAACCAAAAGGACGAATCAAATGTAGGATTTTAATTTCTAACGACTAACGTTTGATTTTGTTTGGAGTTTTGTTTTGCAGGAATTACATCACTTTAAGACTCCAAGTCCTAAGTCATAGAGTATGTTCTAGGACTGTTTGGTTCAATTGTAATTTTGTATTTATTGGATCTTTCACGCAAAGAAAATCAATGTTTTGGTGATGACATTGAATTTCGATTTTTTGGTTTAAGATGAGTGACTTGAGCGTTTTATGTATTTTTGGGTTTTGTCACGAAATTGCCAAAGGGGGAGATTGTTACGGCATTTTGGTGTTGGCATATTTCGTGAGTCAAGTCAGTGAGTTGAGTCGGAGTCTTAAAGGGATCAAATTGTCAATCAGCAATCAAAGACTTAGAGAAGATTCAATAAGAGCTCAAGTTGACACTCAGTGTCTTGAGTCTTGAAGATTGAAGATGAAGAATTGTGGATCAGTTACATCAATCTCAAGAAGAAAGTATTCAAAAGGATCAGGTATGTTTAACTAAATAATTTTGGTGATCCGAATACTTTCTTATAGTGTAGAAACACTTGGATGAATTTTTAATTGCATAAAAATCAAAAACTGGACATGGGACATGTTCAGGATCCGGATCAGACAATCCAATCCGGATCCCGAAGGGTGTTGGTTCATATGCAAATCCAATCCGGATCCAAGCCATTTCCGATCCGGATCCCGAACATGGGAGTTTGCTGAATTGCATGAACGATCCGGATCGGGCCTTGCAATCCGGATCCCGAACCCTTGGATTTCTGGAATTGTCAATCTCGTTACGACGATCCGGATCGCAGTAAATCCGATCCGGATCGCCGTCCTGAAAAATTCCAGATAAGGTATGTTTTTGATTCTTATCTCTTTCCAAAGGTTTCTAACCTATAAATAGACACTTAGGGTTTCTCAAGAACGTGGGGAGCTATACCGTTTATTTTATAAAACACTTGAGAGCAACCCTAGAGGCTAGGTTTTTACCGTTCTTCTTTATAGCCTCTTTTAGGTCAATTCGACGGTTCTTCCAAGATCTATCTCTTGTCGAATTGATCTAATCTTTGCTTAGAGATTTCTTCTACGGTTCTTCATTGATAATCTAAGCAAAGGATCACCATCGAAGCCAATATTCTTACCGGCTGAGTTTGCGTCGTGGATTCGACGTGGCACCGTGGATTCGGTGTGTTGAAGGCGTTTCGTGGATTCGAAACGTGTGCTCGTGGATTCGAGTGGCGTTCGTGGATTCGAACGTGTGCAGTGGACGTGCAAACGGTGGAGCGCAAGGTCCGAAGAAATTGAAGGAGGGGTTAAATCCGTGGAGACGGTAATCACCTTGTTATTCTTCGTTTCTTAGAGGATTGTTATTGCGTGGACATCCAACCGGTCAGCGCAAGGTCCGAAGAAGTTGAAGGAGGGGTCGAGTCCGTGGAGTCGGTAATCACCTTGTTATTCTTCATTTCTTAGTGGATTGTTATTGCGTGTTGGTCCCGTGGTTTTTCTCCTGGATTGGAGTTTCCACGTAAATCTCGGTGTGTTGATTTTTATTTTCCGCATTATTTTTTATTTTTGCACTGAGATTGGTTTTTATAATATTACACCTATTCACCCCCCTCTAGGTGTTTGATAGTACCTATTTAGATCCTTGTGGATCCTAAATAACTCTACACTATCTCCCGAGTGCCTTACCGTATGGCGTTTGCCGAATTGAAGGAGTTGAAGGTGCAATTGGAGGAGCTATTGGCTCTGGGTTTCATTAGACCCAGTATCTCTCCTTGGGGAGCCCCTGTGCTCTTCGTGAAAAAGAAGGATGGCACTCTGCGACTATGCATTGATTATCAGGAACTGAATAAAGTTACAATCAAAAACCGATATCCCTTTCCCCGGATTGACGATCTGTTCGACCAGCTTCAAGGGTCAATAATATTTTCTAAGATCGATTTGCAATCCGGTTATCACTAGTTACGGGTTCGAGCGGAGGATATCTCCAAGACCGCTTTCCGTACCCGCTACGGCCACTATGAATTTACAGTGATGCCTTTTGGGCTGACGAATGCCCCAGCGGCCTTTATGGATTTGATGAATAGGGTATTCAGACCTTTCTTGGATCGGTTCGTCGTAGTGTTTATCGACGACATCCTTATATACTCGCGGAGCGATCTAGAGCACCAGGATCATCTCCGCCAGGTTCTTCAGGTCTTGCGGGAGAATAATCTTTATGCTAAATTCAAGAAATGCGAATTCTGGCTCAGGGAAGTTGCTTTTCTTGGCCATATCATATCCGCTGGGGGCATATCTGTTGATCCAAAGAAAATAGAGGCTATTAAGGAGTGGCCACAGCCGACTAGTGCGACTGAGGTTCGCAGCTTTCTGGGACTCGCAGGGTATTATCGCAGATTCGTCGAGGGGTTCTCTAAAATTGTCTCTCCGATGACTCGCCTAACCCGAAAGGAGAGAAATTCAATTGGACTCCTGAGTGCCAACTTGCCTTTGATGAGTTAAAGCGAAGGCTAACCGAGGCACCGGTGTTGACCCTACCGATCCAGGGCAAGGATTATGTGGTATATTGCGACGCCTCTCGAATCGACCTGGGTTGTGTTCTTATGCAAAACGATAAGGTGATAGCTTATGCCTCCCGACAGTTAAAGCCCTATGAGCAAAACTATCCGACTCACGATCTCGAGCTTGCTGCGGTGGTTTTCGCTCTTAAGCTGTGGAGACATTATCTTTATGGAGTGCACTGCGAGGTCTATACTGATCATCAAAGTCTGAAGTACCTTTTCACCCAGAAGGAGTTGAACCTCAGACAGCGACGTTGGCTCAAACTGCTAAAGGACTGTGATATTACTATTCAGTATCATCCAGGGCGAGCCAATGTTGTGGCAGATGCGCTGAGCAGAAAGCATATCTCTCCCGAGTTATTGATGATCACCGAGCAGGATCATCTGATTTCTGAGTTCCAGAGGCTAGACCTAGAGGTGGTTTCCACCGGAGAAACTGCTCGACTGTTGGCGATGGTAGTGCAGCCCACACTATTGGATCGTATAAAAGAGGGACAGCAGTCAGATCCTTTCTTTCAGAAGGTTCGGGAGTTGATATCTTTAGGCCAGACGGAGGATTATCTGCTACACGCTGATGGCTCTATCAGATTTCGGGGCCGTTGGTGTGTTCCCGATGACAGCGAGCTGAAGAAAGACATTCTTTCGGAGGCTCACCGATCTCTGTACACGGTACATCCTGGCAGGACGAAAATGTACCGAGACTTGAAACAGCACTACTGGTGGCCAGGAATGAAGTCGGATGTCGCGAACCACGTGGCCCAGTGTTTAGTCTGCCAGCAGGTGAAAGCAGAGCATCAGAGGCCGGCAGGGAAATTGCAGCCGCTTCCTATTCCAGTTTGGAAGTGGGAACAGATTACCATGGACTTCGTCACCGGTCTACCTTGATCTCAGCGGGGTCATAATGCTATATGGGTCATTGTAGACCGACTCACCAAGTCGGCCCATTTCTTGCCGATTCATACGACTTGGACCCGAGATCGACTGGCCCAGATATATATTGACGAGATCGTTCGACTTCATGGTGTTCCTGTATCGATCGTCTCTGATCGGGATACCCGCTTTGTGTCCCAGTTTTGGAAGAATCTGCAGGAGGCTATGGGCACAAAGTTGAACTTCAGTACTGCTTTCCACCCACAAAGTGATGGGCAGTCTGAGCGGGTTATTCAGACATTGGAGGACATGTTGAGGGCATGTGTACTGGAGTACGGAGACGGCTGGTACCGATATCTCCCCTTGGTGGAGTTCGCCTACAACAATAGTTATCAGGCGAGTATTGGCATGGCACCTTATGAGGCCCTGTATGGGCGCCGATGTCGTTCTCCTCTCTGTTGGGACGACGTTGGCGAGCGCCGTGTAGTAGGACCAGAGCTATTGGAGGATGCTGAGGCTAGAGTGCGCACCGCGAGACAGCAGTTGCTTACAGCACAAAGCAGACAGAAAAACTATGTGGACCAACGGCGACGAGATTTGGAGTTCCAAGTCGGCGATCATGTTCTGCTAAAGGTATTGCCGACTCGTGGAATCAAGCGATTTGGGATCCGTCACAAACTTAGTCCTCGGTTTGTGGGCCCTTTTGAGATTCTGGAGCGAATTGGTCCTGTAGCTTATCGGTTGGCACTTCCTCCTAGCCTTGCCCGGGTGCACAATGTCTTTCATGTCTCGATGCTCCGAAAGTACATCCGGGATCCATCTCATGTGATTAGCCCCACCGCCGTCCAGCTTAGCGAGGATCTGAGCTATGAGGAGGCACCTCTAAAGATCCTAGCGCGAGACGAAAAGAAGCTAAGGAACCGATCGATCCCCTATGTTAAGGTGCAATGGGAGAACCACGAGGAGCGCGAAGCCACATAGGAGCGCGAGTCAGACATGTTGGAGCGTTATCCTCAGTTGTTTTCTTCCTAGTTGTATTAAGTTTCGGGGACGAAACTTCTTGTAAGGTGGGAGTGATGTAATAATCTGAAATTTTAAATTTTAATAAATAAATTTCAGAGCAAATTTTGGTTCAATCTTGACCTCAAAAGATTTAATCTAGCTCAATTAAGCAAATGCCAGAAAAATTCGTGGCACGAATCACGAGACAAAAAGGCTAATTTTTAATCCGGACATAATTTTGCAGATCCGATTTGACCGTTGCGATCGTCTCGTCGAACTAAGCGATTTTCATATTCAGCACTTTTCGATCCGACGATCGGATCTTCCAGAAATAAAAGAAGAAGTGGACAAATTGGGGTTTAATGGAACAGTAAACCCCCTGCACAGTGTTTTAAGTAAACACTGTTCATGAACAGTAAACCCCAAATTCCGTTTCCCGTCGACTGCAACGTGGACCATTTCACTGTTCGGAATCCGATTCAGCAATCCAGGTAGTCGTTTTTATTGGCCTCAACGTTCCGGACGCAATGGCGCAGACGAAAACCTCGTTTGCCGACCCTGGAATTTTTAAAAGCGTAAAAACTGCGATTTTAGACAGTTTTTTTTTATGGACCAAAAAATCATCCGGACACCGTGTGGGAAAATAAAATCGCCATCTTATAGGTTTCGACGTGCCGGACGCGCTGGCGCAATCCGTTTTCCGTCCTGACGAGCGGAACGCCTCGAAAAGCGTAAAATATCAGTTAAAAGGGTTTTTTTTTTAAATTTGCATAAGGGGGGGGGTTTATGTGCAAAAAGGCATTCACTGGGCGTGAGGACTTAACTCCAAAACTTGGATATAGAAAGGGGTTTCTGGCAATTGTACAAATTGTGCATGAAACCTCATGCAACCCGTGCTGCGACTCCTCGTTTCCCCTCCTCCACGTGCGAAGCCGTTTCTCAGGCATCTGGAAGCTTCACCTCGTTGCTTCATCTCCCCCGTAGCTACCTGACGCCGCCACCATCTTATTTCTTCCTCCATCACCAGCAGCCGAGAGAGAGAAGAAAACCCCAAGTTGAAGGCCTCTTGGGTTGGGAAAGGTGTAGCACCTTTAGGAAGTCCAAAGTTGGCTCAAATCCAACTAGGGGACTCCTTCGCCGTGCCTCCGGTCGCCGGGGGGAGCGCCTCCTTGTTGAAGGCGGGTTCTCGGCCGAGCTCCTTGGCGGGGAAGATCTGGCCGTTCAAACCCAAATTGGACCGTTGGATCTTCTCCTTCCAACGACTGTAGGAGGTACCCAGAGTCTTGGGTCGAACGGGCGCGGATCCAAGTCGCACGAGCCAACCCAAAGTTTCGGGTTTTGAACCCATCACCGGAAAAGCCTCCTCCGGCGCCGCCGCCTGCTCCCGACCCAAGCCAACCCAGGTGAGTTCTCTGGGTCATATTGTAGCTCCCTATTAACTTGCATGTGACTCTTAACGTAAGGGTTTAAAAATTTGCAGTTGTGCCACCTTGCATCGAGCTCGGGCTCCGCCGTCGCCGCCGTCGCTCCTGACTCCGGCCAACCTTGCAGGTAGGTTCTAAACCTCCTAGGTAAGGCTTCCATCAAGTTGGTTTGGGCCCAAAAGCCTCTGTGTAAAAGGTTGATCCAATCTTTCACTTAATTAGTATTAAGGTTGGGTTTTCCGCCGCCGTTGCTCTTGGCTGCGGGCTGTGGCTCGGGCATGGACCAGATCTCTTCTGGAGGCCCCTCTGACTAGTGCTTGCCCTGGTTCAGGTTGGGACTGAGCCGAATCATTGTTTGGTGCAACCCGAGAATAGCCCTATTTGTGTTCTTGCTCCGGCCAACTTTCCAGCGACTTTCCGACGCACCCGAGGTGAGCACCACTGTCACGCCCCCGGGGGTTTTTGAGTCATGTGAAGCGGAAAAACGTGTCTATTTTTTTTTTTTTCTTTTAATAAGGAAACATAATCTTCAACCCCGGTGCGTGCCAGACCGCCACATACGCAAATTCACTCTGTCCACGGACAGAGTCTCCTTTGCATATGCACGGCGTCTTATTTACAACATGTCATTCAATCACAAATATTATGCATCAATTCCCAACCAACAACCATACCGTAGACGTTCACCATCAATTATAGCAAGTTAATTAAGCGGCATCACTGTTTGGAAAGGATAAAGCCCAGAGTTGAAAACCCGTGCCCACACGGCACTTCATTTTGAGAAAACATTTTCGCAATCCTTTAACTCATCATGAAAACATGCCGCACATAAGAACACTACTAAAAGTATCATACTATAACCTACACCTCATCCACAGAGCTAATACAAGTTCACAACTAAGCCATCCACAAGCAAAATAAAGATTCATGCATAAGGAAATGAGTTGGAGTCAAAAGAATCAAGATAACCAAGTGTCCGACTACGGTCCTCACTACGCAGTCCCACCGTCACCCCGGCTGACGCACCTAATAGCAGTACCTGTCACGGAGTGGGTAACGTCAGTGACAAACAAAGTAGATGTCTAATAGTAACAAGAAGGGAAAACAAACCGAATACACCGAGTACCCCGTAACCTTTCGTTAAACCCCCTGTGCATATTTTAAGCTGGGCACCAGTCCCAGAGTACCTGTCGGGGTGACTAAAGTCCCCCCTCGTGCACAAACACCTTTTGATGCTTTAACCACTTCACGGGGCTAGTGCGGCCCCTATAGCAGCCGTGAAGAGGTCCTCACGGCTCCCACTCCTTTGTGAGGCACACGGGTCAAAAAGACCACTTTTCCGGAAAAGTACACCATGCGGTGGCCCGGTCCGCCAGTGTACGTGCAGCATCCGTCACCGGATTGCCAAAATTGGCGTGTAGTGAGCACCGCGACCGCAGCCGCTTAAATTGTCAGATAAAATATCTTTAATCGAAAGGTTAGCTTACCATCTACTTTGTTAGGTAAATTAAAGAATACTTTAATGGCGATAAATGCACTTACTGCACTTGTTGCACTTATGGCAACTCTACCCACCTGGTTGGAGAGAAGACGGGTCACCCGAGCCCTTTGCACTCTCCCGCTGCGCACCCGGACCTATATAAAGTCCGCACGGACACTAAGGTCAGAAAATATACTAACATATCGCAATAGAAAAATACCCCACATTATTATTTACAAAAGTCCGGCACCGTCCCGCTGTCCGGCGGGGCACCCATGCCTTGAACGGCCGTCACCGTCCGTCGGAGCCGCGCATGGCGGGGCTCCGCGGACGGCGTCCTCACAGCACCCAGCGCGGCGTTCGCGCGGTGCTCGTGCGGACACGGGTCCGCGCGGCGCCCGCGCGAACGCCCGCGCGGCGCCCGTGCGGCACCCCGCGCGGGTGCCCGGGCGGCACCCCGCGTGGCTCCCCGCGCGGGGCCGCCCGCGCGGCACCCCGCGCGGGTGCCCGCGCGGCACCCCGCGCGGGGCCGCCCGCGCAGGGCCGCCCGCGCGGGGCCGCCCGCGCGGCACCCCGCGCGGGTGCCCGCGCGGCACCCCGCGCGGGGCCGCCCGCGCGGCGCGCGGGGCCGCCCGCGCGGCACCCCGCGCGCGGCACCCCGCGCGGGTGCCGCGCGGCACCGCGCGGGGCCGCCCGCGCGGGGCCCCCGCGCGGGGCCGCCCGCGCGGCGCCCCGCGCGGGTGCCCGCGCGGCGCCCGCGCGGCACCCCGCGCGGCACCCCGCGCGGGGCCGCCCGCGCGGTGGCCGCGCGGTGTCCGCGCGGCGCCCGCGCGGGTGTGACCCGCGCGGCGCCGCCGCCGCTTGCGGTGGCGCCCGGTCGTCCGTGTGTTTCTCCCCTTCACCCCGCGCGATGCCCTAGTGGCACCGCGCGCCTCCTTTGTCCGTTCCGTTCGTCTAACATAACTACGATGACGACGACGGTAACGGGGACGGGGGAGAAATTCAAGAAACCTAAAACGGGCGACTAGGAAAATTCGGAAAAATTATTAAAAAATATAAAACTAACCGGAGATCTTCGGGAAAGTGTCCGGTCACGTTTCTTGCCCTCGGGTCGGCGTTTGGGACGATTGGTTCCTTCTCCTTTCTCCGGTTATGGATCCGTTCTCTCTTTTCTCTTACTTTTCCTCACCGGTTGGGGGTTTCGGTAGCACGAAAGAGGAGGGTTTGAGGAGGCGGTAAAATAAGAATAGGGTTTCGCTCGGCGCTCGGTAAACAGGAGAATAAATAGTTCTCCCATTTACTTATCCAAAATCACGCCAAAAATCCCTTCGGATATTTTCGGTTCGATTAATTAATTTATTAATTAATTAATCCCTACCGATAACCCTATCTTTAACTTCCTTAATTTTACGTACGTAGGAAAACCCGAATCTCCCCGTTTCTATCTCTCACATAAATATCGGCTGACGGGATATTAAATCTTAAAATCTGACCACCGGTTATTTAATCACCTTAAATTCTGACCACCCGATTATTTAACCACCCTTATTAAATAATCAAATCCCAATTGGATTCAAATTACCGGATATTTAAATCAACCCTTTTTAAATTTTAGTCACCGATTATTTAATCACCTTTATTAAATAATCTTGTGGGAAACAAATCCCCGATTTAAATATCCCGATTTTATCTCTTATCTAATGCACGAGATAAAATCCCACAATTTAAATCCTAAATTAATTCGTACGTAGGAGGATTTAAATTTCCCTCACCGGATAATTAGTTAATTAATTAATTAATTACCCCTACGAGATAACCCACCTTATCTCTAACGGGTGCAAGATATTTTGCACGGTCCCCGATGCGTGACTAATTACCGCAACGCTAAGGATCCCGTTCCGGGAGATCCCGATATCGGATTTCGAATCCGATCGCACCGTCGGTCATCGTTTTTCGCGCTCTATTGCAGAAAAATACACACACCTAGTCCCGGCCGACTTAAGAAAATTAAATAAATTTTATTTCGCTTAAGGCCTAAGCGATTACATGTGAGTTCAAAAATACCCGAAGGGTCGGATCACTACACCACTCACACTTTATAAAAAGTTTCGTCCCGAAACTTAAACTCAAACCTCACTAAACAGTTCGGGAAAACATTCCCTCATTTTCGACTCCAGTTCCCACGTCGCCTCGCGCTCTCGTGGTTGCTCCACTGGATCTTCACGTAGGGGATCGTTCGGTTGCGCAGCTTCTTGTCCTCTCTTGCCAAAATCCGCACTGGCGTCTCCTCGACGCTCAAGTCCTCTCGCAACTCAATGGTGGAGGCATCCAAGGCATGAGAGGGGTCAGCGAGGTACTTCCGGAGCATCGAGACATGGAACACGTTGTGGACTCGTTCGAGGTTCGGGGGCAGGGCTAACCGGTACGCCACCGGTCCCACGCGCTCTAGGATTTCGAACGGTCCTACGTATCTTGGGCTCAATTTCCCCTTTATGCCGAAACGTCGGTTTCCCTTGGAGGGTGAGACCCGGAGCAGCACGTGCTCGCCTACCATGAATTCTAAGTCTCGGCGTCTGTTATCTGCATAGCTTTTCTGTCTGCTTTGGGCGGTCAGCAGCCTTTGTTTAATTAATCGCACCTTTGCTTCGGTCTCCTCCACCAAATCTGGGCCCAGGAACTTTCGCTCGCCTAAGTCATCCCAGCATATCGGAGACCGACAGCGGCGCCCGTACAGTGCCTCGTACGGCGCCATCTGAATGCTGGCCTGGTAACTGTTATTGTAGGCAAATTCCACCAGGGGCAAACACCGTGCCCACCCTTCGCCCAAGTCCAGAACGCATGCTCGAAGCATGTCCTCCACGATCTGTATCACCCGCTCTGATTGTCCATCGGTTTGCGGATGAAAGGCTGTGCTGAAGTGTAACTTGGTTCCCATTGCTCGTTGTAGACTTCGCCAAAAGTTCGACACAAAACGTGTGTCTCTGTCCGACGTGATGGATGTTGGTACACCGTGCAACCTCACTATCTCGTCGATGTACGTTTGCGCCAGTCGTTCCCGAGTCCACGTCGTGTGTATGGGCAAAAAGTGGGCCGATTTCGTCAAACGGTCCACGATCACCCATATCGCATCGTGTCCCTGTGGCGACCTCGGAAATCCGGTCACAAAATCCATGGTAATCATGTCCCATTTCCACTCGGGCACCGGTAAAGGTTGCAACTTACCTGCCGGCCGTTGATGTTCGGCCTTCACCCGTTGGCACACTAGGCAGTGCGCCACCAATCGCGTTACGTCTTCCTTCATTTTCGGCCACCAGAAGGTTTGCTTGACGTCTTTGTACATCTTCGTTCCCCCGGGATGCGCTGTATATGGGGCATTATGCGCTTCCCGCAGGATCTCCTCCTTGAGCTCCGGTAGATCCGGCACGCAAATTCGCCCCCGAAATCGTATCGTGCCGTCGGAGCTCACCATAAAGTCGCTCTCCTCGTCTGTGTTTATCCTACTTCGCACCAGCTGGAGCTGTTGGTCAGTCGATTGGCCTTCGAGAATCCTGTCCAGCAGAGTAGGTCTGACCACCAGCGTCAAAAGTCGTGCGACTGTCCCTGCCGGGACTACCTCTAGTCTTAATCGCGAAAATTCCGCAATCAGGCTGTCCTGCCGTGTGATGGAGCTTACATCTACCTCCACGGCCTGTCCTTTGCGGCTCAAGGCATCGGCCACCACGTTGGCCTTTCCCGGGTGATAGTGGATCGTCAGATCGTAATCCTTTAATAGCTCCAGCCACCGCCTTTGTCGCAGATTTAGCTCTCTTTGGGTGAAGAGGTACTTGAGGCTCTTATGATCCGAATACACATTGCAGTGTGCCCCGTACAGGTAGTGCCTCCAAAGCTTGAGCACAAACACCACCGCTGCGAGTTCCAAGTCGTGCACGGGGTAATTCCGCTCATACTCCTTGAGCTGCCTTGACGCATAGGCTATGACCTTTCCCCGTTGCATGAGCACTCCACCCAATCCATTCCGTGACGCGTCGCAGTATACTTCGTAATCCTCCCCAGGCTCTGGCAGGGCGAGAATCGGGGCTCGCGTCAACCTATCCTTAAGCTCCTCGAAGCTTCTTTCCTAGATCCTAAGCCGGCCGGCTAGGAAGCTTCGAATCACCGTGGTCGGTCGGGGCCACCGAATCTATCTTCGATCCACCGCGACTCACGTGCCCCAAAACCCGACCTCTCGGAGCCAAAACTCACACTTTTTGAGTTTGGCGTAGAGTTTCTGTTCCCGTAGGGTCTGGAGGACTGTGCGCAGGTGTTCTTCATGTTCCTCGTCTGTACGGGAGTAGATGAGGATATCGTCGATGAAGACCACCACGAACAAGTCCAAGAAGGGTTTGAATACCCTGTTCATCATATCCATGAACACTGCCGGGGCATTTGTGAGCCCGAACGGCATTACCGTAAACTCGTAATGGCCATAGCGAGTACGGAAAGCCGTTTTGGGAACGTCCTCCCCCTTGACCCGGACCTGATGATAGCCCGACTGTAGGTCAATCTTTGAGAACACCGTCGCCCCCCGTAACTGATCGAAGAGGTCATCGATCCTTGGTAGGGGGTACTTATTCTTGACCGTCACTTTATTTATCTCTCGGTAATCGATACACAACCGGAGACTCCCGTCCTTTTTCCTTACAAACAGGACGGGTGCGCCCCAAGGTGATGCGCTTGGTCTGATGAATCCTTTGTCCAGGAGGTCCTCCAACTGCGCCTTGAGTTCCTTCAGCTCCGCGAAGGCCATCCTGTACGGTGCCTTGGTGATGGGCTTGGTGCCGGGGAGCAGTTCAATTGGGAAGTCAACCTCCCGCTCCGGTGGCATTCCGGGAAGCTCCGCCGGAAAGACATCCGGGAATTCTCCTACCACGGGAATTTCCGAATGCGGGGGGACGGGTCGGGTGGCTAGATCTACTGAGGCTAGGTAGGCCACGCACCCGCCCTCTATCAACTTCCTAGCTCGTGACGCGGAGATGACGGCAAGAAAGGACGTGCTCTTGCACGCCAAGTACACGTTTTCTGGGAATCCCGGCTTCCGCAGTTGCACCTGTCGCTTCTCGCAGTCGATGACCGCCTGATACTCGGTAAGCCAGTCCATGCCCAAGACCACGTCGTAATCTTTTAACGGTATGACCACCAGATCCCAGGGGCACGACAACCTTCCCAACCGTATCGGACACGAGGTCACCAGGCCGGTTGCCGCAATGGGCCCCCCAGGAGTCTGGACGGTCATTAACACATCCAGAGGACTACCTTCTAACTGATGGGCTAGCGCAAAGGTACGGGAAATAAAAGAGCGAGTCGCCCCAGTGTCAAAAAGAGTTCGAGCTCGAAAACTAGAGACGGAAGTAATACCTGCCACCACTTCCTCTGGCGGTACCGTTCCGTGCTGGTCCATAGAGTAGAGTCTCCCTCCGGGTTGCGGTCGCGATCCTCCTTCTGTTCTTGGTGCTGAGGGTCGCGGGGGCATTCCCGTTGGCGCCTTGCCCCGTCCCGGTGTCTGCGCCGTTGGAGTAGAGGCTGCGGAAGATGCCGTCCCAGGGTTCAGGGGACAGTTGAATCGGAAGTGTCCCTGTTTACCGCAACGGTAGCAGTGATCTTGCTTCTTAGGGCATTCAGTCACCGGATGCGACGCTCCACAAATAATACACGGCTTGTTTGCTGGTCGAGGTCTCCCGGTCGGCGCGCTCTTGTTTCCCTGCTGCGTCTTGGGATATTTTGGGGGCCGGCTCCCGCCAGGAGGGCCCCCTCCCGGGTAGGTCTGCGTTCGTTTCTTTTCCCGGTTGTTTTCCGATCCCTCCCGTCGAGCTCGGGTCATGGCGAATCCCCGCTCCACGATGGTGGCCCTATCCACCACCTCACGGAACGTGCGCAGGTCCGCCGCCTGAACCATCTCGAAGATGTCGCTCCGCAGCCCATCCACAAAGAGACGGGCCTTGTGAGGTTCATCCCGTACAGCAAACGGGACGCAATTGACTAACCTCACAAACTCCCTCTGATACTCCACGACTGGGCGGTTCCCCTGCCTGATGTTCTTCAAATCGTCTTCCAGCTGCCGCTTGACGCTTTCAGAGAAGAACGCACCAAAGAGTTCTTCCCTAAAGACCGACCATGTCGGCAACGGGTCGTTGGTGGTCGGATCCGGACGTACCGTCTTCCACCAGATGCGTGCATTCCCCTCCAGAAAGTGAACAGCTAGTGGAACCCGCTCTTGTTCCTCTATTAGCAAGTCCTCGAAAAGCTTATCCATGGTATCCACCCACTTCTCGACGACCCACGGGTCGGTCGTTTCTCCCTCGAAGATGGGTGGGTCATGCTTCTTGAACGCGGTCAGATTTGTCCTGATCCTTTCCCGCGTCGCTCGCAGCTCCGCGGCTCCTCCTGCGGTGGCGGATCCCCCAAGGGTAGGGGTTGTCCCTGCCTCCCCCGCTGCCGCTCCCAACACGGGCCCCGAAGTCGTTGGGGTGAGCACTTCCCTTGGGGCTGGGGCTGCTCCGTCGTCGTACCACCCGCCCCTTGGGGCTCCGTAGTGGGTGCTGTGGTTTCGGGCGGAGGGGTCGGTTGACGTTCGGTGGTTGCGGTAGCCTGTCGCTGCGTCAGCTGACGCACGTGCTCCGTCAGCGTTGCTAACTGTCCGGCCATTTCCTGCAGTTGTCGCCGGAGGGTCTGGTTTTCTGCGGCGGCTGGGGCCGCTCCGTCCGCATCTGCATTTTCGGTGAACGACCTAGTCCGAACCATTGCGTGCTGGTAACAAAGAAACCACGTCAATCCTATGGCTATATCCCTAGCACATCGTCTCACGGTTTCACCTATGTTACGTTCCCGTTTCCCCGTACTCTCTCGTACTACACCTACACCTTGGTTATCTCATTTCCAATTTGCTTGTGGTACCTAGCACTGTGGATGTAAATCACGTCTACTATGGTTGTGGTTGTATCTCTCTGATACCATTTAATCTGTCACGCCCCCGGGGGTTTTTGAGTCATGTGAAGCGGAAAAACGTGTCTATTTTTTTTTTTTTTTTAATAAGGAAACATAATCTTCAACCCCGGTGCGTGCCAGACCGCCACATACGCAAATTCACTCTGTCCACGGACAGAGTCTCCTTTGCATATGCACGGCGTCTTATTTACAACATGTCATTCAATCACAAATATTATGCATCAATTCCCAACCAACAACCATACCGTAGACGTTCACCATCAATTATAGCAAGTTAATTAAGCGGCATCACTGTTTGGAAAGGATAAAGCCCAGAGTTGAAAACCCGTGCCCACACGGCACTTCATTTTGAGAAAACATTTTCGCAATCCTTTAACTCATCATGAAAACATGCCGCACATAAGAACACTACTAAAAGTATCATACTATAACCTACACCTCATCCACAGAGCTAATACAAGTTCACAACTAAGCCATCCACAAGCAAAATAAAGATTCATGCATAAGGAAATGAGTTGGAGTCAAAAGAATCAAGATAACCAAGTGTCCGACTACGGTCCTCACTACGCAGTCCCACCGTCACCCCGGCTGACGCACCTAATAGCAGTACCTGTCACGGAGTGGGTAACGTCAGTGACAAACAAAGTAGATGTCTAATAGTAACAAGAAGGGAAAACAAACCGAATACACCGAGTACCCCGTAACCTTTCGTTAAACCCCCTGTGCATATTTTAAGCTGGGCACCAGTCCCAGAGTACCTGTCGGGGTGACTAAAGTCCCCCCTCGTGCACAAACACCTTTTGATGCTTTAACCACTTCACGGGGCTAGTGCGGCCCCTATAGCAGCCGTGAAGAGGTCCTCACGGCTCCCACTCCTTTGTGAGGCACACGGGTCAAAAAGACCACTTTTCCGGAAAAGTACACCATGCGGTGGCCCGGTCCGCCAGTGTACGTGCAGCATCCGTCACCGGATTGCCAAAATTGGCGTGTAGTGAGCACCGCGACCGCAGCCGCTTAAATTGTCAGATAAAATATCTTTAATCGAAAGGTTAGCTTACCATCTACTTTGTTAGGTAAATTAAAGAATACTTTAATGGCGATAAATGCACTTACTGCACTTGTTGCACTTATGGCAACTCTACCCACCTGGTTGGAGAGAAGACGGGTCACCCGAGCCCTTTGCACTCTCCCGCTGCGCACCCGGACCTATATAAAGTCCGCACGGACACTAAGGTCAGAAAATATACTAACATATCGCAATAGAAAAATACCCCACATTATTATTTACAAAAGTCCGGCACCGTCCCGCTGTCCGGCGGGGCACCCATGCCTTGAACGGCCGTCACCGTCCGTCGGAGCCGCGCATGGCGGGGCTCCGCGGACGGCGTCCTCACAGCACCCAGCGCGGCGTTCGCGCGGTGCTCGTGCGGACACGGGTCCGCGCGGCGCCCGCGCGAACGCCCGCGCGGCGCCCGTGCGGCACCCCGCGCGGGTGCCCGGGCGGCACCCCGCGTGGCTCCCGCGCGGGGCCGCCCGCGCGGCACCCCGCGCGGGTGCCCGCGCGGCACCCGCGCGCGGCCCGCGCGGGCCCGCCGCGCGCGGGGCCGCCCGCGCGGGGCCGCCCGCGCGGCACCCGCGCGGGGCCGCCCGCGGGCACCCCGCGCGGGGCGCCCGCGCGGCCGCCCGCGCGGGGCGCCCGCGCGGCACCCCGCGCGGGTGCCCGCGCGGCACCCCGCGCGGGGCCGCCCGCGCGCACGCGCGGGTGCCCGCGCGGCACCCCGCGCGGGGCCGCCCGCGCGGGCGCCGCGCGGGGCCGCCCGCGCGGCGCCCGCGCGGGTGCCCGCGCGGCGCCGCGCGGCACCCCGCGCGGGGCCGCCCGCGCGGTGGCGCGCGGTGTCCGCGCGGCGCCCGCGCGGGTGTGACCCGCGCGGCGCCGCCGCCGCTTGCGGTGGCGCCCGGTCGTCCGTGTGTTTCTCCCCTTCACCCCGCGCGATGCCCTAGTGGCACCGCGCGCCTCCTTTGTCCGTTCCGTTCGTCTAACATAACTACGATGACGACGACGGTAACGGGGACGGGGGAGAAATTCAAGAAACCTAAAACGGGCGACTAGGAAAATTCGGAAAAATTATTAAAAAATATAAAACTAACCGGAGATCTTCGGGAAAGTGTCCGGTCACGTTTCTTGCCCTCGGGTCGGCGTTTGGGACGATTGGTTCCTTCTCCTTTCTCCGGTTATGGATCCGTTCTCTCTTTTCTCTTACTTTTCCTCACCGGTTGGGGGTTTCGGTAGCACGAAAGAGGAGGGTTTGAGGAGGCGGTAAAATAAGAATAGGGTTTCGCTCGGCGCTCGGTAAACAGGAGAATAAATAGTTCTCCCATTTACTTATCCAAAATCACGCCAAAAATCCCTTCGGATATTTTCGGTTCGATTAATTAATTTATTAATTAATTAATCCCTACCGATAACCCTATCTTTAACTTCCTTAATTTTACGTACGTAGGAAAACCCGAATCTCCCCGTTTCTATCTCTCACATAAATATCGGCTGACGGGATATTAAATCTTAAAATCTGACCACCGGTTATTTAATCACCTTAAATTCTGACCACCCGATTATTTAACCACCCTTATTAAATAATCAAATCCCAATTGGATTCAAATTACCGGATATTTAAATCAACCCTTTTTTTTTAAATTTTAGTCACCGATTATTTAATCACCTTTATTAAATAATCTTGTGGGAAACAAATCCCCGATTTAAATATCCCGATTTTATCTCTTATCTAATGCACGAGATAAAATCCCACAATTTAAATCCTAAATTAATTCGTACGTAGGAGGATTTAAATTTCCCTCACCGGATAATTAGTTAATTAATTAATTAATTACCCCTACGAGATAACCCACCTTATCTCTAACGGGTGCAAGATATTTTGCACGGTCCCCGATGCGTGACTAATTACCGCAACGCTAAGGATCCCGTTCCGGGAGATCCCGATATCGGATTTCGAATCCGATCGCACCGTCGGTCATCGTTTTTCGCGCTCTATTGCAGAAAAATACACACACCTAGTCCCGGCCGACTTAAGAAAATTAAATAAATTTTATTTCGCTTAAGGCCTAAGCGATTACATGTGAGTTCAAAAATACCCGAAGGGTCGGATCACTACAACCACACTCCCTTATCCCTACTGAGCATGATGCTCACTTAAAATCTGAATATTAGTGGGTGTAGATTAAAGGTTAGCATAATGGAAATTGCTTAGTTAATTGATTATGGACCAACTTTGTGTACGGGCCTCTTGTCGGCCCAAGTTGGTGAGCACGGGCTTTGTCTTATCGCCCTGGACGCGCTGAAACTCGCCGCGCAAGTTTTGGACTCCTGGTTTTAGAGAACGGTTTAAACAATCAAGGAAATCGTAATTTTATGCAAATTAAGTGTTATCTTGGATTTAGATGCAAATGCGACATTGTGGTAATTACCCGAATAGTTAAATTGACAACGCCGACTATCAAAACATTTAAAATATAATGTTGGGGTCAGTGAGTGTAGTTGACAGTTCTGATCATCTAGTGTCAGTCGGGTTAGGTTGAGCGAGTCAGTTACTGATTCAGTTCCTTGTTCAGGGCCTAGCTGTTCGACACCAGCGTCCCATGTCACGCCCCCGGGGGTTTTTGAGTCAATCAAAGCGGAAAATTGCGTGTCTATTTTTTTTTTCTCAATAAAGTAACATAAACCTCATCCCCGGAGCGTGCCAGACCGCCACATACACAAATTCTCTCTGCCCACGGACAGAGTCTCCTTTGTATATGCACGGCGTCTCATTTACAACATCAAACATCAACCATCAACCATACAGTAGTCATACAACACCAATCAAAGCAAGTTTATAAAGCGGCGTCAATGTTTGGAAAGGATAAAACCCAGCGTTCGTAAAACCCGTGCCCACACGGCACTTCGTTTTGAGAAAACATTTTCGCAATCAATTAGTTTATCGTGAAAACGTGCCGCGTAAGAAAGTATCACTAGAAGTATCAAAAGCATATGAGTACACCTCATCCACAGAACTAACTAATACATGTCCAAAACTAAAGTAATCCACAACTAAAGTAATCCACAAGCAAATTAAATATTTAAAGCCTAAAAGGGAAATGAGATAGAAAACCAAGTGTCCTGACTACGGTCCTCGCGATGCAGTCTCACCGCCATCCCGGCTAACGCACCTAGTAGCACCTGTCACGGAGTGGGTAAAGTCAGTGACAAACAAAGTAGATGTCTAATAATAGCAAAGAAGGAAAAACGAACCGAATAACCGAGTACACCGAAACCTTTCGTTGAAACCCTGTGCATATTTTAAACTGGGCACCAACCCCAGATTTATCAATTAAGTTGGGCACCAACCCCAGAGTACCTGTCGGAGAGACTAAAGTCTCCCCTCGTGCACAATCACCTCTTTGATGCTTTTACCCCTTTCGCGGTGCTGATGTGCTATTTTCAGCTGGCGCGAAGAGGTCCTCACGGCTCCCACTCCTTTGTGAGGCACACGGGTCAAAAAGACCACTCTTCCGGAAAAGTACACCCATGCGGAGGCCAATCCGCCTGTGTACGTGCAGCATCCGAAACCGGATTTGCCGAGATCGGCGTGTAGTGAGCCCCGCGACCGCAGCCGCTTCAATTGTTAGATAAAAATATAATTATGCGAAAGGTTAAACTGTCCATCTACTTTGTTAGGTAAATTGAGAGCATTTTTAATGACGGTAGATGCACTTACTGCACTTGTTGCACTTATAGCAACCGTACCCACCTTGTTGGAGAGCAGTCGGAACACCTGTATCCTTCGCGCTCTCCCGCTGCACCCCTGGACCTAAAGAACGTCCGCAAGGATAATTATAGTCACAAACGTGTACTAACATCCCAACACAAAAGACCCAACATAATAAAATAGTGACCAAGAAGATCCCAAGTGGCCATGCCAAGGAAACCACGGAAATAACGATCCCAACGGCGAAAACGGCGCTCGAAACGGTGGAGAAACGGGCAAAAACGGAGCAAAAGAACTTCGGGCTGTCGGTTGGTGCACGGGGGCAACCGTGCACCGGGTTCACGGCGACAGACGGTGGCAGCAAGCGCCGGGTGCACGCAAAAAGCGTGCACCGCGCACTTTGGGCCGGGCCGGTGCACGACCCGAGCATGCACCGGGCTCACGGCCCCGGGGTCGCGGCGCCAGCACCGGGTGCACGCCCGGGGCGTGCACCACCGCGATGGGCCGGGCCGCGCACGGGGTTATGCGCGCGCCGGGTTCACGGTTGCAGGGCGCAAGCACGTGCGCCGGGTGCGCACTGTGCGGAGGACCGCGCTTATGCGGGCCGGGCCGGCGCACGGAACTGTGCACCGGGTCTTGCGCTTCCGACGCTGTGGGCGTGCACGGGTGCACGCCCGGACCCGTGGACCGCGCCGTACGGACAAGCAACAGTAACCCTAATTTTCGCCGTTTTCGCGCCGTTTTTTGCGATTTCTTCTCCGTTTTCGCTCCCGTGCGATCCCGGCGAAGACCCCGCGAGGATGGTAACGACGGCGGCGGCCTCCCGTTTAACAACGGCGGCGGCGGCCTCCCGTTAACCCACTATGTTCCGACGAAACCGCCACAAAAATCTCGAAAAACTCCCGAAAAATTTCGGTAAATTCCCGGTAAATCTAATGGCTAAACCGACGACCGACGAGCAACCAAAACGTCGATCGGAGGTCCGCCAAAAAGAAACCGATTAAAAACCATCGATTAAATTCGATAAAAAAAAGACACCGATCCCCCCAATCAAGAACAAGAAAGACACGGATCAAAACCCGACGAAAATCCGCGAAGTACGACCTTACAAGAACACGAAAAATCCCCGATTTATTCTTAAAAATTATTCTACTAACCGGAGATCGACGGGAAGGTCGCCCGGTCGCGCTCTTGCCTTCGGTTCGATATCCGGGAAGATCGGGCTCCTTTCTCTTTCTCCTTTTCCTTTCGTCCGGCTAGGGTTCCGTCTTTTCTTTCTTTCTCTCCTCACCGATTAGGGTTTTTAATTCCTTTTCTTTCCTTCGGATTAAGAGGATTGTTTAAATATCCCCTTTTTATTTATTATTTTATAATTATTTTTCCTTTTTATTTAATACGGTACGTAAAAGAAAAAACCCGCAAATATCCGGATCTTATCTCTTATCCACTCCACGAGATAAAATCCCACCTTTTAAAATCCTGATCACCGATTATTTAAACCGATTATTTAATTTACTCAATTAAATAATCATGGGAAATCAATTCCCAATTGGATTTAAATTATCGGTTATTTGATTTCCAATTTTAAATCCCGGTCACCGATTATTTAATCCCCTTCATTAAATAATCTTGGGGAAATAAATTCCCAATTTAAAACCCGGTTACCGATTATTTAACCGGTTTAATTCGTACGTAAGAGAATCCAAACTTCCATTAATTAATTAATTAATTATCCCCTACGAGATAACCCACCTTATCTCTAACGGGTGCAAGATATTTTGCACGGATTCCGATGCATGACTAATTACCGTATCACTTAGGGTCCCGTTTCGGGAGATCCCGACATCGGATTTCAAATCCGATCGCGACCGTCGGTCATCATTTTCGCGCTCTATCGCAGAAAAATACACGCACCCCACCCGGCCGACTTTTCGAATTTAAATAATCTTATTTCGCTTAAGGCTTAAGCAATCACATGTGAGTTCAAAAATACCCTTAAGGGTCGGGTCACTACACCACTCACACTTTATAAAAAGTTTCGTCCCGAAACTTAAGTACAAACCTTACTTAAACAATTCGGAAAACATTCCCTCATCTTCGATTCCAGTTCCCACGTCGCCTCGCGCTCTTCGTGGTTGCTCCACTGGACCTTCACATAGGGATTGTTCGGTTGCGCAACTTCTTGTCCTCTCTTGCCAAGATCCGCACCGGCGTCTCCTCGACGCTCAAATCCTCTCGCAACTCAATGGTGGAGGCATCCAAGGCATGAGAGGGGTCAGCCAGGTACTTCCGGAGCATTGAGACATGGAACACGTTATGGACTCGTTCGAGGTTCGGTGGCAGGGCTAATCGATACGCCACCGGTCCTACGCGTTCCAGGATTTCGAACGGTCCCACGTACCTCGGGCTTAGCTTTCCCTTTATGCCGAAACGTCGGTTTCCCTTGGAGGGTGAAACCCGGAGTAGCACATGCTCACCCACCATGAACTCTAAGTCTCGGCGTCTGTTGTCCGCGTAGCTCTTTTGTCTGCTTTGGGCGGTCAGTAGTCTTTGTCTAATCAGTCGCACCTTTGCTTCGGTCTCCTCCACCAAATCTGGGCCCAGAAACTTACGCTCACCCAAGTCGTCCCAGCATATTGGAGACCGACAGCGGCGCCCGTACAGGCCTCGTACGGGCGCCATCTGAATGCTGGCCTGATAACTATTATTGTAAGCATATTCCACCAGGGGCAAACACCGTGCCCACCCTTCGCCCAAGTCCAAAACGCATGCTCGAAGCATGTCCTCCACGATCTGTATCACCCGCTCTGATTGTCCATCGGTTTGCGGGTGAAAAGCCGTACTGAAGTGCAATTTGGTCCCCATTGCTCGTTGCAGGCTTCGCCAAAAGTTTGACACAAAACGTGTGTCTCTGTCCGACGTGATGGATGTCGGTACTCCGTGCAACCTTACTATCTCATCGATGTACGTTTGTGCCAGTCGTTCCCGAGTCCACGTCGTGTGTATGGGCAGAAAGTGGGCCGATTTCGTCAAACGGTCCACAATCACCCATATTGCATCGTGTCCCTGTGGCGATCTCGGGAATCCGGTCACGAAATCCATGGTAATCATGTCCCACTTCCACTCGGGCACCGGTAAAGGTTGCAATTTTCCTGCCGGCCGCTGATGCTCGGCCTTCACCGTTGGCACACCAGGCAGTGTGCCACAAATCGAGTCACGTCTCCCTTCATTTTGGGCCACCAGAAGGTCTGTTTGACGTCCTTGTACATCTTCGTTCCCCCGGGATGCGCCGCATACGGGGCGGTATGCGCCTCCCGTAGGATTTCCTCTTTGAGTTCCGGTAGATCCGGCACGCAGATTCGTCCCCGAAATCGTATCGTGCCGTCGGAGTTCACCGTGAAATCGCCCTCCTTGTCGGCGGTTATTCTACTTCGCACCAGCTGGAGTTGATCATCAGTCGATTGCCCTTCAAGAATCCTGTCCAGCAGAGTGGGTCTGACCACCAGTGTCAGAAGTTGTGCGACTGTACCTGCCGGTACTACTTCTAGTCTTAACCGCGAAAATTCCGCAATCAGACTATCCTGCTGTGTAATGGCGCTTACATCCGCTTCCTCGGCCTGTCCCTTGCGACTCAGGGCGTCGGCCACCACGTTGGCCTTTCCCGGGTGATAGTGGATCGTTAAATCGTAATCCTTTAGTAGCTCGAGCCACCGCCTTTGTCGCAGATTTAGCTCCTTTTGGGTGAAAAGGTACTTGAGACTCTTATGATCTGAGTACACATTGCAGTGTGCCCCATACAGGTAGTGTCTCCAAAGCTTGAGGACAAACACAACCGCTGCGAGTTCCAAATCGTGCACGGGGTAATTCCGCTCGTACTCCTTGAGCTGCCTTGACGCATAGGCTATAACCTTTCCCCGTTGCATGAGTACTCCACCCAGTCCATTTCGCGACGCATCGCAAAACACTTCATAATCCTCCCCTGGTTCTGGCAGGGCGAGAATCGGGGCTCGCGTCAATCTATCCTTGAGCTCCTCGAAGCTCTTCTGACATTTGTCCGTCCAGATAAACTTTTCCCCCTTTCTTGTCAAACGGGTTAAGGGGGTGGCTATCTTGGAGAAACCCTCCACGAAGCGCCGGTAATACCCGGCTAATCCCAGGAAGCTTCGAACCTCCGTCACCGTTGTCGGTCGGGGCCAGTCCGTCACCGAATCTATCTTCTTCGGATCCACCGCGACTCCAGCCGCCGAGATTACGTGCCCCAAGAAACCGACCTCACGGAGCCAAAACTCACACTTTTTGAGTTTGGCGTAGAGTTTCTGTTCCCGTAGGGTCTGGAGGACTGTGCGCAGATGTTCTTCATGTTCCTCGTCTGTACGGGAGTAGATGAGGATATCGTCGATGAAGACCACCACGAATAATCCAGGAAGGGTTTGAATACCCTGTTCATCATGTCCATAAACACCGCCGGGGCATTTGTGAGCCCGAATGGCATTACCGTAAATTCGTAATGGCCATAGCGAGTACGGAAAGCCGTTTTGGGGATGTCCTCCCCCTTAACCGGACCTGATGATAGCCCGACTGCAGGTCAATCTTTGAAAATACCGTCGCCCCCTGTAATTGGTCGAAGAGGTCGTCGATCCTTGGCAGGGGGTACTTGTTCTTGACGGTGACCTTATTTATCTCCCGGTAGTCGATGCACAACCGGAGACTTCCGTCCTTCTTTCTCACGAACAGGACGGGCGCGCCCCAGGGTGACGCGCTTGGTCTGATAAAACCCTTATCCAAGAGGTCCTCCAACTGCGCCTTGAGTTCCTTCAACTCCGCGAAGGCCATCCTGTACGGTGCTTTGGTGATGGGCTTGGTGCCGGGGAGTAGCTCAATTGGGAAGTCGACCTCTCGCTCGGTGGCATTCCGGGGAGCTCCGCCGGAAATACATCAGGAAATTCCCTTACGACGAGGCCGCTGAACCTAATCTTGGGAGCGGCCCTGAACTACCTAACCACCCATTGGGTTCCGACCGCGAGGCATAGGGTAGAGCCTATTTATTTCTTGCGTGGCCCTTAACGGGTCCGAGTACACAGGGTTCTCCCAAGCTTCGAAGCCCGCCCGCGTACATTGGCCGGGGAAGGCTTCGCCTAATACTTAAGGATTCTAGAGAGAGAAGAGAGAGAGAGAGAGAAAGTCTAACTGGGGTAGTAGGCTAAGGTGCAGTCGGTGCCCCTAATCTAGGAAAGAAGAAGAAAAACAGAACAGTAGTCACCTGCCGTCACTAGGTCTGGGACGTCGCGTCCTCCACTGTAGTATCCCGGGAATCCGTCCGCAGCCCTTGGGCCAGCGCCGTACGGCGTGCTGGGGAAGGGACTTGACGTCTGAGGAGTCTGAGGATTTTTGGTCGTCGGGCGAATCCCTTGGCTGAACGGGTGCCGCAGCACTGTCTGGTACTCTCTGCGGCGGTGGCGCAGGGGCGGCGGTGGCGCTGGCGGTGGCGGTGGGCCCCTGGGGGCAAAAGGCACGAGAGTGATCCGGCAAGCCGCACTGGTTGCAGTAATGGTACCTCCATGTACATTCTGCCACGGGTGAGCACCCTCGCAGATCACGCACGGTCCCTGAGGTGGTTTCGCGCTCCTCGCTGGCGTCGGTTCGTCCTTCCGTGCTCTCTCCGGTCGTCCTCCTCCCGGCCCTCCTGGGCGGGGTCCCCTCGCGGGACGGGTGTAGCAGTCCTCTCTGTCCCTCCGGTCGCGGTGCCGGAGGCCTGGTGGTGCCCGGTTTCCGGGGGCACTCATAACGCGTGTGGCCTGGCCTGCCACACCGATAGCAATGGTCGTGCCTCCACGGGCAATCTGTCACCTGGTGCGCCCCGATGCATATGGAGCAAGGGCTCCTGAGCGGTCTGGGTCCTCCTCTCGCCATCCTCGCAAGGTCCCCCTCTGTCCCGGGCGCTTGTGTACCGGGCCCTGCTGGTAGGGGCCCCCCGTCGGACCCCGGATAGGTGAATCTCTGTCGTGCGCGCGCCTCGGCCAGTTCCTGCTCTGCCCGCAAGCTAACATAACCGTTCATTAAACGTGGGGAATCCAGCTGGTGGCATTTCCCGATGGGCGTCGTCTCTGGCGTCCCGCTGGGTGTGGTCGACGCCCTCGAAATCTCGAATCAGCAGGCCCAGGCGCTCAGTAAGAGTTAGCATTTTGCCCTGCTATGTCGCGTAGCTGATTTAGGAGTAAGCGGTTGGCTGCAGCTGCGGGATCCATCCTGTCTGTCGAGAAAAGATTAGCGCTCGGTGGCCAAACCTTGGCCGTTGGCTGCTGTAAACAAAGAAAAACCACGTCATCTCAAAAGTTATCACCTAGCCATGTTTGCTGTAACCAAAGAAACCATGTTAACCCCATGGTTATCACCCTAGCACCCCGTCTCACGATTACACCTATATTACGCTCCCGTTTCCCCGTACTCTCACGTACTACGCACCTATACCTTGGTTATCTCATGTCCAATTTGCTTGTGGCACCTTACACTGTGGATGTGGATCACGTCTACTATGGTTGTGGTTGTATTTCTCTGATACCATTTAATCTGTCACGCCCCCGGGGGTTTTTGAGTCAATCAAAGCGGAAAATGCGTGTATTTTTTTTTTCTTAATAAAGTAACATAAACCTCATCCCCGGTGCGTGCCAGACCGCCACATACACAAATTCTCTCCGCCAACGGACAGAGTCTCCTTTGTATATGCACGGCGTCTCATTTACAACATCAAACATCCAAACCCATCACAACCATAAAGTAGTTCAAACACCAATCAAAGCAAGTTATAAAGCGGCGTCAACGTTTGGAAAGGATAAAACCCAGCGTTTGTAAAACCCGTGCCCACACGGCACTTCGTTTTGAGAAAACATTTTCGCAATCAATTAGTTTATCGTGAAAACGTGCCGCGTAAGAAAGTATCACTAAAAGTATCAAAAGCATAAAAGTCCATCTCATCCACAGAGCTAACTAATACATGTCCACAACTAAAGTAATCCACAAGCAAATAACTATTTAAAGCGTAAAAGGGAAATGAGATAGAAAACCAAGAGTCCTGACTACGGTCCTCGCGACGCAGTCTCACCGCCATCCCGGCTAACGCACCTAGAATACACTGTCACGGAGTGGGTAAAGTCAGTGACAAACAAAGTAGATGTCTAATAATATCAAAGAAGGAAAAACGAACCGAATAACCGAGTACACCGAAACCTTTCGTTAAACCTGTGCATATTTAAACTGGGCACCAACCCCAGATTTATCAATTAAGTTGGGCACCAACCCCAGAGTACCTGTCGGAGAGACTAAAGTCTCCCCTCGTGCACAATCACCTCTTTGATGCTTTTACCCCTTTCGCGGTGCTGATGTGCTATTTTCAGCTGGCGCGAAGAGGTCCTCACGGCTCCCACTCCTTTGTGAGGCACACGGGTCAAAAAGACCACTCTTCCGGAAAAGTACACCCATGCGGAGGCCAATCCGCCTGTGTACGTGCAGCATCCGAAACCGGATTTGCCGAGATCGGCGTGTAGTGAGCCCCGCGACCGCAGCCGCTTCAATTGTTAGATAAAAAATATAATTATGCGAAAGGTTAAACTGTCCATCTACTTTGTTAGGTAAATTGAGAGCATTTTTAATGACGATAGATGCACTTACTGCACTTGTTGCACTTATAGCAACCGTACCCACCTTGTTGGAGAGCAGTCGGAACACCTGTATCCTTCGCGCTCTCCCGCTGCACCCCTGGACCTAAAGAACGTCCGCAAGGATAATTATAGTCACAAACGTGTACTAACATCCCAACACAAAAGACCCAACATAATAAAATAGTGACCAAGAAGATCCCAAGTGGCCATGCCAAGGAAACCACGGAAAATAACGATCCCAACGGCGAAAACGGCGCTCGAAACGGTGGGAGAAACGGGCAAAAACGAAGCAAAAAGAACTCGGGCTGTCGGTGGTGCACGGGGCAAACCGTGCACCGGGTCACGGCGACAAGGCGGTGGCGGCAAGCGCGGGTGCACGCAAAAAGCGTTGCACACGCGCACTTTCGGGCCGGGCGGTGCACGGAACCGAGCGTGCACCGGGCTCACGGTCCCCGGGGTCGCGCGCCAGACCGGGTGCACGCCCGGGG
>CM054944.1:9639935-9673036 GCA_029168755.2 Tillandsia fasciculata | reverse complement strand
ACATGAAGCTGAAGGGGGAAGGGATACAATAATCTCGCGACTCCCTTACCTCGGTCTGGAAGAGCAGGACTCAGTCTGGAAGACTTGGCACCGCAGGAACTGGAGCTGAAGTCCCTGGGGAAAAGACACCACGACGGGTGTGAGAACTACCTCCCACAGTAGTTCTCAGTGGGTGCCGCCAACAAGCCCGACGGCCTGCCCACTAAGTCTACTAGAGACATAAAGTAACAAAAGAAATGCAGTATGGAAAGCTGGAAAGTAAACATCTACTGCTACTATGCCCCTATCTACAATGCTCAAGGGAAAGAACAGGAGGACGATATGCCACTACTGATACTCCACTCAGAACACCCAATCCAAACTGACTGCCACAACGGGTCCAGTCAAACCTGCGCCTACCTACTGCTGTAGGTATGTCCGGTACTCCAACCCGGTATCTAGCTCAATCTCAAAGCCGGTACTACAACCCGGTCTCGCCTACTCCGGAGTGGCACTCGAGGGGAGCGACCCGCTCGAGTCAAATAACCGCGCAACACTGTCAAGCACAAATGTGGCACATGCAGGCTATGATCCAATCACTATCTCACTCACTGGCTAAGAATCCACACTGTCACTATGACCATGTCCCAAAGATCCCAGATCCACTATCACTATCACTATTACTATGCAAACTGGTCTACAGACTGCTACAGACGCCACTCGGTCCCCAGACGCGAGTGCAAATGCAATCCCCAGCTAATAAACCTCCCAGTCCACGACTCGAGGAGAATCACTATGCTCAGTATGACGAGAGTACAAGTACTGTGGGGAAGCTAAGGTGACGAACAATCTGCATACATGTTCACATTTACTGTAGTCTAACAGTGCATGAATAATTACTTGACTGTCAAATAAGCTAAGTTTGAGTTTTCATGTTGCAAAACTTACCAAGAAGTCGTCAGATATAGCAGCTAGCTACAGTGGTTTCAACATACAGTTTGCACAGATTATTTAACTCATATACTAACATGCATGCTAATATACTTGTAGAATTAGAGTGCAGTCCATAGATATTGCAAGCAGGATCACCCACCTGAACGCGCTAACTGTCCGGGACGGTACATGTAGAGTACCGGGATTTCGGAGGGCGCGCCGACCGCGCGGGATGGCGTTGAGCGGAGAAATTACCTCGGGCGTGTTCCACATGGGTCTACAGATGAGTTCGGGTCGACTCGGATCAACGCGGAAGCCCCAGGTCGATTCGGGGTTTTCCGGGCATTGTTCGCCGTTAGAGGACTGGTTTCGGGGAAGCCTCGACTTCACAGTGGAGTGCAAAAATATTGGGAACACTTGGAACAGGTATAATTTATGTTTACAGCGGAGTTCGGGAGGTTCTGGACGGACGCAGAGAGCCCGAAGGCGAAAAGTGAGTTGAAACTGACAGTTTTTGGAGCCGGTTTTTGGTTTGAGCACACCGACTCCACGGTTGAGATTTTTGAGGAGAAAAAGTTTTGAGCATGTGTATTTTCAGATTACAGCGGAGTTCGGGGTATTCCGGGCTGGTGCGGAGGCCCCGAGGGCAAAAAGTGAGTTTGATGGGGGCATTTAATGGATTAATTAATTAATTAAATTAATTAGTGGCATATTGTGGCTAATGGTCTGTGAGTTAATGAGAATGAGAAAAGAAGGATTATGTAAGAAGTGGTTTTGAGAATGTTTTTAATTAGAGGGGTTGGATATTTTGGAGGTGCATTTATGGCACTCAACCACCGCAATTAAGTGGTTGCCTTTATTTAATACGGCCACCTCATCACCACCTTCATATGAGAACAGAGGAAAGGAGTTAGAACAGAGGAAGAAAGAAATGAGAAAAGTAGGAAGATGAAGAAGAGAAGAAGGAAAAAAGAGAGGGTTTGGCTGAGCTTTGATGGTGGAGCTTCTTGTTGTCGGCGTGGAGCGAGCGGAGCGCGCACGCGACGAGCTTCCGTCAATGGTATGTGCAGTTTTTTTTTTTTATTATTATTTATTTTATTTTATTTTTGAATTTGGGGTTGTGCGTGGGGACTTGTTGTCCTTGGTGGTTGATTGCTGCGTTGGGGGGAGTAGAGGCTTCGACTGCTGTCCGTGGTCGACAGCAGCTTGCAGCAGGGGTGGTGCGGCGCACAATGCGCAGGCGCGCAGGCGCGGTACGCAGCGCGCGGCGGGCGCGCTGCGGGCCTCCGCAGTGCGCTGCGGGCCAGGGCGCTGGGCGCGGGCCTGGGCACCGCGCTGCGGGCCCAGGGTGCCGCGCGGCAGGCCCTGGCGCCGCGCGCCAGCTGCTGCTGCGCCGCGCGGCAGCAGCAGCAGCGCGCGGCAGCGGCGCCAACGTGCTGCATTAGCACGCGGTTGCGGCTTCCGACGCTTGTTGGCGCGCGGTGGTTTTCGCGGTTGGGCCGGGTTTTCGCTGGTGACCGCAGGTGTTGGCCGCTTTTCTTTACTGACCTTGGTTTTTCCCGGTTTTGGTGTAGCAGCACTGTGCGCGCGCGGCGAGCTCGGTGCCGCGCAAGCAGTCTATGCCGTCGGTGGCCGGCGCGTGGAGCACCTTCTGAATGCGGGGCCCGGGTTTGTGCGCAGTGAAGATGATTATGTTAATTTGGACGATGAAGGTGATGAAGATGATGATGATGTTGATGAGGATCCTTTTTGTAGCTGTGAGCTTTGTGTGAGTTTATGTTAATTTTTAATGGAATTAATTATGCTTATTGATAGAGTGTAAGGATGGAATTAAGAGGTTGAGCCTGTAACTTTGTTTTTCATGTGCAATTGGAGCTTAAGTGGAGTTTGTATTTATCTGTAGACTTGAGGTCGGCGTCTGTTGCGACGATGTTCTTGCCGAGGTGCGGTGCGAGCCCGAGACAGTATGTGCACATCGGGGATTTTTTTCACATGAGCTGTTTTGATCAATGCAAGGGCTTCGAGCTTTGTGTTTTGAGAGCAGTTTTGTGCTTCTATTTGTGTGGGCAAGTGGATTTATGGATTATGATGGTTAAGTGAATAATAAATTATGACTGTGCTATTGGGAGCTTTCAAGCTTGCTGTTGAGGGTATGTGGACTCAAGATTGGACTTATGTAATTGCTTAAAAGAGCAAGTGTTTTTAGTTGAATTGTGGGATGTTGTGTGAAGTGATTTGTGTATGTGAGCAATTTGTTGAGGAGCCATTATTGTGCTGTGGTTTTCTGGACTATATTAGAGAAAGTGATTGCGAATAAGTGAATACTTATTTATTGATGTGTGGAATTCTCTTAATGGCTTTAGATGTATGAAGTTGGCTTACATGAACTTGATTTTTGTGAGTATATTAAGGATTGTGGGATTTTGGAATTTTGCTGGTGCTGTGGGTGTAAAGCTGAACATGTTTTAAGTGCAAGCTAATTAATTGTGGTGGACTTAATGCGGGCAATTAGTTAAGGTTGATGCTTGGTCGGATTGGAGGTGTACTTCAGCCTTTGTGTGTGTGTGCTGTATGTTAGCTGTGGGTGACCCGGGTGTGTGCAGATTTTTAGAGCAGACTCGAGGGAATTTATTGAAGCTTCCGAGGATTTTTTTTCTCTCTGTGATTTGCGGCACGATTTTCGAGGTTTCCTCAGTTCGAGGTTCCGGCACTTCACCGACTTCGGCAATTGCCTGCGGAAAGCGTTCCAGGTGGGTTGGAATTTCTCCAAAATTTATGGAATGCCCTTTAATGCTATTGAATGCAAGTTGATCATGTTTATTATGCAATTTTCACTGTTGATAAATCTGATAGTTGCCTAGAAAATTGTAGAAAGACTTTTATGAGCCCCAGACATTTTTAGTATGATCTAGAGGTTATTTGACACTAGACTGTGCATTCTTTTGAGTTTCAGGTTGCATCTGGACCTTCAGAATATTTTAGCACCCCGTTTTAAGTAAAACTCCGCTTTAAAAGGATTTTTAAAAAAATTGAGAACATTATGAATGGTCCAGATTGTTCGAGTTGCATGAGTACTCGTGCCAGAGGGCCGAGTAGATTTTTAGAGCATTGTGAGATGACTTTCTAGTGTCATGAGAGAGTTTTAGCATATTTTTTTCTAGTTCGGGGGTGGAAGCTATGGGCGGCTACGCCTGCAGCCTGTTCTTGTTTGATAGGGTTGTAGGTGGCAGTCGTTCAGAATTTCCAGACCTTCCGTGTGAGAGATTGAGAATTTATTCCCGATTTGGTTTACTCTAGATCATGGGTCGTGTTCTGATTTAGTGGTGGAGATGGTTCTCCCACTTAGCTATGAGAGTTTTGAGGGTTCTGGCAGATCGAGTCGTGGAGGTTTCCCGACTCAGCCACGGGTCGTGCATTATCAGATTGAGTCGTTGAGGGTTCTCCGACATAGCTGTGAGAGTGTTTGGGCTTTTCCTATTTGAGTCGTAGATCTTTTCCGACTGAGTTGTGCTTTCGAGCTTCGAGATACCGATCTGTTTGATCGTGGATTATAGCCTGCATGTGCCGCATATCGAGACAGTGAGACAGTTGAGCTACTTGAGTTCGGTGGGGTCGCTCCCCTCGAGCTACGCCCCGGGTGCGATGATGATACCGAGCCTGACGAGGCTGCGATGTATGCGACTAGTTGATACACTAGAGTTCGCTTGAGATAGTCCGTGTGGGACGCCCTACGTAAGTCCCGTCCCAGTGTGGATGAGGTGGCAGTAGGTTTGGCGCAGGCTTGACTGGACCCTATGAGGCAGTCATTGAGATTGGGTGACATTGAGAGAGTGATGGCATAGCATGTTCATTGATGAGTTTCCCTTTGAGCATAGTACTTGAGGCATAGTATTAGCAGTGTTAGTGTATGCATAGCAGGGTCAGAGTAGTATTCCTTCAGCATGATGTTGTTACTTATTAGCTGTAGTTCATTTCCTGCTTTCCTTTTATCTATCTATCTGCATACCTATCTGTTTTGCCTCCAGTAGACTTAGTGGGCATACCGTGGATATTGGGACGGTACCCACTGAGATCTGCCTTCTGCAGTAGATCTCACACCCGCTGCGGTGACAGGTTTGAGGCAGCTGTTCCGGCTTGGTTCGCACGGAGACAGCAGATCGAGGTGAGGACGCGGCCGATTAGTTCCTTACCAGCATTGAGAGTCTGAGGTAGATGTACCCAGGGTATTTTATGATTCCACTTTTGTACTGGACTTTCTGAGGAGCTTGTGAGGATTGTTTTTATTTCTTATGGCTAGACAGACTTTGTATTGAGAACTTTTATTTTATCCAGATGTTCAGTTGATCTCTGTAGCTTCTAGTTTTATTTCAGCTCTGATACATGTTTTTAGCTCTAGATCTGACTTGCAGGGTAGACGCTTCGTCTGTGCGGCAGTTTCCGTACAGATGGCGGATCTGTTGGCGAGCCCGGGTCGCAGTTTCGACCCCGGGGCGTGACAGATTTAGGTGGTATCAGAGCCTAGGTGTATAGGTCATTGAGGACTTAGAGACCCTAGGCTATTGGTTGGACATTAGGATGACCGTCGTGAGAGACGTGATTTTAGCGAGAGTCCTGATTGAGTTTGTACCTCCCCCAGAGGATTGGGGTGAGTGACCTTACATGTTATTTCTCTAAAGATGATTATGTTGGCTGCAGACAACATAATACTTTAGAAAGGTTAACATGTTTAGACTTTCGCTTGATTGGGTCGAGAGAGTTTTGGTCCTAATGTTTGTTATGTTGCAGTGGCTTCGATGCTTCCGAGACGCCGTACGATGGTGAGGGCGTGTTGGCCTTGGACGAGGAGCCCGATCAGCGGGAGGCTGAATGGATAGAGCAGAGTGAGGTCTGAGAGTTCCAGGCCCTAGTAGCCAGACTTTGAGGCGATGCGGCGCTAGGAAGAGAACATGGAGTGCTTGATGCACATGCTTGAGCCGAGAGCATCTTCCGGGGTATCGCTAGTAGTACTTCCAGCCGCGACGTCGTCAACTTCGATCCTGATCGCGCCACTGATGGTGCAGAAGCAGCGAGAGGTTGCTGACCGGTTGTTTTATTTCATCCAGTTCCTTCCCCTGCAGATTTCGGGACCGAGTTTGGAGCCTTGGAAGGCCGAGGACTGGATTGCTGCTATGGGAAAAGTTATTTGAAGATTGTTCATCCAGGAGAAGCATCATGTGCACTTGGTTATGCACTTTGGATAGGGATGCCGAGAGTTAGTGGCGTCGAGTTCGTCCTGCTGGACCACAGGGAGCATAGTTGATGACCGGGAGCGAGTTCTGCAATTGGGGAGCGGAGTACCCCATATTGCCCAGGATGAGGCCTAGAAGGTTGATCATGTTTGAGAGGGGACTGCATCGAGATACCTATCTCTTTGTGCATTCGCGGCGAGTGCCGACTTTGGATGCAGCGAGTGTACATTCTCGATGGTTTGACCGAGGATCAGTGATCACGTCCCTGAGGGACGAAGAGCGAGGGACTAGCTCGAGTGAGAGACGTCCAGCATTGTCGGATGTTGGGTTAGTTGATTGGATCAGGTTGTCATGATTCCAGTCTCGGGAACATGTGCCTCAGAGGAGACAGAGACCTGGAAGTTCTCGGCAGTTGAGGCACCAGTAGCAGTGTCAGGACTTTTCAGGCAGAGTGTCCCTAAGTAGTGCGCATGGATCTGCCGCTTGCGACGACGCCCCACTACCCCTTCAGGATGAAGAGGTTCTTCCGGTGTACCGTCAGGCTGATGTGGCCGTGATGCCGAGGCAGTTAGAGTGATGGCCACCAGCATCAGTGGATGTCCCTATGATTTTTGGAGTTAGAGCATGTTGATGCCAGCACCGCTTGTGTGTGCTTCAGTAGAGCAGTGGTAGCTTCACGTGGACCAGAGATGAGACTGTTGGCTTATGCACGTGAGGGTCAGGTTCCAGATCACGTACAGCACATGGATGAGTGTTGCCTGTCCTGCCCAGAGCTGTTAGGACCTTGGATTTGAGCATTAAGTTAAGTCCTGCATCCGTTCAGAGAAGTTGATTGAGCATGAGTTGATATTGGTTATCCCAACGTTAAGCTACCATAGGATGTCGTAATTGGCCGTTGACCCTCCGTTGACCCGGTCAGGAGGTGTGTGTTTTAGAGGATGCTGGAGCACGTCAGAGGTTGAGTTGTGGTTGCATCGCCTTGTTAGCGACTGTAGAGGATGTGCCTACGTCGGCACCGGGACTACAAGAATATTCTTATCACCGTGTGATCCCGGGTATGAGTCTACCTGTGTTGGTTTTGAAGCCGCCGTCTAGTGAGTTGGAGATCGAGATAGTGATTGACGTAGTTTGGAACTGCGCCGACCTCGATAGCACCTCTTGGAGTATCACCCGTAAGACTATGAGCCGATAGCGCAGTGGCGGGATCTGATGGATCGAGAGGTCAGTGTAACCCAGTGCCACGTTGTAGTACACAACAGTGAGGGCTCTATGATGGGTTGAGCACAGACAGGTTTGGATTGTATTTTCGGCAGATGCTCTTGTGAGTTTGATAGCCTTATAGAACCCTACAGCCAAGGGCTGTGCCCAGATGGTGTTCAGGACCCGGTAGGGACATTATGAGTTACAGCGTGGTCAAGTGGATTGACTAATGCCCTACCGCTTTTAGGATTTGAGGAATTGAGTGTTCCAGCTGTGATTGGACGGGTTGGTGGTAGTACCGTCGTGGACGTTTGGATTATTTCCGAAGTGACTTGTAGCATGAAGAGCACTTGTGGGTAGTGCGACAACTTCTAAGAGAGGAGAAGTTGTTTGCCAAGTTGTGAGAGTTGCACTTGACTCTGAAGGTTCGTTGTTAGGCCTTGCGTTTTCAGCTGCATGGGTGACTTAGGACCCAACGAAGAGTAATGCCGTTGGGAATTAGTCTATACTATTGACAGAGGTCAGAAGCTTTTGGACTAAGCAGGGCCGGTATTGCTTCGAGGAGTTAAAGCTGAGTCTGATATCAGCATTGTTATGGATTATTGCTAGTGATAGAGAGAGCATGGAATTATCCTGAGACCCTTGTACCTAAAGTATTTGTTACTCAAGAAGATTTTGGTTGAAGCAGCGCCGGTGGGCTGAGTTGGAGCTCTTTGATTGATCTTTTAGCATATCATTATTCCGGCAGGGACCTTATGTCAATACGCCTTGGCTAGGTGAGCAGTGCAACCTTGGAATGAGGTGTTCGATTCGTGATTGTCACTTTTGGAACTTGGGATTTGAGAGTTGGAATTTGAGCTATTTGAAGCGACCGACGCAGGTCTTTCTTATATGACAAGAAATTTTGCAGTCGAGATCTATATTTGGCGAGGTTTCAGTGTAGCCATCATGATGAGTAAGAACCACCACCTGAGAGCTATCGGTGAGTTGGGAATCTTCTATCCCCATTTGTTTGAGACACCCTCCTGAGTTATGGAATCATTCTGGTTTCGAGGACGAAACCTTTTTAAGGAGGGGAGAGTGTAGAGTACCGGGATTTCGGAGGGCGCGCCGACCGCGCGGGATGGCGTTGAGCGGAGAAATTACCTCGGGCGTGTTCCACATGGGTCTACAGATGAGTTCGGGTCGACTCGGATCAACGCGGAAGCCCCAGGTCGATTCGGGGTTTTCCGGGCATTGTTCGCCGTTAGAGGACTGGTTTCGGGGAAGCCTCGACTTCACAGTGGAGTGCAAAAATATTGGGAACACTTGGAACAGGTATAATTTATGTTTACAGCGGAGTTCGGGAGGTTCTGGACGGACGCAGAGAGCCCGAAGGCGAAAAGTGAGTTGAAACTGACAGTTTTTGGAGCCGGTTTTTGGTTTGAGCACACCGACTCCACGGTTGAGATTTTTGAGGAGAAAAAGTTTTGAGCATGTGTATTTTCAGATTACAGCGGAGTTCGGGGTATTCCGGGCTGGTGCGGAGGCCCCGAGGGCAAAAAGTGAGTTTGATGGGGGCATTTAATGGATTAATTAATTAATTAAATTAATTAGTGGCATATTGTGGCTAATGGTCTGTGAGTTAATGAGAATGAGAAAAGAAGGATTATGTAAGAAGTGGTTTTGAGAATGTTTTTAATTAGAGGGGTTGGATATTTTGGAGGTGCATTTATGGCACTCAACCACCGCAATTAAGTGGTTGCCTTTATTTAATACGGCCACCTCATCACCACCTTCATATGAGAACAGAGGAAAGGAGTTAGAACAGAGGAAGAAAGAAATGAGAAAAGTAGGAAGATGAAGAAGAGAAGAAGGAAAAAAGAGAGGGTTTGGCTGAGCTTTGATGGTGGAGCTTCTTGTTGTCGGCGTGGAGCGAGCGGAGCGCGCACGCGACGAGCTTCCGTCAATGGTATGTGCAGTTTTTTTTTTTTATTATTATTTATTTTATTTTATTTTTGAATTTGGGGTTGTGCGTGGGGACTTGTTGTCCTTGGTGGTTGATTGCTGCGTTGGGGGGAGTAGAGGCTTCGACTGCTGTCCGTGGTCGACAGCAGCTTGCAGCAGGGGTGGTGCGGCGCACAATGCGCAGGCGCGCAGGCGCGGTACGCAGCGCGCGGCGGGCGCGCTGCGGGCCTCCGCAGTGCGCTGCGGGCCAGGGCGCTGGGCGCGGGCCTGGGCACCGCGCTGCGGGCCCAGGGTGCCGCGCGGCAGGCCCTGGCGCCGCGCGCCAGCTGCTGCTGCGCCGCGCGGCAGCAGCAGCAGCGCGCGGCAGCGGCGCCAACGTGCTGCATTAGCACGCGGTTGCGGCTTCCGACGCTTGTTGGCGCGCGGTGGTTTTCGCGGTTGGGCCGGGTTTTCGCTGGTGACCGCAGGTGTTGGCCGCTTTTCTTTACTGACCTTGGTTTTTCCCGGTTTTGGTGTAGCAGCACTGTGCGCGCGCGGCGAGCTCGGTGCCGCACAAGCAGTCTATGCCGTCGGTGGCCGGCGCGTGGAGCACCTTCTGAATGCGGGGCCCGGGTTTGTGCGCAGTGAAGATGATTATGTTAATTTGGACGATGAAGGTGATGAAGATGATGATGATGTTGATGAGGATCCTTTTTGTAGCTGTGAGCTTTGTGTGAGTTTATGTTAATTTTTAATGGAATTAATTATGCTTATTGATAGAGTGTAAGGATGGAATTAAGAGGTTGAGCCTGTAACTTTGTTTTTCATGTGCAATTGGAGCTTAAGTGGAGTTTGTATTTATCTGTAGACTTGAGGTCGGCGTCTGTTGCGACGATGTTCTTGCCGAGGTGCGGTGCGAGCCCGAGACAGTATGTGCACATCGGGGATTTTTTTCACATGAGCTGTTTTGATCAATGCAAGGGCTTCGAGCTTTGTGTTTTGAGAGCAGTTTTGTGCTTCTATTTGTGTGGGCAAGTGGATTTATGGATTATGATGGTTAAGTGAATAATAAATTATGACTGTGCTATTGGGAGCTTTCAAGCTTGCTGTTGAGGGTATGTGGACTCAAGATTGGACTTATGTAATTGCTTAAAAGAGCAAGTGTTTTTAGTTGAATTGTGGGATGTTGTGTGAAGTGATTTGTGTATGTGAGCAATTTGTTGAGGAGCCAT
Organism: Tillandsia fasciculata; assembly: GCA_029168755.2. NCBI lineage: Eukaryota > Viridiplantae > Streptophyta > Magnoliopsida > Poales > Bromeliaceae > Tillandsia > Tillandsia fasciculata. The sequence goes on along the minus strand of CM054944.1, from coordinate 9,662,538 downwards.
TATTGTGCTGTGGTTTTCTGGACTATATTAGAGAAAGTGATTGCGAATAAGTGAATACTTATTTATTGATGTGTGGAATTCTCTTAATGGCTTTAGATGTATGAAGTTGGCTTACATGAACTTGATTTTTGTGAGTATATTAAGGATTGTGGGATTTTGGAATTTTGCTGGTGCTGTGGGTGTAAAGCTGAACATGTTTTAAGTGCAAGCTAATTAATTGTGGTGGACTTAATGCGGGCAATTAGTTAAGGTTGATGCTTGGTCGGATTGGAGGTGTACTTCAGCCTTTGTGTGTGTGTGCTGTATGTTAGCTGTGGGTGACCCGGGTGTGTGCAGATTTTTAGAGCAGACTCGAGGGAATTTATTGAAGCTTCCGAGGATTTTTTTTCTCTCTGTGATTTGCGGCACGATTTTCGAGGTTTCCTCAGTTCGAGGTTCCGGCACTTCACCGACTTCGGCAATTGCCTGCGGAAAGCGTTCCAGGTGGGTTGGAATTTCTCCAAAATTTATGGAATGCCCTTTAATGCTATTGAATGCAAGTTGATCATGTTTATTATGCAATTTTCACTGTTGATAAATCTGATAGTTGCCTAGAAAATTGTAGAAAGACTTTTATGAGCCCCAGACATTTTTAGTATGATCTAGAGGTTATTTGACACTAGACTGTGCATTCTTTTGAGTTTCAGGTTGCATCTGGACCTTCAGAATATTTTAGCACCCCGTTTTAAGTAAAACTCCGCTTTAAAAGGATTTTTTAAAAAATTGAGAACATTATGAATGGTCCAGATTGTTCGAGTTGCATGAGTACTCGTGCCAGAGGGCCGAGTAGATTTTTAGAGCATTGTGAGATGACTTTCTAGTGTCATGAGAGAGTTTTAGCATATTTTTTTCTAGTTCGGGGGTGGAAGCTATGGGCGGCTACGCCTGCAGCCTGTTCTTGTTTGATAGGGTTGTAGGTGGCAGTCGTTCAGAATTTCCAGACCTTCCGTGTGAGAGATTGAGAATTTATTCCCGATTTGGTTTACTCTAGATCATGGGTCGTGTTCTGATTTAGTGGTGGAGATGGTTCTCCCACTTAGCTATGAGAGTTTTGAGGGTTCTGGCAGATCGAGTCGTGGAGGTTTCCCGACTCAGCCATGGGTCGTGCATTATCAGATTGAGTCGTTGAGGGTTCTCCGACATAGCTGTGAGAGTGTTTGGGCTTTTCCTATTTGAGTCGTAGATCTTTTCCGACTGAGTTGTGCTTTCGAGCTTCGAGATACCGATCTGTTTGATCGTGGATTATAGCCTGCATGTGCCGCATATCGAGACAGTGAGACAGTTGAGCTACTTGAGTTCGGTGGGGTCGCTCCCCTCGAGCTACGCCCCGGGTGCGATGATGATACCGAGCCTGACGAGGCTGCGATGTATGCGACTAGTTGATACACTAGAGTTCGCTTGAGATAGTCCGTGTGGGACGCCCTACGTAAGTCCCGTCCCAGTGTGGATGAGGTGGCAGTAGGTTTGGCGCAGGCTTGACTGGACCCTATGAGGCAGTCATTGAGATTGGGTGACATGGAGAGAGTGATGGCATAGCATGTTCATTGATGAGTTTCCCTTTGAGCATAGCACTTGAGGCATAGTATTAGCAGTGTTAGTGTATGCATAGCAGGGTCAGAGTAGTATTCCTTCAGCATGATGTTGTTACTTATTAGCTGTAGTTCATTTCCTGCTTTCCTTTTATCTATCTATCTGCATACCTATCTGTTTTGCCTCCAGTAGACTTAGTGGGCATACCGTGGATATTGGGACGGTACCCACTGAGATCTGCCTTCTGCAGTAGATCTCACACCCGCTGCGGTGACAGGTTTGAGGCAGCTGTTCCGGCTTGGTTCGCACGGAGACAGCAGATCGAGGTGAGGACGCGGCCGATTAGTTCCTTACCAGCATTGAGAGTCTGAGGTAGATGTACCCAGGGTATTTTATGATTCCACTTTTGTACTGTACTTTCTGAGGAGCTTGTGAGGATTGTTTTTATTTCTTATGGCTAGACAGACTTTGTATTGAGAACTTTTATTTTATCCAGATGTTCAGTTGATCTCTGTAGCTTCTAGTTTTATTTCAGCTCTGATACATGTTTTTAGCTCTTGATCTGACTTGCAGGGTAGACGCTTCGTCTGTGCGGCAGTTTCCGTACAGATGGCGGATCTGTTGGCGAGCCCGGGTCGCAGTTTCGACCCCGGGGCGTGACAGTACAGATAACAAGCCCAGAAACCGATAAATCTCCAAGTCCACGAAGCAAAGAGCACAAAAGCGGTGCTTACAAAATCCTGGGTACAACAACACTTCTCAATTACACACAATTCACACACAATAATCATATTCCCAAAATCTGCATACACAGCTACTGTTCACACGAAAATTTCACCTGAAAATAATTTTTTAGAAATTCCAATAAAAATATCACGACGATCCTCGCGAAGTGTAGATGTCGATAGGCTCTTGAATCGTCGAAATCCGATATCCAAAAGTGAAGATAAAATTCTGCGAAGTTGCTGCTGTCAAGATTCCAAACTGTAGCAAAGGGGCGTAAAAATGTACCCCAAACCCTCTCAAAAGCTCATTTCTGGGAAAAATGATCAACACAGAAAACGTAGATATACCTCTTGTGCAACCGCTGGCAAAGAAATCGTCCAAAAATGTGGTCGGGGTAGCTCTGCAGGTCTCCCAGACTAAACTGCGACGGAAATGGGCCTCCAACAGTAAACTGTCGCTCCGCACTACGAGGCAGAAAAAGCAGTCGTCGCGGCTTCCAGAAAATCTGAAACTTTGTCGGAAGATTGGCAAGAGGGAGAGGAAAAATTTTCATATAGGGCTCAAGAGTTGATTCCACGAAAAAAGGGTGAAAATGCCAGCCCAACACGGCCTATATATAGGTCACAAGGAAAAAGTCCACAAAAAAACAAGTCAAATGGGCTCGGGCCCAACTTTCGGGCGCCCGGAAATTTCCGGGCGCGCACAGTGCGGCCCGGCCCAAGATTTTCGGGCGCGCACAGTGCGGCCCGGCCCAATACACGCCGTCGGACGGGATCCACGATCCGTCCGACCCGCCTCTGAGCCTGCCACGTGTCGCCCGAACAGCGAACACCGAAGCGGACCACTCACCGCCCGCCACGTGTCCGCCCCCCGGGCACAGTAAGGCGGTGGCGCCCGCCAATGAGCGGGCGCCACGTGTCCCGCCCGGTTGACCCGCTGCCCGGCCGGCAGCGCGACGTGGGTCGCACGTGGGCACGCGCCCCGAGGCACCTACCGCGCGCCCGGTGCACCGCGCACGTTGCACCCGCCAATCAGAGGATGACACGTGTCCCCTGCACCCGGTCCACGCCTTCCCCAGCAATTCCGTGGACCGCGCCGCGTGCACCGCCCAACCCGGGGCTGCCACCTGTCCCCCGCCTGGACCATGCACCGCCGCGCACCTCCAGTAGACCGCGCGCCCTGAGCCCGCCAATCAGGCGGTGCCACGTGTCAGTGCGCCGGGTCTGTGCACCCCGCCGCGCTGCTCTGTGGACCGCGCATCACAGACCGGCCAATTAGAGCCTGCCACGTGGCATCCCGGCGGTCTACGGCCCCTCCCATGCACCATTTTTCACTAAAAACTTCCGGGTGTCCGTTTTTGGGCATCCGGACTCCAAATTAAGCAAATAAATAGTCGTTTTCAAGCGTTTTTTCGCGCTGAATCCATCTACGACCTCTGTTTGGTCTAAATCTTTCCAGAAATTTCGAAAAACCCAGCCAAAGGCCAAAACAGTAAATAAAAGCACACAGGGTCCATCAATAGCACCCAATTGATGCACCGTGGGCCAGGTACACCAATACTAGGTGTTCTAACAGTGGATCCATCGGAAAAACACTGCATGGGAACTAGGGCCACTACACAAGCTTCCTTCGCAAGATGCACAACAAGGTGAGCAACAACTTTGGTGATGGGTGCAAAGTCCAGAGAGCTCGGGAAAAGCCTCAACTCGGTGTGCAAAGGGCCTATTTATAGGCTCAAACCCGAAAAAAAAATCCAAAAATTACGAAATTGGGCTTTTTGGCCCAATTTCCGTGCGCCCGGTCGATTCGGGCGGCTACAGTGTTGGGCCCGGCCCAACACTGTGCGCGCCCGAATCACTCAGGTGCCACGACGTGGCCCGGCAAACAGCGTACAGCTGCGCGGGCCACTCAGGGACAGCCACGTGGCCTCCACCCGGTCAACGTGGTGGTTGGCGCCCGCCAATGCGCGGGCGCCACATGTCCAGCCCGGGGGACCTGCCGACCGGTCGCCCGCCCGCGCCGGTCGCGCCGCCTGCCCCCCACGCGCGCACGCGCCCCGAGGCGCCGGCGCACCCTTCCGTGCGCCGCGCCTAATGAGCTCGCGAATCACGCGGCGACATGTGTCCCCTACACCCGGTCCTACAATTCTTCAACTTCAATCTTCAAGACTCAATACACTTCACGAAATACGCCAACACAAAAATCCTTAACAATCTCCCCCTTTGGCGGTTTCGTGACAAAACAAATAATCCACAAAAAAAATCAAAAAGATAATTTTGTTGCTATCACCATACAACAAAAATTTACATGAATGGTCCAAATAAAAATAAATACAAGAGATAAACTCCTAATACAAACTCTAGACTTAGACGCTTGTACTCTCTACAAAAGAAACCATTCTTGATAAAAGAAATCATTAGATACCTCAAGAATTTATACATTCAATAAGCAATCAGAGAGATAGAGTTTATACTCATGTAACTTATGACATTAATTATTAGATATGTATGAAAATAGACAATCAAAAGATTCACATATCATCTAACTATTAAGTTCTAAATGTCATATCAAAACATTTAACAAGTTCAAAATTATGTCGGTTATCGCAAATCACTTGTTAGAAATATTACATGCCCAAATAGTTAGTCAAATAGTTAGTGGTGGCATGTTATCAAAGTTCAAGTTCTACTTACCTTCACCTTCTCAAAGTTCAACTTGCCTTCAAAGTTCAAGTTCTCTAAGGAAGTAAGGAAGTTCTCTAAGGTCCAAAGTTTCAAGTTCTCTCCCCCTTTTTGTCACAATAACAAGCCAAGCAAAAATTAAAAAGGGAATTGCAAAGTTCAAATGTAGCAAGAAAAAAAAAAAAACCTGCAAGAGAGAAACTATTAGAACAATCAATGAAAATAAAAAATCATCAATCTGAATCATTTTCGTCAGAGCTGCTGCATCCAAGCTTGTTAAAAATTGCCTTGCGCAGCTTTGAGACTTTCGAACATTTCTTTCGAATCTTACGTTGATCGGTAGTGATATGCTGTAAATCAAGTGACATTCTTTCTTGTTCTAAAGATAGTCGCTGCTGCTCGTAAAATATGGAAGTCACACTCACATCATCCTTGGATGTGTCTGTAGTGGTCCAGGTTCCCATGCAACCTTTTCGGTGAATCCACTATGTAGAACACATAGTGTTGGTGTGTCTGGCCTATAGTGCATCAAAGGGATGCCACAGATGGACCCTGTAAGGTATTTATTATCAGATTGGCCTTCGGCTGTATTTGCCGAATTTTAGAAAATATTTTGGGCCAAACCGAGGTCGGATTTGGATTCAGCGCAAAAAAACGCTTGAAAACGGCTATTTGCTTGTTAAATTCTGAGTCCGGATGCCCAAAAACGGACTTCCGAAAGTTTTTAGTGGTTCCTGGTGCATGGGGGGGACCGTGGACCGCCGGCTTGCCACGTGGCGGCCTATCATTGGCCGGTTCGCAGCGCTCGGTCCATGGAGTGGCGCGGCTGGGTGCATGAGCCCGGCGCAAGACACGTGGTAGGCGTGGATAGGTTGGCTTTTGGTGCGCGGTCCACGGGATTTGAGCGGCGGTGCATGGATTTGAGCGGCGGTGCAGGGATTTGAGCGGGGTGCCACGTTTCGATCCCCGATTGGTTGGCGCTGGGTGCGTGGTCCACGGAGTTCCCCGCGCGGGTGCATGGACCTGGCGCAGGGACACGTGGCGACATGCTATTGGCGGGCTCACAAGGCGCGGCGCACGGGGGCGCGGGCTGGCGCCTGGGGGCGCGTGCGTGGCAGGCGGCCAGGCTGCACCTGCCCGCATGTGTGACCGCGACAGGGCGGGGGACGCGTGGCGCCCGGCCATTCGCGGGCGCCACCTACCCACCTGACCGGGCGGTGCCACGCGTCGGCACCAGGCGCGCCCGCACAGCTGTTCGCTGTGCGGGACACGCGTCCTTCACCCGGGCGGGCCACGCGGCGGCGATTCACGCATCCCGCACAGCTGTTTGCTGTGCGGGACACATGTCAGCACGGGGCGGTTTCAGGCGCGTCAGACAGGGGGCTGTCCGACCCGTCTGGCGGATTCGGGCGCCCAAAAGTTGGGCCCGAATCCGCCAGGCCCATGTGTGCGGGCTGAGGTCTATAAATAGGGTGTTTGGGCCACGTTTTCACCCTTTTTCGAGCTGCTTCTCACAGAGCGTACTTCAGGACTTTTCTTCCTCCACTAGAGCTACACCCCACAGAGCATTCCTGGGATTTTTTAGTGGCACGCATCCCGAGGTTCTCCTTTTTACGGTGCGGCGCGACGCTCGTTCACCGGCGACCCGTTTCGTAGCATTTCAGTGCGCGGACTCCTCCGGCTTGCTCCCACCTTTGATTTTGGCAATTCTTGCGCCGTTGGACTCACGACAGGTAGGACTCCAATTTCTCTATTTTGAGCTCCCTCTCTTTTCGAGTTTATCTTGGAGTTTTCGGAGCTTCCTTTTGACCCTTTTTCTTTCGCGGAGTTTTGGACAGCGCTGTGGTATTTCGACGATATCTTCGCGCACAGGCATCGGATTGAGGCGTGCCAAAAGGCGTTTTGCATCTACATATCACAAGGAATATCCTCAAATTTTCTTGGAATTTTCTGAGTTCTCCCCGAAGGTGAGAAATCCCTATTTACAGAACTTTGTGCTGCAGATTTTGTGATTGGTTTATTTCGGGGTGGTTCCCTTGTCGAATTTGTATCTCAGCGTAGGAAACTCGGATTTGAACGTGCAGGTACTCATTTCGACCGGTTCGTCGCGAGGATCGTGATAGTATTTTTCTTGGAATTTTTCAAGCAGATCTCGTAGGTGAAAAAGGCAAAACTGTGGACTGTTGTGTTTTGGGGCAGATTTCGTTGGAGCATTGTATGTTTAATTGTGTATGTGCTTTTGGGGTATGTTGTGCAGTGTCGTGGTGGTTGTTGGACCGGGCGTGGACTTCACTTTTGGGACCAGGATTTAGCGTTCAAGGTGGGTGTTGTTGTTACTCTCTTACTTTTGACTACCCACTAGGCTTATTGGAGTGCTTTCCATATTAGAAAGCTAATTACACCCTTTGAACAATATTTGCATGCTTATGGGAAATAAAAAGGGCATATGTTAGTACTTGCTTTCAAATGGCTTTGGTGAATTAGAGTGTTAATATCATATGAATGAGAAGGCTATATTATTATCTTTGTGGGTATTATGCATGTGTATAGGTCGGCATATGACTTACTAGTACATAGGGTACTTAGGCCATCGTGATGATTTGTTGCTAGCATGTTTTATTTCGTGGACAATTGCATTTATTTTGTTAAGTAAAGGATATTTGCATGCTTGTATGGACACCTAGTTAGGCCATTATTCATTGCTACACTATCATATTGGGATTTGATTTAGGAGAAACCATGCTTTTCCTTTCTCCTTCCTTGTTAGTCAGGCGGTCTATGTTGCTCGGGTGCGAGCAGGGGTTTGGGGTAGTGTAGCCGGGACCATGGTGTCAGGGACGGGTGGTGCTGGATTGTGGTTGGCAGGGTTTTGCGGTGACCGCGGATATTGGGCGGTTGACCGGAGGTCGGTTATAGGACTTGATTATAGACAGCAGGGTATTGCGGCGACCGCGGATATTGGGCGATTGACCGGATATTTATTTATGCATCAGATTGGGTATCAGATTTTTCTAGTGGACAGAGTTTTCCACTTATTGAGTACTTTTGCATCTGTTTGAGGACCGGGGTTTTCTTTAGTGGTTGAGCTTTCCCACTTTGATCAGAGTCGTGATCCAGTCCTGCTGATTTACGATACTTATGATACTTGTTACTGAGATACTTTACTCGTGTGGGTCGCTCCCCTCGAGTGCCACTCCGGAGTGTGCGATATACATACTTTGAGTCCTTGAGACTCCTATCCCTTATCGGTGTTATGCGTCGGCTAGCATACCCGATATGTCAGGCACAGCAGGCAGTACCAGCTTTACTGGTGACGCTAGATTGGGTTTATTTGGACAGATCCTGTTTTTCTGATGCATTCATACAGTCATTTCGTTGATACTGCATTTAGAGGCATAGTAGTGGTAGTTTCCCTTATCAGTAGCCTTTATAGCTTACTACTGTTCTTTCCTTTTTTGCCTCTAGTAGTCCTAGCGGGCACGTCAGAGTTTAAGGTTTTGCCCACTAGGGGAGACTACTATTTTATATAGTAGTTCTCACCCCCATTGTCTCTCTTTTCTTTTCCCCCTTTGTTTTGCAGAGTCTTCTGCGGGAGTTGCAGGGCCGTCTCGGGCAGATCGAGGTAAGCGGATAGCGGATTAGATAGTTCATCTACCCGACTGCGAGCTTAGTGGTGTATCAGTTGTACCCTTTTATTTCTCAGACAGTTGTAGTTATTTTGGGTCTGGCTCTTGCCAGCTGTTTGTACTTATTTGGTGAGCTGGGAGAGACACTTGTATATTTTGAGAGTTTTTATTGTACTTTTATTTTCTAGCTGTGGTCTGAGATGTTGTAGTTTTATTTTAGCTCTATTTTATGCTCCTTTATTATATCTTTTATATCTGAGCAGGTTACCGGCGCTTCGTGTACACGGAAAATTCTGTGTGCATGGCGGATCTGTGGACAGGCCTGGGTTCTGGTTTAAACCCGGGGCGTGACAGTGTCTCTCATTGGAGTTGAGGCAGGTAGCGAGGTTGCAGATGGTACTGGAATCGATGAGGCATGTTTACCTTCAATCCGTTCAGACTCCTTTATGTGAATGATGTTTTCTCTAGTTGGAGATTGTATTCCTACAAGTGACTCATTGATATGAAGTCCACTACCCCTTGTTTGTTTCCTTACATATTTTCTTATCTTTGAGCAAGATTTCATAGGTGCTTTATTCTTTAGTGCAGACCTATCGTTAGTTGCGGCAACCAGTCTTGCTTCCTTTACTATTGTCTCTCAATCTTCTGTTTCAGTCTCGAAATTATCTGAGAGGATGGTATGAGGTTCTTCTTGATCTTACTTCATTTTGTTTGTCATTCTTGTGCTGACTAGAGCAGTAATGAAGACAATCAACCAAGCAAATGCCATTTGAAAAGTTTTCAAAGATTAACTTGTGAGCAAGAACTCAAGAACATGGAAGAAATTATTTAATTTCAAAAATTCGAAGGAAAGATCCTAAACAATCTTTACCATGTATAGAACCTAGGAATCAAGACAATTTTACAAAAAGAATTTTAAAAATAGATCAATTTTATGATTTTCGAAAATTCTCAAAAATTGTCCTAAAACCGAAATTTCTGAAATCGAAGCCCAAAAATCCGTTTAAATAATGAACAACAAGTATAGAAACACTTTTTAGGCATCCAGAGTTCAGATTTCAAAAAGAAATTTGATCAAAAACCGTGCAAAACCGAGATCATAGCATGAACTCCATTACGTTTTGACAAAAATAAGCAAGAACAGTGAATAGACTGAGTTTTGATAAAAAAAACTTACTTGGATTGAGAGAAATTGAGTTAAGAGAAATCCAAAATCTTTTGTTTTTAGAGAGAGAAACTCAGGAAAGCAAAAACTGAAATTTGGAGTGAATGCGAAATCGAAAACCCTTCGTTTTGTTTTAAAACCCAGCTGCGGTCCGGATCGGATCATGAGTTCAATCCGGATCGGCTTGGCGCAGGAAATCCCACCGTTCTGGATCCGGACTGAACAATCCAGTTTGGACTGCCTGCAACTTTTTCTTCAGAAAAATTCTAGAAAATCTAGAAAAGTTATGTAAGTGTCACGCCCCGGGGTCGAAACTGCGATCCGGGCTCGCCAACAGATCCGCTACCTATACGAAAACCCCACATAGGCAAAGCGTCCAACCTGCAAGAAAAGGTATTACAGCTAAACAGATATCAGAGCTATAAAGAAAACTGCTGTAAAACTAAAATCCAACCATCTGTACAACTGGAAATAATGATACAATATCCATCTCCCAAATATGATCATATACAAAATCCTCTGATACAATAATCCAGAACTCAACAGGGAGGTAAACTGAAATAATACATCAGTGTACAGGCTCTCAGTACAAGTCAGATCCTCACAATACAATAGCCTCTCAAAAGTGGAAATAAAACTAGTCTACTGACTGTACTACAAATCTCCAATATGGGGGTACATCTACTCTCCAAAGACAGGTAGGGATCTAGCTCGCGACTCCCTCGCCTCGACCAGCAATAGCAGAATCAGCAACTCTCGCAATGACTCTGCAAAACAAAGGGGAGGAAAGAAAAAGGAAGGGAAAAACCCCCAACGGGTGTGATAACTACACCAACACGTAGTTCTTAGTGGGTACCGCCACCAGGCCCGACCGTCTGCCCACCAAGTCTACTAGAGGCATAAGATAACGATGTAGTAAAGACTGAAAAGAAAAGCTGGAGATACTCAACAACTACCATGCCTCTATCTAAATGCTCAATGGGGAAAACCGAAGAAAGATATGCAAACCCTCGCACACGAGGTGCTCAATTGACTTAATCGAGCTGACTGCCACATCTGGCCCAGTCAAGCCTGCTCCTCCCTAGTATATCAATGTAGGGTGTCCAATCGGACTAACTCGCTATCAAATAATGGCACATGCAGGCTATAGTCGAAATCCACGCTCTCTCTCAGAACGGATAGACTCAGAATCCTCAAGCATCTCGCACAAAGGTCGAAGTACTCCCAACGACCCAGGACCACCGTCAACCCAAACGGCTCCAAACAACACTAGCACTGGTCTAATCACAGCTACCAAACTCCACTTAGCCTCCAGGCATGAGTGCGACAATAAAAGTATCTGCCTGAATAAACCCAATCAATGGACCAGTAAAATCTAGCACTGCCTGCTCAAACTGTATCAAGTATTTGCTAATAGATCGACACTCACTGACTAGTACTCAATGTCCGGCACTCACTGGCCGCTGTGTAAAATCGCCTACTCCGGAGTGGCACTCGAGGGGAGCGACCCACACGAGTATAGTAACTATGTCACAAGTATCTCAATATAGTAGGACTGGATCACGACTCTGATCGAAGTGGGAGAATCCGTCCACTAAAGAAAACCCGATCGCCAATTTGATGCACAAGTAAACATCCTGTCACGCTCCGGGGTTTCATAAAGCGGAAGACAACCACTGAAAAGATTTGAATTGGTGTATATGTATTTTTTTTTTTTATTATTTTTTTTTTTTCGAAACCAAACTCCCCGGTGCGTGCCCAGACCCGCCGCATATACAAATTCACTCTGCGAACGGGCAGAGTCTTCTTTGTATATGCACGGCATCCCGAATACAATAACCAAGCAACCATCACTTTAACCATACTAGTTCAACAGTCGGATACATACAATTAATTTCCATAAGTATTAACGAGGCCGACAAGTTTTGAAAGGATAAATCCACAAGTTTTAAAGCGGTGCCCACACGGCATCCAGGTTTTTCAAAACGGTTTCTCGAAATCCATAAATCCACAGGGTTTTGAAATGGTGCCCACACGACACCCAGATTTTTAAAACAGTTTTCACAATTCATAAATCCACAGGGTTTTAAAATGGTGCCCACACGACACCCAGATTTTTAAAATAGTTTTCGAAATATTTTCTTTTTCTTTTCTTTGGTAGTTTAAAAGTGGCCAGTCGGGAAAAGCACAATGATCATCCACAAAGGTAATAAAAAGGATAGTCCAACATCCACATCGACCCCACAAGGGTATCGCAATCCACATAGTAAGCCACTACTAAGTAATGAAATGAGCAGAAAAGGGATACATACAGCCTATGGTCTCGAAGGGCCAAAAGTACTCCCGTCACGGCCTCACCGTCGCCCTCGCTCTCACTCCCGAAGGAACCTGTCACAGAGTGGGAAGTCAGTGACACAAGGTATAAAAGACGAAATGCAGGGAGACTGTAACTAAAGGAAACCGTAAGAAAACCAGCATAACCGCCCTCTGCATCGTGCGATCGACGATGTCCCCTCCCCCTGCAAAACCTGAACCGGGCACCTGCCTTGGCAACCCAGACCGAGCACTAACCTCAAGAAGGAAAACCGAACCGAGCGCCAACCTCGGGAAAGAAAACCAAATCGAGCACCAACCTCGAGAAAGAAAATGAAACCGAGCACCAACCTCGAGAAAGAAAACCAAACCGAGCACCAACCTCGGGAAAGAAAACCGAACCGAGCACCAACCTCGGGAAAGAAAACCAAACCGAGCACCAACCTCGGAAAAGAAAACCAAACCGAGCACCAACCTCGAGAAAGAAAACCAAACCGAGCACCAACCTCGGGAAAGAAAACTGAACCGAGCACCAACCTCGGGAAAGAAAACCAAACCAAGCACCAACCTCGGGAAAGAAAACCGAACCGAGCACCAACCTCGGGAAACCGGACCGAGCACCTACCTCGGTAAACCACGCCGAGCACCTACCCCGACGGGTCGCACCGCTCACACCTTGGCGCCTCAAACCCCCCACCTACAGGGGCCCCCACTACGTCACCTCGTGGGTATACACGGGTCATCGACCACTTTTCCGGAAAAGCACACTCTTTGCGGTGGCCAAACCACGGGTGCGCGTGCTGCAGCCTCGAGCATCGTAACCAAGTACACAAAACGAAACCAACAATAATGAACCAAGTACCCAAAGCGAAACCAACAATAATGAACCAAGTACCCAAAACGAAACCAACAATAATGAACCAAGTACCCAAAACGAAACCACAATAATGAACCATAGAGATTATCACAGATTACCACAGTTAGTTGAGAAGTTGAAATATATTTACAGTTTTTACATCCCGACACTAAACCTCAGAACGAGTACCCAAGAAAACCAACAATAATCATGACAGTAACGAAATTGCGCATAAGGGGTTCTAAGGGTGTACCCACCTGAAGCGCGAAGAAGAAGATGTGCGGGAACTCCAGTTAAAACACTCCCTTGTGCTCGAAGAAGATCTACAGTAAAACTTATCGTTAAAAACATCGTCGCGGTTAAAAACACTCAACGGGCCAAAAACAGAGCTTCTGGACGCTCAAACAGAAGACTGGTGCACGGGTCCATGCGTGGACCGGGTTCACGACGCAGGACAGCCGGGGCGCAGACCGGGAGCACGCCGCAGCGGTGGACCGCTGCGGCATGGGCCGGGCCGCGCACGGGCGGAAGCGCGAGCCGGGTCCACGCGATTGGGCTGCGCGGGCGTGCACCGAGTGCACGCCGAAACGGTGGGCCGCGGGACCTGGCGCACGCTTTCGTGCGCCGAGTCCGCGCCCCTGGGCCCGGTAGCCGTGAACCGGGTGCACGCCAGGTCTGGTGGACCGCGTGGCCTGGCGCACGCAACCGTGCACCGGGTTCGCGCCGCTGGGTCCGGAATCCGTGCACCGGGTGCACGCCGGGTCTGGTGGACCGCGTGGCCTGGCGCACGCAACCGTGCACCGGGTTCGCGCCGCTGGGTCCGGAATCCGTGCACTGGGTGAACGCCGGGTCTGGTGGACCGCGTGACCTGTTTCTTCCGGATGAACAGTACTTCGACCCCTTTTTCGGCTCCGGTTGCGACGCCACGACCCCGGCGACGGCGGCGACGACCCCGCGGACACGACAACAGTGGCGGCGGCCTCCCGTTTGACAACGGCGGCGGCGGCCTCCCGTTCAACAACCCATGACACCGACAAAAAGGAAAACCTTAGACCGAAATTAAACGAAAAGACCCGAACCGCTTACCTCGCTTTCGCCGGAGGAGGAGGAGAAGGAGGATCGTCCGCCCCTCGCTCGTTCGATCCCGCAGAAAGAGCGATTGTTCCTCCCCTCTCCCCGTCTCGCCGCCACGGTTCTTCACGCCCAACGTCGGATGGTGGAAAGAAGGTAGGAGGAGGGTTGGGGTTTCTCTCGCACTCCTTAGGAGAGCCCTAACGCACGAACCCAAAGGGATGAGAAGTAGGAAAAATAAGTTCAAATCCCCAAAATCGAAACCTAAACGATCGGGTGCGAACCAGCGGTCCAATTTTACCTCGAAAAATGTGCCGATCGCCCGCACACCTTGCGATGCACCCGAAACCGCTAATAACTTCGAAAAATTATTCTGGGAGGTCCCGGAGTCCGAAATCAAATCCGATCGCACCGCCGCTCATCGTTTTATGGCCCCTACCACCTAAAAATATCCACAAACCCCGACGATCAGCCCAAAAATTCTCGAATTTCAACCCCCCTGCTTAACAATTAAGAAGATCCAATTAAGATCAAAACAGAAAACCGGAGGGTCCAGGGACCACCCAATCAATAAAATAATCCACTGACATAAAAAGATGCAAAGTCCGATCACAGCAGGATCCCGTCCGATCACCTCGAAAAGCGTGCTGGCCACTTAGCACGGAAACTGGTGCACAACACAAAGGCAAACGCTTTGACCCCCATTCCGGGAGATCCGTAAATCAGAATCCGAATCCGGTCGCTTTGCCGTTCTCCGTTTTTCGAGCTCAAACGCGGAAAAAAATACTCGCGGTCCAGACCCAGTCCATTGCCGAAAACACTGTGAAGAGTCTCCCCAATAATCCCGTCATAAAATGAAGGTATACAAAGGCATCGGAACGCAAGAGTACTACATCACTCACCACTTAAAAGAAGTTTCGTCCTCGAAACTTAACCCTGGTCCGCAACGAATAAATCTGGGTAGCACTCCCTCATCTTTGACTCTAGTTCCCAAGTCGCTTCACGTCCTTCCTGGTTGCTCCACAGCACCTTCACATGGGGGATCGTCCGGTTGCGCAACCCTTTCTGTCCTCTCGTGCTGAGATCCGCACCGGTGTTCCGTCGAAGCTCAGGTCCTCTCTAAGCTCAAAAACAGTGACCATCCATCACCCAAATCAAGTTCGCAGGTCCGAAGCATACCTTCGAGAATCCGGTTCACCCGCTCGGACTGCCCGTCGGTCTGGGGGTGAAACGTCATGCTGAAGTGTGGTTTAGTCTCTAGAGCTTGTTGTAATCCTTGCCAAAGGTTCGACACAAGCCGAGTGTCTCTAGCCCACGTCGTATGGATGGGTGGGAGAAGAGCCGACTTCGTCAATCGAGCTACTGTGCCTCAAACCGCATCGCGTCCTTGAACATCTTCGTATCACCCGGATGCGCCGTATAGGGGGCGCAGTGCGCCTCCAACAATATCTCTTCTTTCAACTCTGGCAGCTTTGGTAAGCAATTTCGCCCTCGAAAATGCGTTGCGTCGTTCGCACTCGCCGAAGGGTCGCTCGCGTGGTCCGGGGGTCTTGTCTCGAATAAGCTGTATCTGTGCGCCTGTTTCCTGACTTCCTAGGGTTGGCTCGACCATCAACGACAAAAGTCGCGCGACAGTACCGGTCCTGCTGAGTACTCGCGCTCATCGGTTCCCCCCCCCTCGGTTTGACCCTTCCTGCTCATAACATCCGCTACTACACTTGCTTTTCCCCTGGGTGATACTGAATGGACAAACCGAGTCCTTCAGCAACTCCAGCTAATGCCTCTGCCGCAAAAAAAATCAAATCCTTCTCTGTGAACAAAACTCAAGGCTGTGGTGATTCGAAAACTCATCACGATGAACTCCAAAAGGTGGTGTCTCCAAAGTTTTAAAACGAAGACGACTGCTGCCAGTTCCGGGTCGTGTGTCGGGCAGTTCCGCTCATATTCACGGTGATTCCCGTTGCTGACACAGTGTGCCCCAAAAAGTCCACTTCGCGAAATCAGAACTCGCATTCCTTAAACTTTGCAAACAACCTCTGGTCCCTGAGAGTCCGGAGAATAATCTGCAGGTGCCTCCCGTAGTTGATCGAAGTGGCCATCAATTCCGGATTTTTTTTTTTTTTTTCTTCACTGTAACCCTGCTTATCTCCCTGTGGTCGATGCGTAGACATAGGTTTCCGTTCTTCATTCGCACGAAAGTACGGGTGTGATCCGAGGCGACACACATGATCTGAGGAGCCCCTTAAGGTCCAAAACGACTAACTCGACAACAAGGAAATCAAACCACCCTAACGCCCTCACTAGGCTCCAAGAGGTGCCAACAGAACAGGCTGGGTGACTAACTACCAGGAATTCTTCCCAGAAAACAACGAACTCACCTGTCACCAACACAACCGCTTCCACCCATCACCAACACGGGCCACCAGCTCGGAACGTAACCGCCATCCCGGACTACCCGTTCCGACTGTCCGTCCTACCAAGGCGGCAGTCAAGACTAACGTTAGATTTAGCTCTAAGACTTACCGCGAGGTCTACCCCACAAAAAAAAAAAAAAAAAAAACTGCGAACAGGGCCCCCTAACCGAAAGTGACCAGTGCCAAAACTCAGAGTAGTCGCCAGATTCCCCCCCTTGACTCACACCTGCCCCCAAACGATCAACAATCCAAAACGCTCCCAAACTAAGCCTCCAGGTACCGAAGACTATCCATCTGAAACCTAAAGGGTCGGAAGAAGACAAGCAACGAAAACAGCGAGAAGAACCCTGTCAAAAGTTGCCTAGGTTCACCAAACGCACTCGAGGGATCACACGCCAACCCACCAGTAGGACAGCCTAACCGGCCCTCTAGCGCGGAACACAGGAACCGACCCAGAGCTACCTGGCACCACCCAGCGTCAAAAGCTAAACCCCCCAATAAAAAGTCGCCACCTACGCACACTTGTGCTAAACAAGGCACGACCTCCCCAACCGAAAACGAGCCCAAACGAAAAAGATTTGCTAGCCCCGGTGGTCTCCCTTTCTAACACAAGGGAGCACCCCGAGACCCCATCTCGACGAACTCTACAACCATCGCAGTGTCTTCGGTAAAAAGCCGAACTATGGGTAACAACCATAGGGAAAGAATCCTCATTCCCACCCATACCTTGCCCATGGTGCAAAAAGAATCGGCCGACTACCTGCTATAACCTAACGCCAGAGGACCCAGAAGGTACAAGTTTAGACAAACGGCTATCCAATTACCCACGACCGACCAACAGCCGGCAAACCAACAAACACCGGTAGGTTGCACTACCACCTGACCTGAACCGAAAGACAAAACTCAACAGTCCCCGCACTCTCGCATCACTACGCAATTATACCCTGATCATTTCATTAGTTAGTAGCCAGTGGTAATGTGCTCCACTGGATGTCGGACAGCGACTACTGTGGTTAAAGCTGTTTCGCTCTGATACCATCTTAATCTGTCACGCCCCGGGGTTTCATTAAGTGGAAGACAACCACTGAAAAGATTTGAATTGGTGTATATGTATTTTTTTTTTAATTTTTTTTTTTTTTTCGAAACCAAACTCCCCGGTGCGTGCCCAGACCCGCCGCATATACAAATTCACTCTGCGAACGGGCAGAGTCACCTTTGTATATGCACGGCGTCCCGAATACAATAACCAAGCAACCGTCACTTTAACCACACTAGTTCAACAGTCGGATACATACAATTAATTTCCATAAGTATTAACGAGGCCGACAAGTTTTGAAAAGATAAATCCACAAGTTTTAAAGCGGTGCCCACACAGCATCCAGGTTTTTCAAAACGGTTTCTCGAAATCCATAAATCCACAGGGTTTTGAAATGGTGCCCACACGACACCCAGATTTTTAAAACAGTTTTCACAATTCATAAATCTACAGGGTTTTAAAATGGTGCCCACACGACACCCAGATTTTTAAAACAGTTTTCGAAATATTTTCTTTTTCTTTTCTTTGGTAGTTTAAAAGTGGCCAGTCGGGACCAACATCCACATCGACACCACAAAGGTATCGCAATCCACATAGTAAGCCACTACTAAGTAATGAAATTAGCAGAAAAGGGATACATACAGCCTATGGTCTCGAAGGGCCAAAAGTGTTGGGTTTAGGTTAATAAGGATCTAAATAGGGGAAAAAACACCTAGAGGGGGGTGAATAGGTGTAAACAATAAACACTCAAAAAATCATTGCGCAAATAAACCCAATGCGGAAAAATAAAAGAACACGCAAGATTTTTACGTGGAAAAACTCCAAACCGGAGTAAAAAACCACGGGACCGATAACACGGCGAAATCCACTAGAATTAACACACGTACAAGGTGATATAACGTACTCACAGACGACTCAACCTTTTACCATACGCTCCTAGTAGATCTTCCCGCTCGCTCCACGACGCTTCTCGAATCCACGATCCGCGCCCAACGCTGAATCCACAGCGTCCAACGTCGAATCCACGACGTCCAACCGAATCCACGGTCTTCACCCAATGGCACGCTTCGAATCCACGAACGTACCTCGCTCCGAATCCACGAGAGCGGTTGCACCTTGAATCCACAAGGCCACGCGAGTCCACGCGCCGATTTTGGGGTAAATCGTTGTTTGTTTGGGTGGTGATGATCCGCCGAATACTTAGATTAAAGATAGATCGGAAATACCATCTAAGTATTCATTGATTTGATTCTACTCAAAATGTGAGTATGGAAAACCTAGAATCAAATCAATCAATATAGATGAAGAACCATAGAATAGATCTATTGATTTCCGTTTCTTCTCTATATATGTGGATTTTTCTTTTCGGCTATCTTTTTCTATTTCCACGGATGCCCTAGAAATGAATAAGAGGGCTATTTATAGGTTAGAAACCCTAGGAAGAATATTCGGATCAAAAACAGCCTTTTCTGGAAAGTTTTACCGACGGCGATCCGGATTGGATTTGACGATCCGGATTGCAGAAGCACAAAGACGGTTTCCAGAAAATTGCCTGTTCGGGATCCGGATCGTAGTCCCCGATCCGGATCGTTCATACAGTTTTACCAAAACACAATGTTCGGGATCCGGATTGCAATTCCTGATCCGGATCGTTCAAGCAAACAGGTAAAACTATGTTCGGGATCCGGATCATGGAATGCTGCGATCCGGATTGAACCAGTGTATGAACGAACACCCTTCGGGATCCGGATTGCAAGCCACGATCCGGATCCTGAACATGTCCCATGTCCAGTTTTTGATGATTAAGCAATTAAAACCTCTTCCAGGTGTTTCTACACTATAAGAAGTATTCGGATCATCAAAATTCTTTAGTTAAACGTACCTGATCCTTTTGAATTCTTCTTTCTTGAGATTGAGGTATACGATCCAAAGTTTCTTCATCTTCAATCTTCAAGACTTAATACATTCACGAAATACGCCAACTCAAATTCCGTAACAATCTCCCCCTTTGGCGGTTTCGTGACAAAACACAAATCCACAAAAGAAAATTCAAAAAGGATATTTTTGTTGCTATCACCATACAACAAAAATTTACAAAAGAGTTCCAGAAATTAAATACATGAGATAAACTCCTAAAACAGACTCTAGACTTAGACATCTGTAATCTCTGCACACAGAAAGCATTCTTGACAAACAAAATCGTTAGATACCTCAAGAATTGAAACATTCAAAACCAACTACAGAGATAGAGTTTCTCTCATCATGACATTTGAAAAATTCAGATATGCAAGAGAATCATAGTTAAAACCAACATATCTTCTAAGCAGTCAAAAACCAAATGTCAAAGTATGTTAGTCCAACATCAACTTGTTAGTCATATTACATGCCCAAATAGTTAGTCGAATAGTTAGTATAGAAGCATGTCACTAATCACAAGGAAAAAAAAACAAAGTTGAGTTGAGGTCATACTTACCTTACTTAGTCATTGATATTCACAATCATTGTTCAAAGTTCTTTGCAAACTCTAACTCTCTCTCTCTCAAACTCTCTCCCCCTTTTTGTCACAAAACAAAGCCAAAACGTAGCAAGAGCTACAATATGTAAGGAGAGTAAAAAAAATAAAATTCTAATAATATGCACAAACTGAGAACTAAAAGTAAGAAAATCAATAAGACTAAAACCTAAAAATCCTGCACAAAAAGAAATGAGTCAAAGATAGTCAGTTGTCAGAATCTGAATCGTCAGAACTTGTGCAACCCAGCTTGTAGAACATCTTTGTCAATCGCTTGTGCACAGAATTTATCTTCTTCGTGATGGTAATGTGAGCTGCTGTAGTGATCTCAAGCTCATTGGCAATTCTTTGTTGTTCCTTCACAATTTGGTCCTGCTGAACGGATAGTTGTTGCTGTGACTTAAAAATCGTATTTAACGATGCTTCACCATCTGTGCCAGGTGCTTGCCGAGATGGTGATGCATGCGTGCTTGTACCGGGCTTCGTTCCAGATGCAGAAGGTTGAGTGACATGTGGCAACTTGTGAAGGGATTTGACAATCGTGGACTCATCTATCATGCTCAGACATTGATGATAGGTTGTAGAAGTGATATCAACTTGAAATTTCTTTAAAATCCTCATTATAATCAATGGAAATGGAATTCTTTCAGCAGGATGAGGATGCTCGACATATCGCGCCATTCTATTCCAGATGATGTACGGAATGTTGATATTCAATGCCGTTGCCTCTGATGGATGTCCTATGAGATACAAGAACAACAACCGTTCCCATCTCACAACCTTCGTCTGCATGTTTGGAAGTATATTGTAACACGTGATGAAGTTTAAGAAGCGATATTCAAGACGAAGTTCTTTAGATCGAACAGATTTTTCGGTTGATTGTGTTCCCTCGAGACAAATTCCCTCGATCACTTTTCGCCATAAAGTGTTTGTCAAATTTACTCCTTTCAGGTAGTGAGCTCCTGTCTTGCTGGCTTCCATTCCCAAAACCTCGCCAATCAATTGTGGAGTGATCTTAAACCTTGTGCCTTGGATATTCGTGTAGAACTCCATAGGACCGTTCTCAAATTCCCGAAGATGCCGTGCATTGGTATAGAAGGTCCTCACATGGTGCAGGCAGTAGCCGAGAGTTTCTGGGAAGCGACACACTTGAATGAGATTCGCTTGTTCAATCAAAATACCAAATTCAGGGCAGTGACCTCGTAGAGCCTCAATGTTCACGTGCCTTTCACCAATGCATTCGCGATGTGCAAACGCTCTAAGACGATCATTGTTAACAAATACTTCTTCAACACGGGGCGGAGAGTCAGGAGCAATTGGCGGGTCAACACTGGTGTTCTGTCTTAGCCCAAAGCGGCGAGCAAGTCGTTTGCGTTTTATAGAGATAGTTGGAGCAGACATAGGAGCTTTCCCAGTGTCCATGGGAGCCTTTCCTTTTGGTCTTGAGGTAGTCGGCAATACCTCATCATCATCATCATCCGTTATCATATCCCAGTGAATTTCATTCTCGTTTTCTTCAAGTTCAGTGTCACTAATGACATCGACTTCTCCCTTTCTTTGTAGTTTCTTGGCCCTTTTCAATTTATTAGTTGCTCTAGTAAGCACCATTGTAACAAGTAGCAGGATCAGCCAGGAGAATGCTATTGATCTAGTGCTTTGAGTTTGAGAAACTGTCCTGTGAAACACCAACTCAAGAACATATGAAAAATCGTCAATTTTGAAAAATTTGAAAACATTGTACCTAGACAATCATATTCATGCAGAGAAGCCAAGAATCAAATTGGTTTTCCAAAAAGAATTTTAAAAATAGATCAATTCCATGATTTTCAAAAATTCCTCTTTTATGCCCTAAACCAGAATTTTTAGAAATCGAAGCCTAAAAACTCGTTTATCTTGAGAAAACCCAGCATAAAAGCAAAACTAATTGACCCAGAGTTCTTATTTCAAAAGAAATTTGATCAAAAACTATTCACAAACGAAAAAGTTCCAATTTTTCAACTCACGTTTGATGAAACACTGTAAAAACCAAGTTTTGATCAATAAAACTTACTTGAATCCGAAGAACCTTGAGTTTTGAAGCTCCAAGAAGCAAGAGATCTAGAGAGAGAAACTCTAGAGGCTTGAAAACCAGAGATTAGGGTAAAAGAAATTGAAAATCTCTATGTTTTTATAAGAACCCTAGCCGTGATCCGGATCGGCTCAAGCATGTGATCCGGATCGGCCACCCGCAGGAGAAATCCTGCGTTCGGGATCCGGATCACTTGCCCCGATCCGGATCGGCTACAACTTTTTCTTCAGAAAAATTTAGAAAAACTCAATAAAATCCAGAAAAAGTATGTAAGCACATTACCATGTCAACTTTAAACAAACGACATCGTTTCACGCAACAAGAAATAGATTATGAAAAATCTATCAAAAATATCCAAAAATGAAACGAAAATTTACGAAAGTTAAAACACTTAAAGTTGAACAATTTCAATTACATCTATCCTGATCTTATGCGTAATGCCTTTATCAAATCATCAATTTTGGTAAAGAAAATGAAATACCAAGATCAATAGATGTTTGAATGTCACGCCCCCGGGGGTTTTTGAGTCAATTAGAGCGGAAAGACGTGTCTATTTTTTTTTTTTC
>CM054944.1:9475874-9639835 GCA_029168755.2 Tillandsia fasciculata | reverse complement strand
TGGGTTTATTCAGGCAGATACTTTAATTGTCGCCTCATCGCCTGGCGGCATAGTGGAGTTGGTTAGCTGTGATTAGACCAGTGCTAGTGTTGTTTGGAGCCGTTTGGGTTGACGGTGGTCCTGGGTCGTTGGGAGTACTTCGACCTTTGTGCGAGATGCTTGAGGATTCTGAGTCTATCCGTTCTGAGAGAGAGCGTGGATTTCGACTATAGCCTGCATGTGCCATTATTTGATAGCGAGTTAGTCCGATTGGACACCCTACATTGATATACTAGGGAGGAGCAGGCTTGACTGGGCCAGATGTGGCAGTCAGCTCGATTAAGTCAATTGAGCACCTCGTGTGCGAGGGTTTGCATATCTTTCTTCGGTTTTCCCCATTGAGCATTTAGATAGAGGCATGGTAGTTGTTGAGTATCTCCAGCTTTTCTTTTCAGTCTTTACTACATCGTTATCTTATGCCTCTAGTAGACTTGGTGGGCAGACGGTCGGGCCTGGTGGCGGTACCCACTAAGAACTACGTGTTGGTGTAGTTATCACACCCGTTGGGGGTTTTTCCCTTCCTTTTTCTTTCCTCCCCTTTGTTTTGCAGAGTCATTGCGAGAGTTGCTGATTCTGCTATTGCTGGTCGAGGCGAGGGAGTCGCGAGCTAGATCCCTACCTGTCTTTGGAGAGTAGATGTACCCCCATATTGGAGATTTGTAGTACAGTCAGTAGACTAGTTTTATTTCCACTTTTGAGAGGCTATTGTATTGTGAGGATCTGACTTGTACTGAGAGCCTGTACACTGATGTATTATTTCAGTTTACCTCCCTGTTGAGTTCTGGATTATTGTATCAGAGGATTTTGTATATGATCATATTTGGGAGATGGATATTGTATCATTATTTCCAGTTGTACAGATGGTTGGATTTTAGTTTTACAGCAGTTTTCTTTATAGCTCTGATATCTGTTTAGCTGTAATACCTTTTCTTGCAGGTTGGACGCTTTGCCTATGTGGGGTTTTCGTATAGGTAGCGGATCTGTTGGCGAGCCCGGATCGCAGTTTCGACCCCGGGGCGTGACACTTACATAACTTTTCTAGATTTTCTAGAATTTTTCTGAAGAAAAAGTTGCAGGCAGTCCAAACTGGATTGTTCAGTCCGGATCCAGAACGGTGGGATTCCTGCGCCAAGCCGATCCGGATTGAACTCATGATCCGATCCGGACCGCAGCTGGGTTTTAAAACAAAACGAAGGGTTTTCGATTTCGCATTCACTCCAAATTTCAGTTTTTGCTTTCCTGAGTTTCTCTCTCTAAAAACAAAAGATTTTGGATTTCTCTTAACTCAATTTCTCTCAATCCAAGTAAGTTTTTTTTATCAAAACTCAGTCTATTCACTGTTCTTGCTTATTTTTGTCGAAACGTAATGGAGTTCATGCTATGATCTCGGTTTTGCACGGTTTTTGATCAAATTTCTTTTTGAAATCTGAACTCTGGATGCCTAAAAAGTGTTTCTATACTTGTTGTTCATTATTTAAACGGATTTTTGGGCTTCGATTTCAGAAATTTCGGTTTTAGGACAATTTTTGAGAATTTTCGAAAATCATAAAATTGATCTATTTTTAAAATTCTTTTTGTAAAATTGTCTTGATTCCTAGGTTCTATACATGGTAAAGATTGTTTAGGATCTTTCCTTCGAATTTTTGAAATTAAATAATTTCTTCCATGTTCTTGAGTTCTTGCTCACAAGTTAATCTTTGAAAACTTTTCAAATGGCATTGCTTGGTTGATTGTCTTCATTACTGCTCTAGTCAGCACAAGAATGACAAACAAAATGAAGTAAGATCAAGAAGAACCTCATACCATCCTCTCAGATAATTTCGAGACTGAAACAGAAGATTGAGAGACAATAGTAAAGGAAGCAAGACTGGTTGCCGCAACTAACGATAGGTCTGCACTAAAGAATAAAGCACCTATGAAATCTTGCTCAAAGATAAGAAAATATGTAAGGAAACAAACAAGGGGTAGTGGACTTCATATCAATGAGTCACTTGTAGGAATACAATCTCCAACTAGAGAAAACATCATTCACATAAAGGAGTCTGAACGGATGAAGGTAAACATGCCTCATCGATTCCAGTACCATCTGCAACCTCGCTACCTGCCTCAACTCCAATGAGAGACACTGTCACGCCCCGGGTTTAAACCAGAACCCAGGCCTGTCCACAGATCCGCCATGCACACAGAATTTTCCGTGTACACGAAGCGCCGGTAACCTGCTCAGATATAAAAGATATAATAAAGGAGCATAAAATAGAGCTAAAATAAAACTACAACATCTCAGACCACAGCTAGAAAATAAAAGTACAATAAAAACTCTCAAAATATACAAGTGTCTCTCCCCAGCTCACCAAATAAGTACAAACAGCTGGCAAGAGCCAGACCCAAAATAACTACAACTGTCTGAGAAATAAAAGGGTACAACTGATACACCACTAAGCTCGCAGTCGGGTAGATGAACTATCTAATCCGCTATCCGCTTACCTCGATCTGCCCGAGACGGCCCTGCAACTCCCGCAGAAGACTCTGCAAAACAAAGGGGAAAAGAAAAGAGAGACAATGGGGGTGAGAACTACTATATAAAATAGTAGTCTCCCCTAGTGGGCAAAACCTTAAACTCTGACGTGCCCGCTAGGACTACTAGAGGCAAAAAAGGAAAGAACAGTAGTAAGCTATAAAGGCTACTGATAAGGGAAACTACCACTACTATGCCTCTAAATGCAGTATCAACGAAATGACTGTATGAATGCATCAGAAAAACAGGATCTGTCCAAATAAACCCAATCTAGCGTCACCAGTAAAGCTGGTACTGCCTGCTGTGCCTGACATATCGGGTATGCTAGCCGACGCATAACACCGATAAGGGATAGGAGTCTCAAGGACTCAAAGTATGTATATCGCACACTCCGGAGTGGCACTCGAGGGGAGCGACCCACACGAGTAAAGTATCTCAGTAACAAGTATCATAAGTATCGTAAATCAGCAGGACTGGATCACGACTCTGATCAAAGTGGGAAAGCTCAACCACTAAAGAAAACCCCGGTCCTCAAACAGATGCAAAAGTACTCAATAAGTGGAAAACTCTGTCCACTAGAAAAATCTGATACCCAATCTGATGCATAATAAATATCCGGTCAATCGCCCAATATCCGCGGTCGCCGCAATACCCTGCTGTCTATAATCAAGTCCTATAACCGACCTCCGGTCAACCGCCCAATATCCGCGGTCACCGCAAAACCCTGCCAACCACAATCCAGCACCACCCGTCCCTGACACCATGGTCCCGGCTACACTACCCCAAACCCCTGCTCGCACCGAGCAACATAGACCGCCTGACTAACAAGGAAGGAGAAAGGAAAAGCATGGTTTCTCCTAAATCAAATCCCAATATGATAGTGTAGCAATGAATAATGGCCTAACTAGGTGTCCATACAAGCATGCAAATATCCTTTACTTACAAAATAAATGCAATTGTCCACGAAATAAAACATGCTAGCAACAAATCATCACGATGGCCTAAGTACCCTATGTACTAGTAAGTCATATGCCGACCTATACACATGCATAATACCCACAAAGATAATAATATAGCCTTCTCATTCATATGATATTAACACTCTAATTCACCAAAGCCATTTGAAAGCAAGTACTAACATATGCCCTTTTTATTTCCCATAAGCATGCAAATATTGTTCAAAGGGTGTAATTAGCTTTCTAATATGGAAAGCACTCCAATAAGCCTAGTGGGTAGTCAAAAGTAAGAGAGTAACAACAACACCCACCTTGAACGCTAAATCCTGGTCCCAAAAGTGAAGTCCACGCCCGGTCCAACAACCACCACGACACTGCACAACATACCCCAAAAGCACATACACAATTAAACATACAATGCTCCAACGAAATCTGCCCCAAAACACAACAGTCCACAGTTTTGCCTTTTTCACCTACGAGATCTGCTTGAAAAATTCCAAGAAAAATACTATCACGATCCTCGCGACGAACCGGTCGAAATGAGTACCTGCACGTTCAAATCCGAGTTTCCTACGCTGAGATACAAATTCGACAAGGGAACCACCCCGAAATAAACCAATCACAAAATCTGCAGCACAAAGTTCTGTAAATAGGGATTTCTCACCTTCGGGGAGAACTCAGAAAATTCCAAGAAAATTTGAGGATATTCCTTGTGATATGTAGATGCAAAACGCCTTTGGCACGCCTCAATCCGATGCCTGTGCGCGAAGATATCGTCGAAATACCACAGCGCTGTCCAAAACTCCGCGAAAGAAAAAGGGTCAAAAGGAAGCTCCGAAAACTCCAAGATAAACTCGAAAAGAGAGGGAGCTCAAAATAGAGAAATTGGAGTCCTACCTGTCGTGAGTCCAACGGCGCAAGAATTGCCAAAATCAAAGGTGGGAGCAAGCCGGAGGAGTCCGCGCACTGAAATGCTACGAAACGGGTCGCCGGTGAACGAGCGTCGCGCCGCACCGTAAAAAGGAGAACCTCGGGATGCGTGCCACTAAAAAATCCCAGGAATGCTCTGTGGGGTGTAGCTCTAGTGGAGGAAGAAAAGTCCTGAAGTACGCTCTGTGAGAAGCAGCTCGAAAAAGGGTGAAAACGTGGCCCAAACACCCTATTTATAGACCTCAGCCCGCACACATGGGCCTGGCGGATTCGGGCCCAACTTTCGGGCGCCCGAATCCGCCAGACGGGTCGGACAGCCCCCTGTCTGACGCGCCTGAAACCGCCCCGTGCTGACATGTGTCCCGCACAGCAAACAGCTGTGCGGGATGCGTGAATCGCCGCCGCGTGGCCCGCCCGGGTGAAGGACGCGTGTCCCGCACAGCGAACAGCTGTGCGGGCGCGCCTGGTGCCGACGCGTGGCACCGCCCGGTCAGGTGGGTAGGTGGCGCCCGCGAATGGCCGGGCGCCACGCGTCCCCCGCCCTGTCGCGGTCACACATGCGGGCAGGTGCAGCCTGGCCGCCTGCCACGCACGCGCCCCCAGGCGCCAGCCCGCGCCCCCGTGCGCCGCGCCTTGTGAGCCCGCCAATAGCATGTCGCCACGTGTCCCTGCGCCAGGTCCATGCACCCCGCGGGGAACTCCGTGGACCACGCACCCAGCGCCAACCAATCGGGATCGAAACGTGGCACCCCGCTCAAATCCCTGCACCGCCGCTCAAATCCATGCACCGCCGCTCAAATCCCGTGGACCGCGCACCAAAAGCCAACCTATCCACGCCTACCACGTGTCTTGCGCCGGGCTCATGCACCTAGCCGCGCCACTCCATGGACCGAGCGCTGCGAACCGGCCAATGATAGGCCGCCACGTGGCAAGCCGGCGGTCCACGGTCCCCCCCATGCACCAGGACCACTAAAAACTTTCGGAAGTCCCGTTTTGGGCATCCGGACTCAGAGATTTAACAAGCAAATAGCCGTTTTCAAGCGTTTTTTTGCGCTGAATCCAAATCCGACCTCGGTTTGGCCCAAAATATTTTCTAAAATTCAGTAAATACAGCCGAAGGCCAATCTGATAATAAATACCTTACAGGGTCCATCTGTGGCATCCCTTTGATGCACTATAGGCCAGACACACCAACACTATGTGTTCTACATAGTGGATTCACCGAAAAGGTTGCATGGGAACCTGGACCACTACAGACACATCCAAGGATGATGTGAGTGTGACTTCCATATTTTACGAGCAGCAGCGACTATCTTTAGAACAAGAAAGAATGTCACTTGATTTACAGCATATCACTACCGATCAACGTAAGATTCGAAAGAAATGTTCGAAAGTCTCAAAGCTGCGCAAGGCAATTTTTAACAAGCTTGGATGCAGCAGCTCTGACGAAAATGATTCAGATTGATGATTTTTTATTTTCATTGATTGTTCTAATAGTTTCTCTCTTGCAGGTTTTTTTTTTTTTCTTGCTACATTTGAACTTTGCAATTCCCTTTTTAATTTTTGCTTGGCTTGTTATTGTGACAAAAAGGGGGAGAGAACTTGAAACTTTGGACCTTAGAGAACTTCCTTACTTCCTTAGAGAACTTGAACTTTGAAGGCAAGTTGAACTTTGAGAAGGTGAAGGTAAGTAGAACTTGAACTTTGATAACATGCCACCACTAACTATTTGACTAACTATTTGGGCATGTAATATTTCTAACAAGTGATTTGCGATAACCGACATAATTTTGAACTTGTTAAATGTTTTGATATGACATTTAGAACTTAATAGTTAGATGATATGTGAATCTTTTGATTGTCTATTTTCATACATATCTAATAATTAATGTCATAAGTTACATGAGTATAAACTCTATCTCTCTGATTGCTTATTGAATGTATAAATTCTTGAGGTATCTAATGATTTCTTTTATCAAGAATGGTTTCTTTTGTAGAGAGTACAAGCGTCTAAGTCTAGAGTTTGTATTAGGAGTTTATCTCTTGTATTTATTTTTATTTGGACCATTCATGTAAATTTTTGTTGTATGGTGATAGCAACAAAATTATCTTTTTGATTTTTTTTGTGGATTATTTGTTTTGTCACGAAACCGCCAAAGGGGGAGATTGTTAAGGATTTTTGTGTTGGCGTATTTCGTGAAGTGTATTGAGTCTTGAAGATTGAAGTTGAAGAATTGTAGGACCGGGTGTAGGGGACACATGTCGCCGCGTGATTCGCGAGCTCATTAGGCGCGGCGCACGGAAGGGTGCGCCGGCGCCTCGGGGGCGCGTGCGCGCGTGGGGGGCAGGCGGCGCGACCGGCGCGGGCGGGCGACCGGTCGGCAGGTCCCCCGGGCTGGACATGTGGCGCCCGCGCATTGGCGGGCGCCAACCACCACGTTGACCGGGTGGAGGCCACGTGGCTGTCCCTGAGTGGCCCGCGCAGCTGTACGCTGTTTGCCGGGCCACGTCGTGGCACCTGAGTGATTCGGGCGCGCACAGTGTTGGGCCGGGCCCAACACTGTAGCCGCCCGAATCGACCGGGCGCACGGAAATTGGGCCAAAAAGCCCAATTTCGTAATTTTTGGATTTTTTTTTCGGGTTTGAGCCTATAAATAGGCCCTTTGCACACCGAGTTGAGGCTTTTCCCGAGCTCTCTGGACTTTGCACCCATCACCAAAGTTGTTGCTCACCTTGTTGTGCATCTTGCGAAGGAAGCTTGTGTAGTGGCCCTAGTTCCCATGCAGTGTTTTTCCGATGGATCCACTGTTAGAACACCTAGTATTGGTGTACCTGGCCCACGGTGCATCAATTGGGTGCTATTGATGGACCCTGTGTGCTTTTATTTACTGTTTTGGCCTTTGGCTGGGTTTTCGAAATTTCTGGAAAGATTTAGACCAAACAGAGGTCGTAGATGGATTCAGCGCGAAAAAACGCTTGAAAACGACTATTTATTTGCTTAATTTGGAGTCCGGATGCCCAAAAACGGACACCCGGAAGTTTTTAGTGAAAAATGGTGCATGGGAGGGGCCGTAGACCGCCGGGATGCCACGTGGCAGGCTCTAATTGGCCGGTCTGTGATGCGCGGTCCACAGAGCAGCGCGGCGGGGTGCACAGACCCGGCGCACTGACACGTGGCACCGCCTGATTGGCGGGCTCAGGGCGCGCGGTCTACTGGAGGTGCGCGGCGGTGCATGGTCCAGGCGGGGGACAGGTGGCAGCCCCGGGTTGGGCGGTGCACGCGGCGCGGTCCACGGAATTGCTGGGGAAGGCGTGGACCGGGTGCAGGGGACACGTGTCATCCTCTGATTGGCGGGTGCAACGTGCGCGGTGCACCGGGCGCGCGGTAGGTGCCTCGGGGCGCGTGCCCACGTGCGACCCACGTCGCGCTGCCGGCCGGGCAGCGGGTCAACCGGGCGGGACACGTGGCGCCCGCTCATTGGCGGGCGCCACCGCCTTACTGTGCCCGGGGGGCGGACACGTGGCGGGCGGTGAGTGGTCCGCTTCGGTGTTCGCTGTTCGGGCGACACGTGGCAGGCTCAGAGGCGGGTCGGACGGATCGTGGATCCCGTCCGACGGCGTGTATTGGGCCGGGCCGCACTGTGCGCGCCCGAAAATCTTGGGCCGGGCCGCACTGTGCGCGCCCGGAAATTTCCGGGCGCCCGAAAGTTGGGCCCGAGCCCATTTGACTTGTTTTTTTGTGGACTTTTTCCTTGTGACCTATATATAGGCCGTGTTGGGCTGGCATTTTCACCCTTTTTCGTGGAATCAACTCTTGAGCCCTATATGAAAATTTTTCCTCTCCCTCTTGCCAATCTTCCGACAAAGTTTCAGATTTTCTGGAAGCCGCGACGACTGCTTTTTCTGCCTCGTAGTGCGGAGCGACAGTTTACTGTTGGAGGCCCATTTCCGTCGCAGTTTAGTCTGGGAGACCTGCAGAGCTACCCCGACCACATTTTTGGACGATTTCTTTGCCAGCGGTTGCACAAGAGGTATATCTACGTTTTCTGTGTTGATCATTTTTCCCAGAAATGAGCTTTTGAGAGGGTTTGGGGTACATTTTTACGCCCCTTTGCTACAGTTTGGAATCTTGACAGCAGCAACTTCGCAGAATTTTATCTTCACTTTTGGATATCGGATTTCGACGATTCAAGAGCCTATCGACATCTACACTTCGCGAGGATCGTCGTGATATTTTTATTGGAATTTCTAAAAAATTATTTTCAGGTGAAATTTTCGTGTGAACAGTAGCTGTGTATGCAGATTTTGGGAATATGATTATTGTGTGTGAATTGTGTGTAATTGAGAAGTGTTGTTGTACCCAGGATTTTGTAAGCACCGCTTTTGTGCTCTTTGCTTCGTGGACTTGGAGATTTATCGGTTTCTGGGCTTGTTATCTGTACTGTCACGCCCCGGGGTCGAAACTGCGACCCGGGCTCGCCAACAGATCCGCCATCTGTACGGAAACTGCCGCACAGACGAAGCGTCTACCCTGCAAGTCAGATCAAGAGCTAAAAACATGTATCAGAGCTGAAATAAAACTAGAAGCTACAGAGATCAACTGAACATCTGGATAAAATAAAAGTTCTCAATACAAAGTCTGTCTAGCCATAAGAAATAAAAACAATCCTCACAAGCTCCTCAGAAAGTACAGTACAAAAGTGGAATCATAAAATACCCTGGGTACATCTACCTCAGACTCTCAATGCTGGTAAGGAACTAATCGGCCGCGTCCTCACCTCGATCTGCTGTCTCCGTGCGAACCAAGCCGGAACAGCTGCCTCAAACCTGTCACCGCAGCGGGTGTGAGATCTACTGCAGAAGGCAGATCTCAGTGGGTACCGTCCCAATATCCACGGTATGCCCACTAAGTCTACTGGAGGCAAAACAGATAGGTATGCAGATAGATAGATAAAAGGAAAGCAGGAAATGAACTACAGCTAATAAGTAACAACATCATGCTGAAGGAATACTACTCTGACCCTGCTATGCATACACTAACACTGCTAATACTATGCCTCAAGTGCTATGCTCAAAGGGAAACTCATCAATGAACATGCTATGCCATCACTCTCTCAATGTCACCCAATCTCAATGACTGCCTCATAGGGTCCAGTCAAGCCTGCGCCAAACCTACTGCCACCTCATCCACACTGGGACGGGACTTACGTAGGGCGTCCCACACGGACTATCTCAAGCGAACTCTAGTGTATCAACTAGTCGCATACATCGCAGCCTCGTCAGGCTCGGTATCATCATCGCACCCGGGGCGTAGCTCGAGGGGAGCGACCCCACCGAACTCAAGTAGCTCAACTGTCTCACTGTCTCGATATGCGGCACATGCAGGCTATAATCCACGATCAAACAGATCGGTATCTCGAAGCTCGAAAGCACAACTCAGTCGGAAAAGATCTACGACTCAAATAGGAAAAGCCCAAACACTCTCACAGCTATGTCGGAGAACCCTCAACGACTCAATCTGATAATGCACGACCCGTGGCTGAGTCGGGAAACCTCCACGACTCGATCTGCCAGAACCCTCAAAACTCTCATAGCTAAGTGGGAGAACCATCTCCACCACTAAATCAGAACACGACCCATGATCTAGAGTAAACCAAATCGGGAATAAATTCTCAATCTCTCACACGGAAGGTCTGGAAATTCTGAACGACTGCCACCTACAACCCTATCAAACAAGAACAGGCTGCAGGCGTAGCCGCCCATAGCTTCCACCCCCGAACTAGAAAAAAATATGCTAAAACTCTCTCATGACACTAGAAAGTCATCTCACAATGCTCTAAAAATCTACTCGGCCCTCTGGCACGAGTACTCATGCAACTCGAACAATCTGGACCATTCATAATGTTCTCAATTTTTTAAAAATCCTTTTAAAGCGGAGTTTTACTTAAAACGGGGTGCTAAAATATTCTGAAGGTCCAGATGCAACCTGAAACTCAAAAGAATGCACAGTCTAGTGTCAAATAACCTCTAGATCATACTAAAAATGTCTGGGGCTCATAAAAGTCTTTCTACAATTTTCTAGGCAACTATCAGATTTATCAACAGTGAAAATTGCATAATAAACATGATCAACTTGCATTCAATAGCATTAAAGGGCATTCCATAAATTTTGGAGAAATTCCAACCCACCTGGAACGCTTTCCGCAGGCAATTGCCGAAGTCGGTGAAGTGCCGGAACCTCGAACTGAGGAAACCTCGAAAATCGTGCCGCAAATCACAGAGAGAAAAAAAATCCTCGGAAGCTTCAATAAATTCCCTCGAGTCTGCTCTAAAAATCTGCACACACCCGGGTCACCCACAGCTAACATACAGCACACACACACAAAGGCTGAAGTACACCTCCAATCCGACCAAGCATCAACCTTAACTAATTGCCCGCATTAAGTCCACCACAATTAATTAGCTTGCACTTAAAACATGTTCAGCTTTACACCCACAGCACCAGCAAAATTCCAAAATCCCACAATCCTTAATATACTCACAAAAATCAAGTTCATGTAAGCCAACTTCATAC
Source organism: Tillandsia fasciculata (assembly GCA_029168755.2). NCBI lineage: Eukaryota > Viridiplantae > Streptophyta > Magnoliopsida > Poales > Bromeliaceae > Tillandsia > Tillandsia fasciculata. The sequence continues at coordinate 9,628,821 of CM054944.1, read as the reverse complement.
ATCTAAAGCCATTAAGAGAATTCCACACATCAATAAATAAGTATTCACTTATTCGCAATCACTTTCTCTAATATAGTCCAGAAAACCACAGCACAATAATGGCTCCTCAACAAATTGCTCACATACACAAATCACTTCACACAACATCCCACAATTCAACTAAAAACACTTGCTCTTTTAAGCAATTACATAAGTCCAATCTTGAGTCCACATACCCTCAACAGCAAGCTTGAAAGCTCCCAATAGCACAGTCATAATTTATTATTCACTTAACCATCATAATCCATAAATCCACTTGCCCACACAAATAGAAGCACAAAACTGCTCTCAAAACACAAAGCTCGAAGCCCTTGCATTGATCAAAACAGCTCATGTGAAAAAAATCCCCGATGTGCACATACTGTCTCGGGCTCGCACCGCACCTCGGCAAGAACATCGTCGCAACAGACGCCGACCTCAAGTCTACAGATAAATACAAACTCCACTTAAGCTCCAATTGCACATGAAAAACAAAGTTACAGGCTCAACCTCTTAATTCCATCCTTACACTCTATCAATAAGCATAATTAATTCCATTAAAAATTAACATAAACTCACACAAAGCTCACAGCTACAAAAAGGATCCTCATCAACATCATCATCATCTTCATCACCTTCATCGTCCAAATTAACATAATCATCTTCACTGCGCACAAACCCGGGCCCCGCATTCAGAAGGTGCTCCACGCGCCGGCCACCGACGGCATAGACTGCTTGTGCGGCACCGAGCTCGCCGCGCGCGCACAGTGCTGCTACACCAAAACCGGGAAAAACCAAGGTCAGTAAAGAAAAGCGGCCAACACCTGCGGTCACCAGCGAAAACCCGGCCCAACCGCGAAAACCACCGCGCGCCAACAAGCGTCGGAAGCCGCAACCGCGTGCTAATGCAGCACGTTGGCGCCGCTGCCGCGCGCTGCTGCTGCTGCCGCGCGGCGCAGCAGCAGCTGGCGCGCGGCGCCAGGGCCTGCCGCGCGGCACCCTGGGCCCGCAGCGCGGTGCCCAGGCCCGCGCCCAGCGCCCTGGCCCGCAGCGCACTGCGGAGGCCCGCAGCGCGCCCGCCGCGCGCTGCGTACCGCGCCTGCGCGCCTGCGCATTGTGCGCCGCACCACCCCTGCTGCAAGCTGCTGTCGACCACGGACAGCAGTCGAAGCCTCTACTCCCCCCAACGCAGCAATCAACCACCAAGGACAACAAGTCCCCACGCACAACCCCAAATTCAAAAATAAAATAAAATAAATAATAATAAAAAAAAACTGCACATACCATTGACGGAAGCTCGTCGCGTGCGCGCTCCGCTCGCTCCACGCCGACAACAAGAAGCTCCACCATCAAAGCTCAGCCAAACCCTCTCTTTTTTCCTTCTTCTCTTCTTCATCTTCCTACTTTTCTCATTTCTTTCTTCCTCTGTTCTAACTCCTTTCCTCTGTTCTCATATGAAGGTGGTGATGAGGTGGCCGTATTAAATAAAGGCAACCACTTAATTGCGGTGGTTGAGTGCCATAAATGCACCTCCAAAATATCCAACCCCTCTAATTAAAAACATTCTCAAAACCACTTCTTACATAATCCTTCTTTTCTCATTCTCATTAACTCACAGACCATTAGCCACAATATGCCACTAATTAATTTAATTAATTAATTAATCCATTAAATGCCCCCATCAAACTCACTTTTTGCCCTCGGGGCCTCCGCACCAGCCCGGAATACCCCGAACTCCGCTGTAATCTGAAAATACACATGCTCAAAACTTTTTCTCCTCAAAAAGCTCAACCGTGGAGTCGGTGTGCTCAATCCAAAAACCGGCTCCAAAAACTGTCAGTTCCAACTCACTTTTCGCCTTCGGGCTCTCTGCGTCCGTCCAGAACCTCCCGAACTCCGCTGTAAACATAAATTATACCTGTTCCAAGTGTTCCCAATATTTTTGCACTCCACTGTGAAGTCGAGGCTTCCCCGAAACCAGTCCTCTAACGGCGAACAATGCCCGGAAAACCCCGAATCGACCTGGGGCTTCCGCGTTGATCCGAGTCGACCCGAACTCATCTGTAGACCCATGTGGAACACGCCCGAGGTAATTTCTCCGCTCAACGCCATCCCGCGCGGTCGGCGCGCCCTCCGAAATCCCGGTACTCTACACTCTCCCCTCCTTAAAAAGGTTTCGTCCTCGAAACCAGAATGATTCCATAACTCAGGAGGGTGTCTCAAACAAATGGGGATAGAAGATTCCCAACTCACCGATAGCTCTCAGGTGGTGGTTCTTACTCATCATGATGGCTACACTGAAACCTCGCCAAATATAGATCTCGACTGCAAAATTTCTTGTCATATAAGAAAGACCTGCGTCGGTCGCTTCAAATAGCTCAAATTCCAACTCTCAAATCCCAAGTTCCAAAAGTGACAATCACGAATCGAACACCTCATTCCAAGGTTGCACTGCTCACCTAGCCAAGGCGTATTGACATAAGGTCCCTGCCGGAATAATGATATGCTAAAAGATCAATCAAAGAGCTCCAACTCAGCCCACCGGCGCTGCTTCAACCAAAATCTTCTTGAGTAACAAATACTTTAGGTACAAGGGTCTCAGGATAATTCCATGCTCTCTCTATCACTAGCAATAATCCATAACAATGCTGATATCAGACTCAGCTTTAACTCCTCGAAGCAATACCGGCCCTGCTTAGTCCAAAAGCTTCTGACCTCTGTCAATAGTATAGACTAATTCCCAACGGCATTACTCTTCGTTGGGTCCTAAGTCACCCATGCAGCTGAAAACGCAAGGCCTAACAACGAACCTTCAGAGTCAAGTGCAACTCTCACAACTTGGCAAACAACTTCTCCTCTCTTAGAAGTTGTCGCACTACCCACAAGTGCTCTTCATGCTACAAGTCACTTCGGAAATAATCCAAACGTCCACGACGGTACTACCACCAACCCGTCCAATCACAGCTGGAACACTCAATTCCTCAAATCCTAAAAGCGGTAGGGCATTAGTCAATCCACTTGACCACGCTGTAACTCATAATGTCCCTACCGGGTCCTGAACACCATCTGGGCACAGCCCTTGGCTGTAGGGTTCTATAAGGCTATCAAACTCACAAGAGCATCTGCCGAAAATACAATCCAAACCTGTCTGTGCTCAACCCATCATAGAGCCCTCACTGTTGTGTACTACAACGTGGCACTGGGTTACACTGACCTCTCGATCCATCAGATCCCGCCACTGCGCTATCGGCTCATAGTCTTACGGGTGATACTCCAAGAGGTGCTATCGAGGTCGGCGCAGTTCCAAACTACGTCAATCACTATCTCGATCTCCAACTCACTAGACGGCGGCTTCAAAACCAACACAGGTAGACTCATACCCGGGATCACACGGTGATAAGAATATTCTTGTAGTCCCGGTGCCGACGTAGGCACATCCTCTACAGTCGCTAACAAGGCGATGCAACCACAACTCAACCTCTGACGTGCTCCAGCATCCTCTAAAACACACACCTCCTGACCGGGTCAACGGAGGGTCAACGGCCAATTACGACATCCTATGGTAGCTTAACGTTGGGATAACCAATATCAACTCATGCTCAATCAACTTCTCTGAACGGATGCAGGACTTAACTTAATGCTCAAATCCAAGGTCCTAACAGCTCTGGGCAGGACAGGCAACACTCATCCATGTGCTGTACGTGATCTGGAACCTGACCCTCACGTGCATAAGCCAACAGTCTCATCTCTGGTCCACGTGAAGCTACCACTGCTCTACTGAAGCACACACAAGCGGTGCTGGCATCAACATGCTCTAACTCCAAAAATCATAGGGACATCCACTGATGCTGGTGGCCATCACTCTAACTGCCTCGGCATCACGGCCACATCAGCCTGACGGTACACCGGAAGAACCTCTTCATCCTGAAGGGGTAGTGGGGCGTCGTCGCAAGCGGCAGATCCATGCGCACTACTTAGGGACACTCTGCCTGAAAAGTCCTGACACTGCTACTGGTGCCTCAACTGCCGAGAACCTCCAGGTCTCTGTCTCCTCTGAGGCACATGTTCCCGAGACTGGAATCATGACAACCTGATCCAATCAACTAACCCAACATCCGACAATGCTGGACGTCTCTCACTCGAGCTAGTCCCTCGCTCTTCGTCCCTCAGGGACGTGATCACTGATCCTCGGTCAAACCATCGAGAATGTACACTCGCTGCATCCAAAGTCGGCACTCGCCGCGAATGCACAAAGAGATAGGTATCTCGATGCAGTCCCCTCTCAAACATGATCAACCTTCTAGGCCTCATCCTGGGCAATATGGGGTACTCCGCTCCCCAATTGCAGAACTCGCTCCCGGTCATCAACTATGCTCCCTGTGGTCCAGCAGGACGAACTCGACGCCACTAACTCTCGGCATCCCTATCCAAAGTGCATAACCAAGTGCACATGATGCTTCTCCTGGATGAACAATCTTCAAATAACTTTTCCCATAGCAGCAATCCAGTCCTCGGCCTTCCAAGGCTCCAAACTCGGTCCTGAAATCTGCAGGGGAAGGAACTGGATGAAATAAAACAACCGGTCAGCAACCTCTCGCTGCTTCTGCACCATCAGTGGCGCGATCAGGATCGAAGTTGACGACGTCGCGGCTGGAAGTACTACTAGCGATACCCCGGAAGATGCTCTCGGCTCAAGCATGTGCATCAAGCACTCCATGTTCTCTTCCTAGCGCCGCATCGCCTCAAAGTCTGGCTACTAGGGCCTGGAACTCTCAGACCTCACTCTGCTCTATCCATTCAGCCTCCCGCCGATCGGGCTCCTCGTCCAAGGCCAACACGCCCTCACCATCGTACGGCGTCTCGGAAGCATCGAAGCCACTGCAACATAACAAACATTAGGACCAAAACTCTCTCGACCCAATCAAGCGAAAGTCTAAACATGTTAACCTTTCTAAAGTATTATGTTGTCTGCAGCCAACATAATCATCTTTAGAGAAATAACATGTAAGGTCACTCACCCCAATCCTCTGGGGGAGGTACAAACTCAATCAGGACTCTCGCTAAAATCACGTCTCTCACGACGGTCATCCTAATGTCCAACCAATAGCCTAGGGTCTCTAAGTCCTCAATGACCTATACACCTAGGCTCTGATACCACCTAAATCTGTCACGCCCCGGGGTCGAAACTGCGACCCGGGCTCGCCAACAGATCCGCCATCTGTACGGAAACTGCCGCACAGACGAAGCGTCTACCCTGCAAGTCAGATCAAGAGCTAAAAACATGTATCAGAGCTGAAATAAAACTAGAAGCTACAGAGATCAACTGAACATCTGGATAAAATAAAAGTTCTCAATACAAAGTCTGTCTAGCCATAAGAAATAAAAACAATCCTCACAAGCTCCTCAGAAAGTACAGTACAAAAGTGGAATCATAAAATACCCTGGGTACATCTACCTCAGACTCTCAATGCTGGTAAGGAACTAATCGGCCGCGTCCTCACCTCGATCTGCTGTCTCCGTGCGAACCAAGCCGGAACAGCTGCCTCAAACCTGTCACCGCAGCGGGTGTGAGATCTACTGCAGAAGGCAGATCTCAGTGGGTACCGTCCCAATATCCACGGTATGCCCACTAAGTCTACTGGAGGCAAAACAGATAGGTATGCAGATAGATAGATAAAAGGAAAGCAGGAAATGAACTACAGCTAATAAGTAACAACATCATGCTGAAGGAATACTACTCTGACCCTGCTATGCATACACTAACACTGCTAATACTATGCCTCAAGTACTATGCTCAAAGGGAAACTCATCAATGAACATGCTATGCCATCACTCTCTCCATGTCACCCAATCTCAATGACTGCCTCATAGGGTCCAGTCAAGCCTGCGCCAAACCTACTGCCACCTCATCCACACTGGGACGGGACTTACGTAGGGCGTCCCACACGGACTATCTCAAGCGAACTCTAGTGTATCAACTAGTCGCATACATCGCAGCCTCGTCAGGCTCGGTATCATCATCGCACCCGGGGCGTAGCTCGAGGGGAGCGACCCCACCGAACTCAAGTAGCTCAACTGTCTCACTGTCTCGATATGCGGCACATGCAGGCTATAATCCACGATCAAACAGATCGGTATCTCGAAGCTCGAAAGCACAACTCAGTCGGAAAAGATCTACGACTCAAATAGGAAAAGCCCAAACACTCTCACAGCTATGTCGGAGAACCCTCAACGACTCAATCTGATAATGCACGACCCGTGGCTGAGTCGGGAAACCTCCACGACTCGATCTGCCAGAACCCTCAAAACTCTCATAGCTAAGTGGGAGAACCATCTCCACCACTAAATCAGAACACGACCCATGATCTAGAGTAAACCAAATCGGGAATAAATTCTCAATCTCTCACACGGAAGGTCTGGAAATTCTGAACGACTGCCACCTACAACCCTATCAAACAAGAACAGGCTGCAGGCGTAGCCGCCCATAGCTTCCACCCCCGAACTAGAAAAAAATATGCTAAAACTCTCTCATGACACTAGAAAGTCATCTCACAATGCTCTAAAAATCTACTCGGCCCTCTGGCACGAGTACTCATGCAACTCGAACAATCTGGACCATTCATAATGTTCTCAATTTTTTTAAAAATCCTTTTAAAGCGGAGTTTTACTTAAAACGGGGTGCTAAAATATTCTGAAGGTCCAGATGCAACCTGAAACTCAAAAGAATGCACAGTCTAGTGTCAAATAACCTCTAGATCATACTAAAAATGTCTGGGGCTCATAAAAGTCTTTCTACAATTTTCTAGGCAACTATCAGATTTATCAACAGTGAAAATTGCATAATAAACATGATCAACTTGCATTCAATAGCATTAAAGGGCATTCCATAAATTTTGGAGAAATTCCAACCCACCTGGAACGCTTTCCGCAGGCAATTGCCGAAGTCGGTGAAGTGCCGGAACCTCGAACTGAGGAAACCTCGAAAATCGTGCCGCAAATCACAGAGAGAAAAAAAATCCTCGGAAGCTTCAATAAATTCCCTCGAGTCTGCTCTAAAAATCTGCACACACCCGGGTCACCCACAGCTAACATACAGCACACACACACAAAGGCTGAAGTACACCTCCAATCCGACCAAGCATCAACCTTAACTAATTGCCCGCATTAAGTCCACCACAATTAATTAGCTTGCACTTAAAACATGTTCAGCTTTACACCCACAGCACCAGCAAAATTCCAAAATCCCACAATCCTTAATATACTCACAAAAATCAAGTTCATGTAAGCCAACTTCATACATCTAAAGCCATTAAGAGAATTCCACACATCAATAAATAAGTATTCACTTATTCGCAATCACTTTCTCTAATATAGTCCAGAAAACCACAGCACAATAATGGCTCCTCAACAAATTGCTCACATACACAAATCACTTCACACAACATCCCACAATTCAACTAAAAACACTTGCTCTTTTAAGCAATTACATAAGTCCAATCTTGAGTCCACATACCCTCAACAGCAAGCTTGAAAGCTCCCAATAGCACAGTCATAATTTATTATTCACTTAACCATCATAATCCATAAATCCACTTGCCCACACAAATAGAAGCACAAAACTGCTCTCAAAACACAAAGCTCGAAGCCCTTGCATTGATCAAAACAGCTCATGTGAAAAAAATCCCCGATGTGCACATACTGTCTCGGGCTCGCACCGCACCTCGGCAAGAACATCGTCGCAACAGACGCCGACCTCAAGTCTACAGATAAATACAAACTCCACTTAAGCTCCAATTGCACATGAAAAACAAAGTTACAGGCTCAACCTCTTAATTCCATCCTTACACTCTATCAATAAGCATAATTAATTCCATTAAAAATTAACATAAACTCACACAAAGCTCACAGCTACAAAAAGGATCCTCATCAACATCATCATCATCTTCATCACCTTCATCGTCCAAATTAACATAATCATCTTCACTGCGCACAAACCCGGGCCCCGCATTCAGAAGGTGCTCCACGCGCCGGCCACCGACGGCATAGACTGCTTGTGCGGCACCGAGCTCGCCGCGCGCGCACAGTGCTGCTACACCAAAACCGGGAAAAACCAAGGTCAGTAAAGAAAAGCGGCCAACACCTGCGGTCACCAGCGAAAACCCGGCCCAACCGCGAAAACCACCGCGCGCCAACAAGCGTCGGAAGCCGCAACCGCGTGCTAATGCAGCACGTTGGCGCCGCTGCCGCGCGCTGCTGCTGCTGCCGCGCGGCGCAGCAGCAGCTGGCGCGCGGCGCCAGGGCCTGCCGCGCGGCACCCTGGGCCCGCAGCGCGGTGCCCAGGCCCGCGCCCAGCGCCCTGGCCCGCAGCGCACTGCGGAGGCCCGCAGCGCGCCCGCCGCGCGCTGCGTACCGCGCCTGCGCATTGTGCGCCGCACCACCCCTGCTGCAAGCTGCTGTCGACCACGGACAGCAGTCGAAGCCTCTACTCCCCCCAACGCAGCAATCAACCACCAAGGACAACAAGTCCCCACGCACAACCCCAAATTCAAAAATAAAATAAAATAAATAATAATAAAAAAAAAACTGCACATACCATTGACGGAAGCTCGTCGCGTGCGCGCTCCGCTCGCTCCACGCCGACAACAAGAAGCTCCACCATCAAAGCTCAGCCAAACCCTCTCTTTTTTCCTTCTTCTCTTCTTCATCTTCCTACTTTTCTCATTTCTTTCTTCCTCTGTTCTAACTCCTTTCCTCTGTTCTCATATGAAGGTGGTGATGAGGTGGCCGTATTAAATAAAGGCAACCACTTAATTGCGGTGGTTGAGTGCCATAAATGCACCTCCAAAATATCCAACCCCTCTAATTAAAAACATTCTCAAAACCACTTCTTACATAATCCTTCTTTTCTCATTCTCATTAACTCACAGACCATTAGCCACAATATGCCACTAATTAATTTAATTAATTAATTAATCCATTAAATGCCCCCATCAAACTCACTTTTTGCCCTCGGGGCCTCCGCACCAGCCCGGAATACCCCGAACTCCGCTGTAATCTGAAAATACACATGCTCAAAACTTTTTCTCCTCAAAAATCTCAACCGTGGAGTCGGTGTGCTCAAACCAAAAACCGGCTCCAAAAACTGTCAGTTTCAACTCACTTTTCGCCTTCGGGCTCTCTGCGTCCGTCCAGAACCTCCCGAACTCCGCTGTAAACATAAATTATACCTGTTCCAAGTGTTCCCAATATTTTTGCACTCCACTGTGAAGTCGAGGCTTCCCCGAAACCAGTCCTCTAACGGCGAACAATGCCCGGAAAACCCCGAATCGACCTGGGGCTTCCGCGTTGATCCGAGTCGACCCGAACTCATCTGTAGACCCATGTGGAACACGCCCGAGGTAATTTCTCCGCTCAACGCCATCCCGCGCGGTCGGCGCGCCCTCCGAAATCCCGGTACTCTACATGTACCGTCCCGGACAGTTAGCGCGTTCAGGTGGGTGATCCTGCTTGCAATATCTATGGACTGCACTCTAATTCTACAAGTATATTAGCATGCATGTTAGTATATGAGTTAAATAATCTGTGCAAACTGTATGTTGAAACCACTGTAGCTAGCTGCTATATCTGACGACTTCTTGGTAAGTTTTGCAACATGAAAACTCAAACTTAGCTTATTTGACAGTCAAGTAATTATTCATGCACTGTTAGACTACAGTAAATGTGAACATGTATGCAGATTGTTCGTCACCTTAGCTTCCCCGCAGTACTTGTACTCTCGTCATACTGAGCATAGTGATTCTCCTCGAGTCGTGGACTGGGAGGTTTATTAGCTGGGGATTGCATTTGCACTCGCGTCTGGGGACCGAGTGGCGTCTGTAGCAGTCTGTAGACCAGTTTGCATAGTAATAGTGATAGTGATAGTGGATCTGGGATCTTTGGGACATGGTCATAGTGACAGTGTGGATTCTTAGCCAGTGAGTGAGATAGTGATTGGATCATAGCCTGCATGTGCCACATTTGTGCTTGACAGTGTTGCGCGGTTATTTGACTCGAGCGGGTCGCTCCCCTCGAGTGCCACTCCGGAGTAGGCGAGACCGGGTTGTAGTACCGGCTTTGAGATTGAGCTAGATACCGGGTTGGAGTACCGGACATACCTACAGCAGTAGGTAGGCGCAGGTTTGACTGGACCCGTTGTGGCAGTCAGTTTGGATTGGGTGTTCTGAGTGGAGTATCAGTAGTGGCATATCGTCCTCCTGTTCTTTCCCTTGAGCATTGTAGATAGGGGCATAGTAGCAGTAGATGTTTACTTTCCAGCTTTCCATACTGCATTTCTTTTGTTACTTTATGTCTCTAGTAGACTTAGTGGGCAGGCCGTCGGGCTTGTTGGCGGCACCCACTGAGAACTACTGTGGGAGGTAGTTCTCACACCCGTCGTGGTGTCTTTTCCCCAGGGACTTCAGCTCCAGTTCCTGCGGTGCCAGTTGCTGATCCTGCTCTTCCAGACCGAGGTAAGGGAGTCGCGAGATAGATCCCTTCCCCCTTCAGCTTCAGTGTGTTATAGAGGTACCCTTATATTTTGGTTGTGTCTTCTTTGAGAGATTATGTAGTGAGGTATCGAGTTGTACTTTTCTTCTTTCTTTGAGAGACTTTTGTATTTGTTGGTGAGGACTTATTGTATTATGAGAGTTGTACTTATTTTATTTCTAGCAGTTTATTTTGCTCTGATATCTGTTTAGTGTAGTATCTTTCTTTTTGCAGGTTAGACGCTATGCCTCTACAGGGCTTCCTGTAGGGACGGCGGATCTGTTGGCGAGCCCGGGGTACAGTCTTGACCCCGGGGCGTGACAGCTTGGATTTTTTTGAGGCCGCAGCGTCGACGACTTCGGCATCGTAGCGCAGAGCGACGTTATTTCATCAGAGGCCCGTTATTGTCGCACTTCGGTCTAAGAGATCCACAAAGCTACCCCGACAGTATTTTCGGACGATTTTTGCGGTGTTGGATCCACGAGAGGTAGACCTATGTTTTTCGTATTGTCCACTTTCCTCGCATCTGAGCTTTTTTAGGGGTTCCTGGTATGTTTTTAACCCTCTTTGCTGCTGGATTTTTATCTTGACAGCAGCACCTTGTCGGAATTTTATCTCCGCGCTCGAGCATCGGATCGAGACGAGCCTGTACACTTTTCGCATCTACTCGTCGCGAGGATTATCGTCGTATTTTTCTGGGATTTTTCTGAGGCTTGCCCGGAGGTATATTTTTCTCCCTTTATCTGTGCCTGGGATTACAGTTGTGCTGTTATGAGTGTTGTGCGCCCTGTGTTGTGGAATTTGTAACTCGGCCTATGGGGCTCGGAATTGGACGTGCAGATACCTGTTTCGAAGGTCTCGACGCGAAGATCGCGATAGTATTTTTATCGGATTTTTCGGAGCCCTTTCTGCAGGTGAATAATTAGCATCTTTGGGGCTGAATTGTAGGTTGTGTTTATTTGGTTAAATTTTGGAATAAAGTGTAACTGTAAGCCTTGTGTTGTACCCAGGAGGGTTTGCGGGTATTGCTGGACCCATTGGATCTGGAGATATTGATTTCTTGGTATTTTCAGCTGTGGGACTTTGGACAGTTCAGCTCTTCAGGTGGGTTGCCTTGTCTTCAAGATCTACGGATTGCACATTAATTCTATCTGTGTAGGAACTTGCATGATTGGCATAGTATATTGATAGCATGCTAGTTTGTAGAAATTGATGTTCCTACTTCTTTAGATCGAGGTAAGGGAGTCGCGAGATAGATCCCTACCAGTCGTCTTCTGGGAGAGAGTAGAGGTACCCCATTTTCAGATTTTGTGAGTTATATGTTGAGCGACCCTTGTAGTGAGGTATAGAGTTGTACTTTTCTTTTATTGCTGAGAGACTTATGTATTTTGGTGAGGACTTGGGTTGTATTAGGTTGGAGTTGTATTTATTTTTATTTCAGCATTTACTTTTCAGCTCTGATATCTGTTAGTGTAGATGATCTTTTGCAGGTTAGTCGCTACGTCTATACGGGGCGTCCCGTATGGGCGGCGGATTTGTTGGCGAGCCCGGGTCGCAGTTTCGACCCCGGGGCATGACAACACCGATTTATTTCTAAGTTTTTTTTCTCTATATTTATCGATTTGATTCGAGGTTTTTCAATCTTTTCTTTTGAAGAATCAAATTGATAAATACTTAGATGGTGTTTTCCTTGTCTATCTATATTATCTAAGTATTTGATTATCATCACCAATAAACAAAACAACGATTTTTCAAAATCGGCGCGTGGATTCGCGTGGCCTTGTGGATTCAAGGTGCTACCACTTTCGTGGATTCAAAGAGAGGTACGTTCATGTGATCGATACGTGCTACATTGGTGAAGACCGTGGATTCGGTTGGACGTCGTGGATTCGGCGTTGGACGCAAATCGTGGATTCGAGGCGCGTTGTGGAGCGAGCGAAGAAGATCTACTCGAAGCGTATGGAAAAGGTTGAGTCGTAGTGTTACGGTATATCACCTTGTATGTGTTTAATCTTAGTGGATTTCGCCGTGTTATCGGTCCCATGATTTTTTACTCCTGTGACGGAGTTTTTCACGTAAAATCTTGCGTACTTCATTTATTTTCCACATTGAGTTATTTTTACGTAAAGATTTCCGAGTTTTATTGTTTACACCTATTCACCCCCACTCTAGGTGGTTTTTCTCCTATTTAGATCCATTATCGCATAACCCAAAAGGTAGTGTAGTGATATTCATTTTCACATGTATATGAGCAAGTTAGTTAATCAGCATCTGCAGTTTTATTATCATATATTATCTTGCTATCTTGCTTCCGTTGGACCAAGCGGTGTAGAACATTCTTTCTCGGTGGTTGAACCCACTGGGAACTTTAAGTAGTTCTCACACCCTTGGGTGACCATCATTACAGGTTCAAGTGCGACCGGCGAGGCATACGACAGGGGCAAGGGCCCAACAGCGTAGAGACCTAGAAGGTCTAGCACATGTTACCCTTTTATATTTTGAGTGAACTATGTATTGAGAGGAAAAAGATGTAAATTTGTAATATTGTTTAATTGCAAGTTGAGAGATGAAAAATATAATAAATTTTATATTGTGGTTCACTCATGTGGTTGCTTTCATATACAGTTTAAACTGGTTGTTTAATGAATGAAAGGTTTTAGTTAGTAGTGATTTTCACTCTGATATTACTCGTCATCATACACTTGTTTGTATTGATTCGGTTGTGACCGTTTTTTTCAGGTATAGAGAGGTCATGCCCGATTGTCGGGTCTGTTAGTGTGCCCGAACTGTCCAAATTGGCGATCTCGGGGCGTGACAGATAGCGTTTGTCGCGCTTTTTGTCTTTGCGTGACTAATATCGGTCCGGATCGGGATGCGGACCCTCCTTTGGCTGAGGTTTTCGTCTGATGGCGTGCGCCTTATACTGTACTGCCACGCACCTAAGACCGGTCTGAAATAAGACGTGGGACTTTCCTTCTACGGCTTGATCGATCGGAGGTTGAATTCGACTCCGCCTGCTTTGTCGTCTGATCGAGGCGGTCGAATGCCTTTCTTCAACCATAGTTGACCCTAGCCGATGTGATCATCCTTGCGTCAGCTGCTTCTCTTAGTGGCCGACGCCTCCGCTCGAAGGTATTCTGCGTGCTACTTACCTCCGTCTTCGGGGCTAATCTTAATCGAGATGTGAATCCTCCTTTGTCAACTCAAGCTCCTGTCAGCTGATGTCTTTCAACCGGTAGTTGACACCACATGTTGCTCCTTCTCGTGGCAAAAAAATCTGGTCTCAACATTGTCATTCCATTGATTCGGTGCCTGTAAAGATGTATAATGATTAAAAAAAATTTAATTATAAAGCAAGTTTGATGGCCTAACGACAATTCTTGCATCTCTATAAATCTTACAAAACCATTAATGATTATTAAACTATCTGAGTTTAACTATTATTTATAAGTTACATTAATTATTACCTACACAAATATGCAAACGAGCTTATAAAAATATAAGTATATGCGCTTTAGGGTTTACAAAACTAAAGTTGCATATTGAATATTACAAAAATAAGTTGAAAACAAAGCAAAATTTATTATTGTGAAAGATGTAAAAAATATATTAGCTTCTAACATAATATAATAAGGAAAAATCTATCTATACATCCCTCTCAGAGGTGTACATCATACACCTGGGGTATGAATGTTTCGGATTAATCTGAATTTTTTATTTCAAAAAACTCATATTAATCCGAGCCGCCCTTGTTAGGGGTGTATGATGTACACTCCTAACAGGGATGTACCCACAGCAGAACTTATATAATAAAGAGAAAAATTAACATATATAATAAAATTTAGCTTTAAAAATATCTAACTGCTGCATCGCGCGAGTCACTACACTAATATATATATATATATATATATATATATATATATATATATATATATATATATATATATATATATATATATATATATATATATATATATATATATTATTATATATATATTATTATTATTATTATGAATCCTTAATATTTTTTATTACGTTAGCAAATTTTTTGTCACTCTCACCAACCCCATTTCTTCATCCTATTTGTAGATTACAAATTTAAAAAATCGAAGGGACGCGAAATATTTTTTCATTGTGTAGGTTATAAATTAGAGAAATCGAAAGGATACATCTCCTTTCTTCATGCTACGTATAGATTATAAATTTGAAAAATTAAAGGACACGAAATATTTCTCCATCCTGCGTAGGTTAAAAATTTTAAAAATCGAAGGATGCGGGATATTATGATTTATGTACGCCTAATCTAATTTGAAGGACAAATAGAAAATAAATTTCAACCGTTACGATCGTGAAGAGGTAAGAAAAATGAACAGAGAATATTCAGTTTCGAAATTTATATATATATATTTTTTTAGTATAAAAAATTTCTAAAACTAATATAGTGCAAGAGGAGACTCTCTCCTTCAAAAATTTTAATTAGGGATTAGAATATATATATATATATATATAATTTATAATTTTAAAAATACTGATAAAATTTATAAATTATTATAAATTTTTATTATATATGTTAAAAAATATCTATATCCTAGCGTGATGGGTAGAGTCCAAAAGGCTTTCCTTTGGGGTTAAAAAGGAAAAAAAAAAAACAAATAAATAAAATCATGAACTCGATCCGTCCTCGTACCCCAGCCTTTCTTTTGCTCTTTCTGCGGCCTCTCCGAACTCTTCCGTCACCATTCCCATCCGAAGGCTCTTCTTCTGCGTTTCTTCCCCTTTCCGCTCCCTCTCTTTCGCTTCTTATTAGTTTTAGGTCTTCTGGCCCCGTCTGTCTCTTCCTCTCTCTCCTTCTCTCTCCTTTTCAAACAATTTCCTGAGCGCTTCCCGAATCTCTGCGTAATTCGTCGCACTCTGCCGGTAATTTTATAATCTCTGCGCCTGATCTTGTCGCTCTCGTTTTCTCCTCGGTTTGATCAGGGTTTCTATTCGTGATTAGGGTTTTATAGGGGCCTTGAGAAGGAGAAGCCAGCTGATTTTGATAGTTTAATTTTGTCGACAGAGTGATTGATTTAGAGGGGTTTGTTGGTGTAGATGCCTCGGACGTTGTCTCGGTCTCCCTCCCACCGGAGAAGACGGTCTCCTTCTCCGCGGTACAGCAGCAGGAGAAGCAGAAGAGATCGCAGCCGATCCCCTTATTCTTATAGGTGATATTGCTTGTCAACACTTAGCCATTTATTTTCTTTTCTACCTCGAATTTCATTTGTAGATTTATTTTTGATATTCAAGGTCTAATAAATCATGGCTTGGAAGATCCCTCAGCTCGTACCTCTTTTGTAATTTTGTATTGTAGTGGTATGAAGAATCAAGTGGAACCAAAATCTGTTTTTATCTTCCTAGGACTGATAGATTGTTGGGGTTGCATTTCCAAATTCACTTTCTCAATTTCTTTGATTTAGGAATTTGGGGATAAACTTCGTTAATTTTGTTGTTGTTAGTGCATTGGCGAACTCCACATGTTTAGTTCAAAACATAGAAAGGAAAAGATTATAACTGATTTTTTTTTTATTTTTTATTATTTTTTTTCCCTAATTAAACCATACGAATTAAAGAGGACCATCAGAAGGTCTTGAAATCAAAGAACTTGATTAGAAAACTAATACATAAAATGTAAATAAGGAAGTTATTCAATCGATCTGTTAAGAAAAGTAAATCTTTGGTTCATTTAGACAGTCATATTTGTGTCGTCTTTGAAAAGATAGTTTATATGATGAGGATAAGAAGAGTATGAAAAAACAAAGAATTTTTTACAAATGAGGATTAGATATCTCTTGAATAGTTAATAGTGGCCATGAGGTTAGGCATCTTGTAGTTTATTTAGAGTTTTTTTTTTTGGAACTAGGCTTCTTATATGTTACAACTGCTTATGATTTAGGCAATTGAGATTGTATTTGTTTAAACTTTTATAAAGTTATTATTTTAAGAAATGTTTATTGCTAGTCTAAGTCATTAGGCGTTTTACCTCATGATTGTACTTTTCTGGAGTTAATTTTAGATATGTTTCTTGCATGTCTATGTCATTGAGAAGTTTGCCTAAATGCCTTGGTGGTTAGGGGGTCTGTGTACCTACGGACCGTGCCAACCAGTTGATCGCCTGACCAACACAAGAATCTTGCATCATTGAAGACATTAAGGGAGACCAAACTATATAAATTTAATTGTACATTAGAGGGCTAAAGTATTGACAATATAGAAAGTCCTTGAGATTTTGAGGTGATGGTGAACTAGTTGCATAATCGTTCACTGGATAAAATGTCAATTTCAATGTCGGTTATGATTGCGTAAATTGATGCTAGATCCTATTCTGATTGGTTGATTTTGTAATAGTAATTGTAGCATTTGAAATTTGTTATCTCTTCCTCAGACAGATTATGATGATACGGCCGTATTTTGTGCAGCAATTTCAAGTATTGATCAGTCTGGCCATGATTGGTAAATTTTTTCGCATTGTTTTTTACAAAACATAGCAGATGGTGACACAATTGAGGCTTTGAAGAATTGGAAAATTGTCTAGATCTGTTTATTGTTGGTACTATTGCATGCTCATGACAATTATTAGTATTTGCCTTATCTTTATCACCATTTACTCAACAAAGACAATGAAGTAATTTTCCAATTGATCTTTTTTTTTTTATATATATATATCTGTTTATTGTTGATACTATTGCATGCTCATGACAATTGTTAGTATTTGCTTTATCTTTATCACCATTTACTCAACAAAGACAATGAAGTAATTTTCCAATTGATCTTTTTTTTTTTATATATTATTTTCTTTTTTCCAGCGGTCCTCTTGTTAGATAATAAGAGGATATTGGTATTAATCTGCTGTATATGAGATGTAGAGTTCGTTTCTGTTTTTCCTCCGTACCTCTTGTATGAGGATGAATGGGAAGAGTACCTATGTGGGCAAATAGGTTCCTGTGACTTCACCTTTATTACAACCATCATACTTTGATCGTAGGATAGGTACACATAGAGTTTTGGTATATGTCGTATGCATATAAAATTCCTTGTTTATTATCCTTTTACTTTTCAGGATAATGCTATTTTGTAGTTTTTGCCAAAATACAATTGACAATCATGTTGATCTTGAAGTTCCTTCTGTGGCGGCTTATTTCTGACAGGCATGTGGTTGCAATTGTTTCATTTCATTTATTGTTGTTAATTTGTTTTCTCCATGAGCAGTGGCAACAGTGTGAGGTCATCTGATTTTGACAATAATGGTCTTTCTTGATGGTTGGAGAATTTTAGTTGGTCTAAGAAAATTAGAGAACTTTTTGAACTCTGTAAATTGGTTTTTCAGAACTTTTAAAATGCTTGAAGAAAATGAAAATCGTGGATGGTTTGATTTTTTTCGCGCGTTCCACCCATAAAAGGATCATTATAATCAGGTGGTGGATGCTATATCATTATCCCTGGGTTTTTGGGCTTACCAGAGTACCTTTGGTTAAAAAGATGGAGCAAACAAAGACTGTTACCATACTTGTTATATACAGTCCACTAGTCTCGTTTTTCCTGCCGTAGGAGGTAAGTTTTCTCATGTTATATTATGACATTCTATATTTTGTTCTCACAATAGTATCCTTTCTACTATAGGAGAAAAAGTCGCTCTCCTTCTCCAAGTTGGCGTAAAAGCCGTTCTCCGACACCTAGGAGGCGTAAAAGCCGTTCGCTTTCACCAAGACGATATAGAAGGCGAAGAAGCAGGAGCAGCACGACCTCTCCTCTACCTAATTCTGGAAGTCCTAGTCTTGGGTCCTCAGAGCATAAAAATGCTATTGAGAAGCAAAGGAAGGAAGAAGAAGAAAAGAAAAGGTAGAATCATATAATTTTTTTTTCTTTTTTTTGTTGTTGCCATTGCTCCCACATTCTTATCTATAATCACTATTTACTTTTTTGTGTTCTTTTGTATCACACTCTCTCTCTCTCATAAACTCTAGTGAGTTGACATGCCTGCCATTTTTGTAATTTGTTCTACAATAATACTGTTCAGGCTTAGCATTCTTCAAGCATGTTGTGCTTGAGACAATGATTGTTTTAGTAGCAGTTATGAATGGAGAGTTGATTTTTTATGCCTTTGGTTGTTATTATTGTTGAAGAAGCAACTTAGTTAAAAGTACTTTGTTTGCATTTGGTGTTTTAAAAGGTGCGAAGCTCAAAAAGGTGCGCCTAGGCTTTTGGAGCCTAGGCATGATATGCACTTTCTAGGCATGTGTCTCAAAACGGCGAGACGCATATTCACACAAATTGTTAAGAAAAAGAAAATATTATTTAGAAAGACCTGGTAGCTATTTGATATGACATAAAAACACTTTGAGAGTAAATTATTGTTGTAATCATTCACAAGTAGCACATCCATAAAGGAAAGATTAAAAATAATATCTGTAAATACTGATATTGTAGCAAACTTACAACATAATAATACATTATCCACAAATGAGGTGCTTAAAAGGTGAAAGCATAGTATCTATAGAAATAGAAATGCATAACATGAATAGAGTTTCTACATGAGAGATTTGAGACCCACCTAAACATAACGTATCATGAGGCTCTTCACTCATGTATACGGCGGATATGTGATGGCCGTTTATGGATAAATTTAGTTTGATCATTTTTTGATCGGTCCGGATCCACAACCCATTAATTGATCTTACAAATAAAGAAGTTTACAATAGCCAAAATAGTTGACTACAGTCTTCTTTATTTGCTGTGTTATCACCTAGTATTTTCCTAATGTCTATTATATCAATATATTTCTGTTATCGTTAATTGGTACATAACAAATACAGATATGACAGTTAGAATCAAGTAACTGTGCATCATAGGAATATTCTAATTAAATAAGCTCTCTGGTGGTCTATTTGAGTTCTATGATCAGCACTTCTGTTGTTTATTGATTCATCATGCAATTTAACTTTGATTTAGTGCTAGAGAATGATTTTAATATACTACTGTATTTCTTTGTCACTAAACTCTGGCAGCTTGCATATTTTTCTCTTAGATTTATGTTATAGAAAAAATTGCTTGAAATTTTTAATGTTTCTTCAAATGAAATTCAAAATTCATGTGTACTCCAAGATGATTTAGAAATTGCTTTTATTTGTGAACTGTTTGTTGATTTCTTGTGGAACATGCTCAAGTTATCTGATTACTTTCCAGCATGATATGAACTATGCATGTTAAGGGGTGGAAAAAAATGTTGATTCTCGTGTTTTGTCTCCTTGGGATTTGGGCTAGTGAATAATGCTGTTTATCTGGCTATGTCTGCCTGCTCAAGAAGCAATAAAATATGTGAATTTTGGACCTGAATTTTAAACAATCTGGAAAAGTAGATCTGATAAAATCTAGGAGTGAAGGATGGATGAAAAATTATTACTACTTGGCAATAGTCCTTATAAATGATCAGGAAGAAAAGGATTGTAGTTATGTACCTTATACCATAGTCGTTCTCAAAAATCCTTCTTTTAGGGAGCATTTGGCTACCTGTGATTTTATAAGGAATACATTCAACTGTAATGTCCTGTGCATCTCTTATCTTTAGTCGGAGAAATATAAATTTTTCATGAACCTCAAAAACTAAATATTTACATATATTTAAACTTATAGAACGAAATGAAAATCGATGGCATTTTCTGTTTTAAAGAAATGTCCTATCTTTAGTTGGCATTATCTGTTTTCTTTAGTTGGCATTATCTGTTTTCAAGAAATGCATCTCTTTTCTTTAGTTGCAGGAGAAAAAAATTCATGAACCCCAGAAACTAAATATTTACATATATTTAACTTTATAGAAAGAAATGAAACTGATGGAATTATCTGTTTGAAAGAAATGTCAGGAACAGCAATAATGAAATCAAAGCTAGTGATATACTAGGAAACACCCAAGTTAAGCCTTTAAAGTGAGTAAACTTTTGTCTACCCTATCTTTTGGATTATTGTATTTCCTATTTCCAAATGTTTTATCTAGAGATGGGTTCATTTTGATGTGTATTCCACTTGGCAAAAGAAGAATTTTTGTCAAACAAAAGAAGTTCATTATCTTTTCAAGTCAGCTTAGGTGAAAAGTAATTAGTTTATATAATGCCACAGGTTACTTGACATTCTTCTTCACAGGCTTTTACTGAAGGAAGGTACTGCTATAGTTCCACTTGTTATATTTGATGATGCAATTGGTGACACCTTTATCTACTGTTGACCAGTTTGAAAACTCATTTGTTTGGATCTGGAATCTTTAGAGAGGTATGCCTGGAAAGCATAAAGCTTGTATTTGAATATACTGCCGGATGGAAAGAAACATGTAGCTACCCCTGAAAAAAAAAGTTTATAGTTAATCCTTGCTTTGATGATTTAGTTTTATGGCTTTGTCTGGCTTTGAAGACATTCATAGATACCAATGTAGCTGTTGTTCAATTCAAGAACAGTTCCTTCTTTAACTAATTGCTTTTTCCGACAGGCGTCAAAAAGAAGCTGAATTAAAATTACTAGAAGAGGAAACTGCTAGGAGAATTGAAGAAGCCATTAGGAAGAGAGTTGAGGAGAGTTTGAACTCTGAGGAGATCAAACTAGAAATACAACATCGAATAGAGGAAGGCCGAAAGAAGCTTCTTGAGGAGGTAGCGGCCCAGCTTGAGAAAGAAAAAGAAGCAGCTCTGCTTGAGGCCAGAAGGAAAGCGGTATGGCTTACTTTGGAGCTTTTTAGACTTTTATGTTTTTATCATATTTCGTATCGCGTTGGTTTCTTTCTTACTTTAGAAGCTTTGGTTGGCATGCAATTTGAATGTCCACTTTGTGCAGGTATCTGATTTGTTGCAACGAGTTGGATATAGAGTTTGATATAATTTTCTTTCTGCTGTTTTTACTTGCATCAACTGGTCTTGCCCTTAAAATGTAACTTTTGAATTTCCTGCTTTAACTTTGCTTGTATTATCCATCTCAGCGAGCTAAGCAATTGAATGCTAGGCTTTCTATGTGGTAATGTGAGGAACTGAAGCTTGGTTTATGCTTTTAAATGAGATGCAAATAACTAATTGAATGACAACCTTATCTTTTCATCATCTTTTGTTTTGTTTTTGTTCTAAACCTTAGGTGACGTTTTTTTTGGGTTCGTAGGAACAAGAAAGAAGAGAGAGAGAGGAGTTGGATAAGATGCTTGAGGAGAATCGAAGGAGAGTTGAGGAGTCTCAGCGGAGGGAAGCTTTAGAACAGCAACAAAAAGAGCTGGAGCGCTATCAGGAATTGGAGCGGCTCCAAAAGCAAAAGGAAGAAGCAATGCGTAGAAAGAAGATGGAAGAAGAAGAAGAGCGGGCTAACCAGATGAAGCTATTGGGCAAGAATAAGTCTCGGCCCAAGTTGTCATTTGCGCTCGGGTTAAAGTAACTATTCTTGGCACATTTGCCTTTGTTTGGGAATGTGTTTTCCAAAAGGGCATCTACTTTGATGCTTTATAGGGTGCAAAAAATCTGAAAGTGGCTTGGAGCTCCTCTCTGATGCTTTAAAGTTATGGTGGGAACCGCCACCTGGGAGGCATCCTACCATATGCTTTTTGGTAGTGGTTCTACCACCATTTTGTAGTATTAGAGGAGGATAGCTCTAAAGCACTTTTTGATTATTGGGGTATCAAAACTGTGTTTGGGCAACACATTCCAAAATCAGCCAGGCCTTATACTGCTTTGTGTCTTATCTCTGTTACTAGTATTTGCGTAAGTTCTGAGAACATTCACATAATCGCATTATGGCAGCTCTTTTATTGGTTTCCTTTTAAGGTTTAATTTCATGGCACACGTCGCAAGATAGTTATTTGCAATTTTATGTCTCTCTTTATTGAAGTTAATTTTTTTACAGGTAGTCCTTACTGGTTGATTTGATGCCTTATGTTTTTCAAACAAGTAATTTGTAATGCGGTCTAGATTGGCTTTAAGGGTCATTTTGTTGAATGTAATTATGAATGCAGGCTAGTGGGAAATGCATGCTCTAGTAGTAGAATAATTCAAAAACATTCTTTTATCGCTACGAGAGTTGAATTTTACAAAATTTTTACGATCACATAAAATGCAACAACGACTTCCGAAGATTTGAAAATATTTGATATTTGATTTGTTATTAAATCATAGTTTATATTGAGTATTTAGAGTACCCGGTGTTGATTGCTTTAGCTCTAAAGTATAAAGAAAGTTTTTTATTATGAAGCATAACACGCGTCATTTTTTGTACAACTCTATTTTTGTGCTCGACTATACCGTTCTTATTACGGTGTATAAGATGCGGAGAATTTATATTTGATGACATTTGAAGAATAAAAATTTATAAATTTTGAATTTATAAATTTTTCATTTCTATCAAATATCATTTCATGAAGAGAATTTTTTTATTTTTTTTAATCATAGTACGATGACAAATATCATGAAGATCTAAAATCGAAAATATTCGTTTTCTCTTTCAAAAATGCTATCTATAAAAATACAGAAATTATCAACCATGAGAAAAATATATTATTTACCATCCAAGCTTGGTTGTCTAGTTGGTCCCATTAAATTCATATGCAATCATTCTAATGGCCGTTTTGTTCCTACATGATTCAAGTTCTTGTGAGTGAATTTAGTTTGTTTTTTCTTTTGACATCCACCATACATAAAGTTTTCTTTGAAGCTAAGTTTAGGAACGCCTCTAACAACATCCTTATGTGTAATCCTAGATAGTTTCTTAAAGTTTATGTGACCTAGTTTTTCATGTCAAAATGTTTCGGTGTCAAGTGAAACTAGATTACATTGTTCAATAGGTTTACTAGGAACCTTATAGCAATTATTCTGTGATCTAACCCTTTTCAAAAAGAATGAATGATTTAAATCAGTTACAACACATTCTATCAAAGAAAATTTAACTGAAAAATCATCATCACGCAATTGACTAATGCTTATGAAATTAGTCTGGAGGCTTTCAACATATAAAACATTGTTCAAAATCGGGCCATTTGGAATAGTAATCGTTCTTTTGCCAACTATTTTTGAAGATCTACAATCTCCGAAAATAACAAGTCCTTCGAAGGTTTTTCAAAATATTTAAAATAGTTTTTATCACCGGTCATGTGCCGTGAGCAACCACTATCCAAGTACCAAGAGGAATTATCATATGAATGTAGTGATGTGTGAATAATAAGACAATGGAAAAGTTCACCTTTGCGCACCCAAACCTTACGAGTATTGGAATACGTTGGCAATGATCGTGATCTTGTACACCTTGGTGAATTCGTGTTCTTCGGTTGATCACCTTTCTTTGGTTTCCACATCGGCGTTGTCTTGGGGGGTGCACTACCATTGTTCTTGACACTTTGTTGATTTATCTTTGATTTCCAATTTGTGTCCTTGATGGTAGTTGATGCATAATTTGCTTGATTCGCTCCATGTTTGCAATTCGATCTCATCTGCCCTTTTGATCCACAATGATGACATACCTTATTTGACATTAAGTTCCATTGCGATGTAGAAGGTTTGTCAATATTGGATTTAACGATTTTAGTCAGAGTAGGAGGAGAAACCGATTAGGGCAAGAACTTTCGTTCACTCGAACTTGGATCCTCACAAGTTCGATCATATCCGAGGCCCAATCTATTTGTTTGACCAAGATCAAGTAGTTTATCCAATGGAAAATTCTAAGTGTACACCCCTTTGGGGTGTACATCTCACACCCCCACCCATCTAAGGGTGGGGTGTGATGAAGGGGTCACTTGAAGTGACCCCTAAAAAACACTCCCACCCTTAGATAGGTGGGAGTGTAGGATGTACACCCTTTGGGGGTGTGCATGTAGCATTCCTCTTATCCAATTTGGTTCGTCCCGATAAGAATCTTTTTAAATCTTCTTTAAGTTGGAAAATGGTTTCGTCAATTCCAAGTTTCCTTGACGTGCCTCGGAATAGAGCTTCAAGAAGTAATTTGCTTTATCCACCAATTTTATATGTTCATTCTCGAAATGCTCATTCTTCTCTTGAAGGGAATTATTAATCTTGATCAAATTATCCCTTTTCTCTTCAAAAGTCTTTGAGAGAGAAGTTGCTTTATTGGATTGATCTTCGAGTTTCAAGAACCTTCTCCCTCAACTTCTTATTATATTTCGCAAATTTCTTTGAGTCCCGTAACAATTGTTGATAGGCGTGAACAAAATCTTCGCCTTCGGAATCACTTGGTTCATCATCTGATATTATTTTATCAATCAAGGAGGAGACTGTGATGACCCGGATCTCAAAGGATGTTAGTAGCATGGTCAGTGGCTTCCAGATGCCCAGTTTGGTGTTTTGGAGGTGTTCAGCGCGAAAAATGAATCAAGATTACTTTTTGGACGACTTTGTTGAAGAGTTAGAGGTGGTTTCGCGCGAAACGGACACCGGAATTGGATTCAGCTCGAAAAATGATCGAAATCGACTATTTGGATGTATTTTTTTGGATCCGGACGCGAAAATCGGACTTAGCGTGCGAAAACGATCAAAAATAGAGTTTCTCGGCTGTCGGGCTGATTATGGATGTGGGCCGCTGCACAGCCCATTGCACGTGCACCGGGACCACCGAATTTTTGGTTGGACATGTGGTGACAAGTGATTGGCCGAATGGCCGACGCGTGGCGCGCGCCCATTGGGCGCGGCGCACGCGGGGGAGGGGGGGCATCGGCGCGCGCAGCGTCCCCAGGCGGCCACGTGGCGTGCGCTGGTTCGCTGGCACCCGCTGCTGCGGATCGGCCGTGTGGCGCTCGCGCGTGCGTCGGATCTGGCTGCCGCAGCCCACGGATGGCCTCCACGTGTCTTGCCATCTCTTTCGTCCCCGTGCCAGCTACAGGGCTCCCAAAATGTACCCAGAAGTTGTTTACAGATGGTTTCTTTGGCTATAAATAGCCAATTTTTTCCTCCAATTTCGAGTTTTTGCTATTTAGCCATTCTTTTGAGTTTTAACAGAGCATCTCCTTCTTCTTCTTCTTCTTCTTCTCCTTCTTCTTCTTCTTCTTCTTCTCCACCTGTGATGTCACGTCCCGCGGTCGAAACTGCGACCCAGGCTTGCCAACAGATCCGCCATCTGTACAGGAATCCCCGCACAGACAAAGCGTCTAACCTGCAAAATCAAATCTATAGCTAAACATGTATCAGAGCTGAAAAGAAAATAAGTAGCTACAGAATCATATACTGAGCATATGAATATACATACAAATCCATCTTCCAAAATATAAATACATCACAAAATCTCCTACTGTCCAGTATCTATACATAATCCGCCAGGTACCTCTAACTCTCACCAAAATGTAAGGAATAAAACTACTCAGCCACGCCCCTACCTCGATTAGCTGCCTCCGCACGAGCTGGAACCGAAACAGGTAGCTCTGAAAAACAGACACCACAATGGGTGTGTAGTAACCGCCGGTTTAAAATAATTGCTAGGGTCCACTTTTGGTTTTATTTATTTTCATTTAGACTCGGAGGGCGATCCATAATTTCTTGTTCCCGGCCAGATCGTCGGGACTCGCGGGTATTTTTAGTTAATAGAGCTCGCGAAACGGAGAACGGCGGTGCAATCGGTTTTGAATTCCGACGCCGGGTGCTTCCAGAATAATTCCGAAGTTGGCTAACAATTTAGGCAACCAGCACGGTTTACGAGGCGCGGACCCCGGTTCGTACCCGCGTTTGATTTAAAACAGGGTTCTTTCCCATTTCCAACTTAACCGTTCCGCCCCTATATCACTAGGGTTTCCCATCGGACGATCCCGATCCGCCCCAACTTCCCACACTTCCCCACAACTACCCACTAACCGCCCCCTTCCCACCACTACCCCACAACTACTTCACCGCCCCAACTTCCCACTAACCCCCACAACTACCCACTAACCGCCCCCTTTCCCAACCCACAACTAACACTAACCGCCAAATCCCACCCACCCAAAGGTGCACGAACCGAAAAAAAATGCGAACCTAAAATTCCACTTCCCCACATCACCCAATAAGGGGACTACATCCCTTCCCACAACTACGGATATTCAATACAATGTCCTCTTCACATGGCTCGGGCTATACCCGGACCGAGAAACTAACATCGGTCAGGACGCGATCAGGTCCTCCACCGCAAAAATGTCTTTTCCGGGAGGACGGTAAATAAAACCTGTACAACACTGACGTAGGGGGCCCCGTACCCCGGGGCGAGTGCACACTCGTCGCGGTGGCCACGATCTATCGTGACCCCTCGCCGAACAAGTGACCGTAGGTCACGACGGTGCGAGCGGTGGGACCAGCGGGATTCTGTTATAACAGGGGGGAGAGATGGGAGGTGGTACAGGTGGTTGCGAGTTATTACGAGTAAACCGGTTATTACCCCCTGTTTTGTTACTATGCTCTGCGACACGCGCATCCGCGTACCCACTACGCTGTGATAGAGGCGCTGACTACCCAAGGTGACAGGTAGTGAAGGTGTAAAGGTAGAGCGTACCTGAGGCCATAGGGGTGGGACCGCAATCACGTATGTTACTATAAATGCTACCTGAATGGAAATGTAGGTTTTGTGTGCTCGAGGATACCCGCATCGTGGCCACGCAGATACTTTTCCAATCTGGTTGACCCACTACAACGAGGTACTTCCCCCCCTACTTTCTAAACACGATCAACAGAACCAAAAGACGGACCGTGAACGGTCTAAAGCCTACCCGAGTGGGCACGTGGAGCCACCTTGTGGATTTATGCGTTTCCAAATCGGTGTTCAAAATGGTCACACCGTGCAGGTCTGGATTCAAAACAGTGATCCGAGGGGTAACTGGCCACGGTAATGAAACCCCGATCCGATACAACTAATACTCATGGTGGGAAATAATTGTGAAATGTAATACCCATCTGATGCATAGTAAACATCCGCGACCGCCCAAAGTGCGTGACCGTAAAACTCCCACCCCACAATCGGTGAAATAATCAACCGTGTGGGGTCAAGGCACTGTCCGCGGTGGGCCGGGTATAGCCCAAATCAACTTGGTGACCCCAAGTGACTTGATCAGGTTGTAGCGACGCTATATCAAACCTCTGCCCGAACCCGAGTGAATCTGACTCAAAGAGTTTTAAATAAAAAATTTGAACGACCTTAGCATCATGGTTTCCCTAAGTAAACCCCAAGTGATAGTGTAGCAATGAAACAGGTGGCCCATTAGAGTCCAAACTACATGCGAAATATGCATTTAAGGATGCAAAGAGGGGGGTTAGTATCAACTACTGTCGGACTGTGACACGTGCGGTTTTAGGCCAACTAGCTACTACGCACAGCTGCGCGACTTGCAACCCCTACCCTTGTATATGACCTGCTGACCATCAGGAGCCCCAGAGTGAGACCACGCGCGCGCAGCACGGCGGTGGTGGTAACCCTCGAGGGATACCACCAACTGGCGTTTCCACCTTTCAGGGAGCGGTTAGCATGGCCGTGCGCGCGGAACTAGAGCGTACACGACGGGCACACCCCCACCCCGGCCCGACAGGAGACCCGTACCCGAGCGGCAAAGCAACCAAACGTCAGAAGAAAGGGCCGAATGTCGGGCAGGCGACGGGGGAGGGACCGGAGCCACCAAAGCCCTGTGTCATTTGTAGTGGTGCGCATCCAATGATGAATTGCCCTTGGCGAAACGGGCATTGCTTCCGGTGTGGCAGGCCGGGCCACACGCGTTGGGATTGCCCCCGGAAGCGGGGCGTCACCAGACCCCCGGCTCCGAGACCGGACGACCTACGCCTGACGGACTCTTCGGATACCGAGTCCCCATCCCGCCTCTCCGAACGAGACTGGCCCACAGGTTGTGAACGGATCTCCCCAGCTGCCCCGGGAAGCAGTGATGAGGAATCCCAGAACAGGGGATAGCAGGCAGTGATCGGATGTCGGATCTGGGTTAGGATGGTCTTTGTGGGTAGTTTACTTCTCTTTTCTGTTATAACCACTAGGAATAGTAGAGTGAGCCCTTTGTTGGACATGTCGAATGGTCACCTAATGGATATGCATGCTTAACTAGATCATTGTGAGCCTATCATGTGGAAAACATTATAGTGGAAATCTGACATGTTGGAACTCTTACATGCTTCTTGGACGTTGTTCTAGCGTTTAACCTTGCTTAAGGGGGTGGGGATGTACCGTCATAGTGCGATTTTGTGAGACGTCTTGTGGGAGAACATCATTTGAGGATTCTAGGACAGGCATAGGTGGTTGATTCAAGTGAGGGTGATTAGCAGGTTATGGACACGTGCAGTTAGATTGTGATTTGGTATGATTACTTGACACACATGTTGAACCCCTATATGGCGCTCCCCTTCTTTCTTCCATAAGGAGATAGGTTTGACTTCAGGGATGTCTAGTTAGACCACTTCTAATCGCTACCCTATATGTGTTGGAACTGACTTAGGAGAATCCTATTGTCTCTTCTTCCCCTACTCCTTCGGCGGATGGTTATATGTTGCTCGGGTTTGAGCAGGGATTGGCAAAGTGTAGTTAGGGCTTGGGTGTTCGCCTTTGGGGTATTGCGGCTGTCGCAGATAGCAGGCGGACTCGTACTTATAGCTCGTAAAAGACAAGACCTCACGGGATCGGGGAGGAGATTTTTCGGTAGAAGGCGACGGCACTCTACGTTTCGCGGACGGATCTGCGTGC
Organism: Tillandsia fasciculata; assembly: GCA_029168755.2. NCBI lineage: Eukaryota > Viridiplantae > Streptophyta > Magnoliopsida > Poales > Bromeliaceae > Tillandsia > Tillandsia fasciculata. The sequence continues at coordinate 9,599,589 of CM054944.1, read as the reverse complement.
CGGATACCCCAGAATTGAAGAAGGAAATTCTATATGAGGCACACAGCGCCCCTTACGCAGCGCATCCAGGAGGCACAAAGATGTACAAGGATCTCAAACAGACCTTCTGGTGGCCCAAGATGAAGGGAGATGTGACTCGATATGTAGCTCATTGCTTGGTATGCCAGCAGATAAAGGCGGAACATCAACGGCCGGCGGGAAAGTTACAACCCTTAGCGATACCGGAGTGGAAATGGGATCATATCACCATGGATTTTGTCACCGGATTTCCGCGCTCACAACAAGGACATGACACCATATGGGTCGTGGTGGACCGGCTAACCAAGTCAGCGCACTTCCTGCCGATTCACACAACTTGGACCAGAGAGCGGTTGGCCCAAGTCTACCTCAGCGAGATTGTGAGATTACATGGAGTACCGGCATCGATCACATCAGACAGAGACACGCGTTTCGTATCAAAGTTTTGGCAGAGTCTGCAACAAGCCTTAGGGACTAAGTTGCAGTTCAGCACAGCCTTCCACCCTCAAACAGACGGGCAGTCAGAGCGAGTGATACAGACGTTAGAGGACCTGCTTCGGGCCTGTGTACTTGATTGGGGAATCGGTTGGGAGCGTTACCTGCCACTTGTAGAATTTGCGTACACTGCCGATCCCCGATCTGTTGGGACGACTTGGGAGAACGAAAAATTTTGGGACCCGATTTGGTGGAGGAAATGGAAGGGAAGGTGCGCCTCATCAAACAGTGCTTACTAACCGCCCAGAGTCGACAAAAGAGCTATGCGGATCGGAGACGCCGCGACTTAGAATTCCAGGTGGGGGAACACGTGTTTTTGCGGGTCTCGCCGTCGAAGGGAATCAGGCGATTCGGGTTAAAAGGCAAACTGAGCCCGCGGTTTGTGGGGCCATTCGAGATCCTGGAACGGATTGGCCCAGTAGCCTATCGCCTTGCCCTACCACCGAACCTCGATCGGATTCACGATGTGTTCCACGTTTCGATGCTTAAGAAATACCTTCCCGACCCGTCGCATGTCCTGGACGTCTCGACGCTCGAACTAAAGGAGGACCTAAGCTTCGAGGAAACCCCGGTGCGGATCCTAGCAAGAGAAAGCAAGACACTTCGAAACCGAGTCATCCCCTACGTGAAAGTGCTCTGGAACAACCACGAGGAGCGGGAGGCGACGTGGGAGCTGGAATCGAAGATGAGGGAGGGTTACTCCCATCTCTTCACCGAGAACCAGGAATGAGTTTCGAGGACGAAACTCGTTTTAAGAGGTGAGTGATGTAGTAACCGCCGGTTTAAAATAATTGCTAGGGTCCACTTTTGGTTTTATTTATTTTCATTTAGACTCGGAGGGCGATCCATAATTTCTTGTTCCCGGCCAGATCGTCGGGACTCGCGGGTATTTTTAGTTAATAGAGCTCGCGAAACGGAGAACGGCGGTGCAATCGGTTTTGAATTCCGACGCCGGGTGCTTCCAGAATAAATTCCGGAAGTTGGCTAACAATTTAGGCAACCAGCACGGTTTACGAGGCGGACCGGACCCCGGTTCGTACCCGCGTTTGATTTAAAACAGGGTTCTTTCCCATTTCCAACTTAACCGTTCCCGCCACCTATATCACTCCCGCGTTTTCCCAGTCGCACGACTCCCCACGATCCGCCCCAACTTCCCACCACTTCCCCACAACTACCCACTAACCGCCCCAACTTCCCACCACTTCCCACAACTACCCACTAACCGCCCCAACTTTCCCACCACTCCCCACAACTACCCACTAACCGCCCCAACTTCCCACCACTTCCCCACAACTACCCACTAACCGCCCCAACTTCCCACCACTTCCCCACAACTACCCACTAACCGCCCCAACTTCCCACCACTTCCCCACAACTACCCACTAACCGCCCCACTTCCCACCACTTCCCCCAACTACCGGCCACTTCCCCACAACTCCCCTTAAACCCCCTGCGTACGAAACCCCAAAAAAAAAGCGAAAAACCATTTCCCAAACTTTCGATTCCCCAAACCTTCCTTACCACTGTCAATCGGCGTGGAGTAACCGGTGGAGCAATCAAGGAGGAGGAGGAACACCGTACATCCTTTGCCTTGGGACCGGGCACACCAGACGGGGCGAGTCTTCCCTCGTTCAACCCTAGCCAACGAAATCGAGATTCGTGTAGGCCCGGGCGGGTACCCGAGACGCGAGAGAACCTAACATCGGTCAGGAGCGCGACAACAAGGTGGGTTTTTCTCCCGAGGTTTAGTAATGTTAGTGTTCCGGGGAGGATATTAAATATTATGTTAACCTGTACTAACACTGATGGCTCTATGGTTTACTATATTACCCCGTGTTTTGTTACTATGCTCGAGTGCGACACGCGCATCCGCGGTTTGGCCACCGCAAAGGGTGCTCTTTTCCGGAAAGGCGGTCTTTGACCCGTGTTTTACCCACGAGGTGACGTAGTGGGGCCCCCGTAGGTGTGGGGTTTGAGGCACGAAGGTGCGAGCGGTGGGACCTATAGGGATTGGATCCCGATAAGGTCAGGTGTGGGACCGCCGGGATTGGATCCCGACGCGGTCAGGTGTTACGGATATTAAATATTATGTTAACCTGTACTAACACTGATGGCTCTATGGTTTACTATATTACCCCGTGTTTTGTTACTATGCTCGAGTGCGACACGCGCATCCGCGGTTTGGCCACCGCAAAGGGTGCTCTTTTCCGGAAAGGCGGTCTTTGACCCGTGTTTACCCACGAGGTGACGTAGTGGGGCCCCCGTAGGTGTGGGGTTTGAGGCACGAAGGTGCGAGCGGTGGGACCTATAGGGATTGGATCCCGATAAGGTCAGGTGTGGGACCGCCGGGATTGGATCCCGACGCGGTCAGGTGTTACGGATATTAAATTATGTTAACCTGTACTAACACTGATGGCTCTATGGTTTACTATATTACCCCGTGTTTTGTTACTATGCTCGAGTGCGACACGCGCATCCGCGGTTTGGCCACCGCAAAGGGTGCTCTTTTCCGGAAAGGCGGTCTTTGACCCGTGTTTACCCACGAGGTGACGTAGTGGGGCCCCCGTAGGTGTGGGGTTTGAGGCACGAAGGTGCGAGCGGTGGGACCTATAGGGATTGGATCCCGATAAGGTCAGGTGTGGGACCGCCGGGATTGGATCCCGACGCGGTCAGGTGTTACGGATATTAAATATTATGTTAACCTGTACTAACACTGATGGCTCTATGGTTTACTATATTACCCCGTGTTTTGTTACTATGCTCGAGTGCGACACGCGCATCCGCGGTTTGGCCACCGCAAAGGGTGCTCTTTTCCGGAAAGGCGGTCTTTGACCCGTGTTTACCCACGAGGTGACGTAGTGGGGCCCCCGTAGGTGTGGGGTTTGAGGCACGAAGGTGCGAGCGGTGGGACCTATAGGGATTGGATCCCGATAAGGTCAGGTGTGGGACCGCCGGGATTGGATCCCGACGCGGTCAGGTGTTACAGGTGTTACCGGGGTTGCAGATGTTACAGGTGGTACAGGTGGTTGCGAGTTACCGTTACGAGTAGAGCGGTTATTTCGGCTAGTCTTACTTTATGGTTTGGTACTACTTTACTGCTTTAGTACTATTTTTGTGATAGTGTCGCTGACTACCCACACTGTGACAGGTACCTCCAGGGGGTAGAGGTAGGCGACGGTGAGGCCGAGGCGGTAGCAGTCGGGCCGAGGCGGCCCTAGTATGCTGTTGTACTTACTTTCTCTGCATTTCATTCGGATTTGTAGGTTATTGTGTGGTTCTCGATACCCTCGTGGGGTCGTGTGGATGTTGAGTACTTTCATTCTGGTTACGCACTACTGTTTCCTTATCATTCCCGGTTGGCCGTTTTCTAAACAAATCAACTAGAAAACAAAAGAAAAAGGACTTCGTGAACTGTTTTCAAAAGTCTAGGGTCGGGTGGGCCCGTTTTCCCAAACCTTGTGGATTTATGCCGTTTTCCAAATCGGTTTTCAAAACCTCAGACCGTGTGGGTCTGTTTTCAAAACAATGAGTTTATACTTTCAACTTGACTGGCCACGGGTATTGTTTGTCTTCATGCACCATACTACTTCGAACTGTTGTGATTAATTGGAAGTGATTGCTTGTGTTTGACGGTTGTAATAGCCGCGACGCCGTGCATATACAGAGGAGACTCTGCCCGACTTTCGAGTGAATCTGTATATGTGGCGGGTCTGGGCACGCGCCGGGGAAGGAGGTTTTAAAGAAAAAATTTTGTACGCACCTTACGCTTACCTCTGTGTACCGTTTCCGCTAAAATATAACCCCCGGGGCGTGACAGGGTGTGAGAACTACACCAACACGTAGTTCTCAGTGGGTACCATCGCAAGCATCCACGATATGCCCACTAAGTCTACTGGAGGCAAGAAAATAAGTAAACTGGAATATAAAAGCTGATATAAAAGCTACAGCTACTATGCCTCAAGTATCATGCTTAAAGAAAAAATACTCAACTATGAACATGCTATGCATCCACTTGCTCACGAGGTGCTCACATCAACCCAATCTAACTGACTGCCAAATATGGTCTAGTTAAGGTTGCGCCCCCTAGTGTATCACCGTAGGGTGTCCAATCGGACTATCACAATACAACGCAAATAGCCTCATCAGGCTCATCATCATCGCATCCGGAGCGGCAACTCGAGGGGAGCGACTGTCACGCCCCGGGGTCGAAACTGCGACCCGGGCTCGCCAACAGATCCGCCACCTATGCCAAAACCCGCATAGGCGAAGCGTCTAACCTGCAAAAGATAGTACTATAGCTACACAAATATCAGAGCTGAAATAAAATGCTGTAAAATAAAATCCAATTACTATACATCATGAAATAAGGTACAATATCCATTCCCATAAATACGGATAATCATCATACAATGTCCTCAGTACAGCATCTCTCGACTATAAAAGGAGATAAACTAAAACTATAGTACATCAGTCTCTCCAAATACAAAAGATCTCTCTCCTCCAGAGAAACAGTAAAAAACCAGCCAACAGCTACGAGGAATCTCCAACCAGGGGATGCAGCTACACTCCTCGGGTGGTAACGATCTAGCTCGTGACTCCCTCGCCCCGAACAATGACCGAAGATCAGCAACTCCAATGAGGACTCTGCAAAACAGGGGGGAGAGAAGAAGAGGAAACAACAGTGGGGGTGAGAACCACTAGTAAACCAGTAGCCTCCCCCTGTGGGTAAAGCCTCAAGCTCCGGCGTACCCACTAAGTCTACTAGAGGCAAGAAAAGGGCAGGTAGTAAAGCTGTAAACAGAACTACTGAATAAAAGGGGAAACCACAACAAGTATGCCTCTAAATGCAATACCGAAGGAAATGACGGTATGAATGCACCAGGAAACAACATCTGGCTAAATAGACCCAATCTAGTGCCACCAGTAAACTGGTACTGCCTGCTCTGCCATCACTCACAACTCACCAACTGACCGGAACCCAACACGGTCTAAAGCCTACTCCGGAGTGGCACTCGAGCACGAGTAAAGTATCACTGTATCAAGCATCTCTGTAACCAATATCTCACAATAGCAGGACTGGATCATGACAATGATCAAAGTGGGAAACTCCGTCCACTAATGAAACCCCGATCCGATACAATAATACTCAAAAGTGGGAAATACCATCCACTAGAGAAATCTAATACCCAATCTGATGCAATAGTAAACATCCGGTCAACCGCCCAAAGTCCGCGGTCACCGCAATAACCCCCAACCCACAATTGGGTGAAATAATCAAGATCTGGTCAACCGCCTACTGTCCGCGGTTGCCGCAATAGCCCACAATCCAACATCAGGTACACCCTATCACTGACCCTCAGGTCCCAGCTACACTATCCCAAACCTCTGCTCGAACCCGAGCAACATGACTCAAAAGTCTAAATAAAAAGGAGAAAGAGAGCAATCATGGTTTCTCCTAAGTCAAATCCCAATATGATAGTGTAGCAATAAAATAGTGGCCTATCTAGATGTCCAAATAAGCATGCAAAAGTCCTCATACAAGATGAAAGAGGGAATATATCAAATAACAGTTTCACATGTGTAACGAGTAATAATCCACATAAATATACCCATCATGCTAAAATCATCAGTCAACTACACATGTATATGATCCCTGATCCATAATAAATCCCCAGAGTGAAACCCGCACATAATAAGTCATTATGTCCCACCAATTAATCTATTTAATCCATTTTCATAAAATCTGGGTGCTAAAGTAGCATGTCAATCATCACTAATAAATTATTCCAATGATCATGTTCCAACAGAAATATTATTCCCATAATGTCCCCAACATGCTATATTCACACAATTAATCTCAGATGATAGGCTCACATTTATATCAGGCAATCATGCATAATAATCAATCAATATGCTCAAAAGTGGGGTTTTCTAATAAACTTAGTGAGCAGGTCAGAAGTAGAGGCATGCAACAACCACCCACCTGAAGCGCTAACTGTCCGGGTCCGTACAGCTGAAAATGCCAAAAACTCCAATCCTGCGCTCCAACAAATACAGTACACCCGAAACACTCCTGGCACAACACAAAGTCCACTAAACTCACTTAGGCTCCCAAATAATGCTCTTATAGATACATACAACAACAGTCCCAAAACTGTTAAATTATCACCTGCAGAAAGTGCCCAGAAAAATCCCAGAAAAATATCACAGCGATCCTCGCATCGATAGCTTCGAAACGGTACCTTGCACGCCCAAATCCGAGTTCGGTAAGTCAAGTTATAAATTCGGCAAGGTGGTAATCCAAACATCAAACTGTGAAGAAAAACTGCACACTGTACACTGAGAAAACAGTAATTTTCACCTCGAAATCAATCTCATAAAATTCCAAGAAAAATACGAGCGCGTTCCTTGCGAAAAGTAGCCCAAAATCGACTCTTGAATCGCCTCGATCCGATATTCCTACGCCGAGAAACAATTCGTCGAAGGTACCGCTGTCCAAACACCCAAACAGCAAAAGAGGGGGTCAAAGATGTCTCGGGAAACGTGCCAAAAGTGCGAAACAGAGCGAAGCGATCAACACGAAAATCGAAGCCTTACCTCTTAGGAACACGCTGTCGAAGAAATCATCCAAAAACTCCTCCTGGTTTGCCCACAACGAATTTCTGACTGAACTGCGACGGTAATGGGCCGAAATGGGGCGAAAACCGAGGCGAACTGTAAAAATGATATCGCCGTTGCCGAGCTTCCAGAGATTCTGGGAATCCACCACAAGATCCAGGACATCAAGGGGAACAACTTTCATAAAGAACTCACCCTCCCATTCCCTCTCTACAGCTCGGGAAAAAGGAAAAGAAAGAGGGAAGTGGGCTGCCTTTTATAGGCCCACCAAAACAATTCCAAAATGACCAATGGGTCCCGGGTTTCGGGCGCCCGAAAAGATTCGGGCGCAAACAGTGCGGCCCGGCCCGCACTTTCGGGCGCGCACAGTAACCCGGCCCGGCCCGGCCCACTCCGCGCACGCGATCCGGTCGGACCGCACGACCGTCCGACCCGCTCCTCGCGCCGACACGTGTCCCCGAACACCACACAGCGGATCCGGCCGCTCCCCACACGCCGCGTGGCCAGCCCCGGTCAACGCGGCAGTTGGCGCTGGCCAATGGGCGGCCGCCACGTGGCGCACGCGTGCGCCACGTCGGCGCCGTGGCCGCCACGCCCGCCGGCACCGCCGCCTGCCGCCTGCCGCCTGCGCGCCTGCCCCGCCGCCTGCCGCCCGTACGCGCACAGTGACGCGCCCAATCCCCGCGCGCCACGTGTCCAAGCCAAACACTCGCTGCACCCGGTGCACTACACCTCCAAACACCCAACGAATACCACACTGCCACGTGTCTCTGCTCTGGTCCACCGTACACTCCGCTGTGCTCCGTGGACCGCGACCTGTGGACCATCCACTGGGAAACTGCCACGTGGCCCCCGCTCCGGTGCACGCCTGCCGCGTGAACCGCGCGCCCTGCCCGCGCGCTGCGCGCTGCCCGCGCCTGCCCGCCGCCGCGCTGCCGCCTGCCCGAGGCCGCGCCGCCGCCCTCCGCCGCTGCCCGCCGCCGCCGGCCGCCGCCGGCGATCGCCGGAGTTACTGTTCCGGCGGTGAACAGTAACCCGTGCCCAAAACATCAAGTGGGTAGTCCATTTTGACCGTTTTCGCGCGCTGAATCCGAATTTGACGTCCGTTTCGCCAAATTCCAACTCTAAAAATTGCCGAAGGCACCCGGAAATGCGTTCTTAGTCCAAACTTCGTGCGGAGCCCAATTTAAATATCCGATTCGCGCGAAACCACTTCTAAACCCTCCACGGGGTCCTCTGATCACTCACAGGGTCCATATAAGTCCGATGTCCAACACTTATGTCCAATTATGCCACAAACACCTCCAACACACCATGTAGGCCTCCAATAGCCACCCCAACGCACTGTAGCAGCTCTGCGGAGATCCGGGTCATCACATCCTCCCCCACTAAAAGAAAGTTTCGTCCTCGAAACTAAAGTCGTTCCTCAACACGGAAACTCAACCAAATAAAGGGGGGTAAACATCCAATCATCCACCACTCAAGCTCCCAAGGCTGACAAGTACCTCCTCCAAAGGCGCGATGCGGTCCTCGGGTCTCCATTTAGAACAACATAAAGGCGGGCACTTAGAAAAACCGCACCAACTCAACCAAGTGCAGCTGGGCTAACTGCTCGAGCTATCAAGTAATCTGCATCGGTACAAGCCTCCGCTCTTCCCAGGGCCTCAGATGATCCAACCACAAGTCCATCGGCACAACAAGCTCGATTCAAGTACCTCTGTACTCCCGGGGCATCCGATATAGGTCCTCCAACTGATCACGTAACTCTGATCTCTAATCCAAAACCATCAAGGTGTAGCAACACCTCCCCAACTCTCGGGCATCAGCACACAACAATAAGCAGTTGGAAGAACCAGATCGCAAATCAATCTTCGAGAAGGTCCAGTACCCTTGCAGATGGTAAATCCAATCCTCCAGGCTCGAGAAAGGGTAACTGCTCCAGACGGTCACCTCATCAAATTTCGGGAGTTGTATCCTCAACTCCCAAACCAGTGACATGCAAAGCAACTCCGAGAGGAAAAGAGCCCTCAGTGTCACCATCATAGGCCACGTCTGCCTCGACAGTCCACGCAGCGCCAGCTGCGGAGTCAACAAACTCAACCCCAAATAGCTCTCCTGCTCCGGGTATCCGCCACCACAGTGGCCCTATCAGAGTGATAGTGGATGCTTGCCACAATTCCAACTGTAACTTCATAGCTATTATGGGGGGCATCACTGTATCTCACAAATCCATCCCCCAACACTGGCGATGCTGAAATCAGGGCTGGTATCAATCTCATCATCCAATTGTCAAGCTCTGCTGGCACTATCCGGCTCACAAGCTCCTCACCTCATCAAGTAACTGCCGGTCTCAGCCATTCTCGCAAGCATCCCTTATGGCCAGTTTACCACCGCCTCTTATGGCTAGAACAAGTAATCCAAGAAGGTATGCTCTCAAGCTAAAACTTGTACCACAACAACTTGGCATAGCTTCTTCCTCGCAGACCTTGCCACACTGTCTACCAGTGCTCCACCAGCTCTAAACCATACAGAGATGGGGTAAAATCAAAATATCCCGGAAGAATATCTCAAATAATCCTTCCAAGTGCATCAGGAACACACAATCCCTCAAGTCCTAAAACGACAGGGCCTTAGTCATCCCGTTAGGCCTTACTGCACTCACAATGCCCCTACCGGGTCCAGAACACCAACTTGGCGGGATACACAACTGTATGATCCCAAGAAGACACCTGCATCCCAAGCAGACCACTATCGGGGTATAACTCCATCAAAGGTCCTAAATAACATCCAGACCTGCCTGCGGTCACCCCACACAAGGACCCTCACTGTCCTGTGCCAACGACGTGGCACTAGATCGAACAGACCCTCGATCCATCAGCTCCTGCGACTGCGCCATCAGCTCTGTCAGCTCTACAGGGGGTATCCAATGAGGTGCTATCGGGGTTGGCGTGGTTCCCCGAACCACGTCAACCGCAATCTCAATCTCCCTAATCGACGGCATCATTATCAGCTCCGGTGGAATCACACCCGGGATCTCACGACAACAGGAATAATCCTCGCGTCCCGGTGCCGCCGTTGGCACCTCTCGCATTGTCGCTACAACTTGTGTGCTCCGACTGTCTCAAAGAACAAGTCTCTAATGTCTGCCTTGCAGAAGATCATAACCTTCTCTCCCCGCAGTCATACACCATGTGGCACTGTGCCAACCAATCCCACGCACTAGGTCAAACACTGACCAGATACAAATACCAATAAACCTGCCGATACCACTCGGGGTCTCAACTGCACTGGACATGATCCACAACCTCCTCCACATGCACCATCCCAACAGGAACCTGTACCTCAAGTGCATGTGGTAACAAATCTACCTCCAGTCCATGCAGGAATGCAACATGCTCTACTTCGACTGCTGTGATGAAGTCACACCTGCGACGACCTGATCCACTGCCTTGGTGCCCTCCACCCAGGCAGCACAGTCTCAATCGCTCACTGTAGGTGGTCGTCACTTAATCTGCCTAAAAACCAAGGCTATCCGTAAAAAGGAGCACAATTCTCCGCCTTTGCTCACACTGAGGCAAGGAATAAAGCCCTTCGCAGACAACAATCCACGCTACCGCTGCGCCACTCTGATGACGATGCTGATGCTGCCACCGGGGTCCACCTGACCTCTGACATCTCCGAAAATCCATTATCGCAATCGTCATATAACAAAACACAATTAATTCCTGCAATTCCTCATTCAATTATCCTTACTCAGCTCACCCCTCAAATACATCTATTGTACCCCAAGCATGCAGGTTAATAATCACAAAGGGTAACCTTCCTTTGGGTAAGCTTTACATAATCCGTCCACAAGGATGTCCACCATCCAGGAAGGAAAACGAAAGTGCCACAGCCAACCGATCTGTCCCCCAGCACTTAGCGCCAAGCGCCTCTATCCAGAACTCGCCTCTGGCGGCAGATCCTTATCCAAAGGAATTGCAACAGTACACTCCATACACAATGCCTACTCCATCGAGGCATCTAAAATCCAAAATCCAAAGCAGAGGGATCAGATAAACTGAAAGGTATCCTGGCGCAATCCACTGCCAGTCGCACGCATCCTACGCGCTTCGTCCCTCGAAACCTGGAGCGTACAGTTCAACAACTGCAAAAACTTCCCAGCACAGGGGGACCCTCAATTAATCACTCCATCACCACCAACCACGATTTTGCCTCCAAGGGCTCCATCTCAAATCCATAAATCAGGGTGGTTCATCTGCCAAAGCTGGCTCCATCGATCAATGATGTCCCACAACTCCCCCACTATCAGCAATCCACCCTGCCTCGGTGCCGCAACACCCAACATTGGCACGGGGCCGCTCGCTCCATCGATGCCTCAGAAATCACTGCCGCTGAGGATACAATAACCAGGTGGTCTCAGGAGAAAAACACTGTCGGGCTGCCCACTGCTCCGACAACTGTGTCACCTAGACCAGCGGCTCACTCTGCCGCTGATAAACCTCAGACAATCCTGCCATCGGGGCCTGAAGCTCTCTAACCTCAATCCGGGTATCCGGCCCCAAAACAATCTACTCAAGCTCCACCGCTGCGACGAGTGCACACCAATCCGCACAACGCGTCGGGGAGACACCGCTCACCCCGACCAACTGCACCACAGCACAAAACACAACTCGACCCAATCCGGCGAGAGTCTAGAGCATGTCAACCGTTCCGCCGCATTATGTTGTCTGCAGCCAACATAATTGCTTAGGAGAATAAACATGCCAATCACCCATCCCATCACTTGGGAGAGGTATAAAACTCAATCAGGACTCTCGCTAAAATCACGACTCTCACGAAGTCATCCTAGGGTCCAACCATAAGCCTAGGGTTTCTACAGTCCCAATTGACCTATCCCTAAGCTCTGATACCAACTTAATCTGTCACGCCCCGGGGTCGAAACTGCGACCCGGGCTCGCCAACAGATCCGCCACCTATGCCAAAACCCGCATAGGCGAAGCGTCTAACCTGCAAAAGATAGTACTATAGCTACACAAATATCAGAGCTGAAATAAAATGCTGTAAAATAAAATCCAATTACTATACATCATGAAATAAGGTACAATATCCATTCCCTAAATACGGATAATCATCATACAATGTCCTCAGTACAGCATCTCTCGACTATAAAAGGAGATAAACTAAAACTATAGTACATCAGTCTCTCCAAATACAAAAGATCTCTCTCCTCCAGATAAACAGTAAAAACCAGCCAACAGCTACGAGGAATCTCCAACCAGGGGATACAGCTACACTCCTCGGGTGGTAACGATCTAGCTCGTGACTCCCTCGCCCCGAACAACGACCGAAGATCAGCAACTCCAATGAGGACTCTGCAAAACAGGGGGGAGAGAAGAAGAGGAAACAACAGTGGGGGTGAGAACCACTAGTAAACCAGTAGCCTCCCCCTGTGGGTAAAGCCTCAAGCTCCGGCGTACCCACTAAGTCTACTAGAGGCAAGAAAAGGGCAGGTAGTAAAGCTGTAAACAGAACTACTGAATAAAAGGGGAAAACCACAACAAGTATGCCTCTAAATGCAATACCGAAGGAAATGACGGTATGAATGCACCAGGAAACAACATCTGGCTAAATAGACCCAATCTAGTGCCACCAGTAAACTGGTACTGCCTGCTCTGCCATCACTCACAACTCACCAACTGACCGGAACCCAACACGGTCTAAAGCCTACTCCGGAGTGGCACTCGAGGGGAGCGACCCACACGAGTAAAGTATCACTGTATCAAGCATCTCTGTAACCAATATCTCACAATAGCAGGACTGGATCATGACAATGATCAAAGTGGGAAACTCCGTCCACTAATGAAACCCCGATCCGATACAATAATACTCAAAAGTGGGAAATACCATCCACTAGAGAAATCTAATACCCAATCTGATGCAATAGTAAACATCCGGTCAACCGCCCAAAGTCCGCGGTCACCGCAATAACCCCCAACCCACAATTGGGTGAAATAATCAAGATCTGGTCAACCGCCTACTGTCCGCGGTTGCCGCAATAGCCCACAATCCAACATCAGGTACACCCTATCACTGACCCTCAGGTCCCAGCTACACTATCCCAAACCTCTACTCGAACCCGAGCAACATGACTCAAAAGTCTAAATAAAAAGGAGAAAGAGAGCAATCATGGTTTCTCCTAAGTCAAATCCCAATATGATAGTGTAGCAATAAAATAGTGGCCTATCTAGATGTCCAAATAAGCATGCAAAAGTCCTCATACAAGATGAAAGAGGGAATATATCAAATAACAGTTTCACATGTGTAACGAATAATAATCCACATAAATATACCCATCATGCTAAAATCATCAGTCAACTACACATGTATATGATCCCTGATCCATAATAAATCCCAGAGTGAAACCCGCACATAATAAGTCATTATGTCCCACCAATTAATCTATTTAATCCATTTTCATAAAATCTGGGTGCTAAAGTGGCATGTCAATCATCACTAATAAATTATTCCAATGATCATGTTCCAACAGAAAATATTATTCCCATAATGTCCCCAACATGCTATATTCACACAATTAATCTCAGATGATAGGCTCACATTTATATCAGGCAAACATGCATAATAATCAATCAATATGCTCAAAAGTGGGATTTTCTAATAAACTTAGTGAGCAGGTCAGAAGTAGAGGCGTGCAACAACCACCCACCTGAAGCGCTAACTGTCCGGGTCCGTACAGCTGAAAATGCCAAAAACTCCAATCCTGCGCTCCAACAAATACAGTACACCCGGAACACTCCTGGCACAACACAAAGTCCACTAAACTCACTTAAATTCCCAAATAATGCTCTTATAGATACATACAACAACAGTCCCAAAACTGTTAAATTATCACCTGCAGAAACTGCCCAGAAAAATCCCAGAAAAATATCACAGCGATCCTCGCATCGATAGCTTCGAAACGGTACCTTGCACGCCCAAATCCGAGTTCGGTAAGTCAAGTTATAAATTCGGCAAGGTGGTAATCCAAACATCAAACTGTGAAGAAAAACTGCACACTGTACACTGAGAAAACAGTAATTTTCACCTCGAAATCAATCTCATAAAATTCCAAGAAAAATACGAGCGCGTTCCTTGCGAAAAGTAGCCCAAAATCGACTCTTGAATCGCCTCGATCCGATATTCCTACGCCGAGAAACAATTCGTCGAAGGTACCGCTGTCCAAACACCCAAACAGCAAAAGAGGGGGTCAAAGATGTCTCGGGAAACGTGCCAAAAGTGCGAAACAGAGCGAAGCGATCAACACGAAAATCGAAGCCTTACCTCTTAGGAACACGCTGTCGAAGAAATCATCCAAAAACTCCTCCTGGTTTGCCCACAACGAATTTCTGACTGAACTGCGACGGTAATGGGCCGAAATGGGGCGAAAACCGAGGCGAACTGTAAAAATGATATCGCCGTTGCCGAGCTTCCAGAGATTCTGGGAATCCACCACAAGATCCAGGACATCAAGGGGAACAACTTTCATAAAGAACTCACCCTCCCATTCCCTCTCTACAGCTCGGGAAAAAGGAAAAGAAAGAGGGAAGTGGGCTGCCTTTTATAGGCCCACCAAAACAATTCCAAAATGACCAATGGGTCCCGGGTTTCGGGCGCCCGAAAAGATTCGGGCGCAAACAGTGCGGCCCGGCCCGCACTTTCGGGCGCGCACAGTAACCCGGCCCGGCCCGGCCCACTCCGCGCACGCGATCCGGTCGGACCGCACGACCGTCCGACCCGCTCCTCGCGCCGACACGTGTCCCCGAACACCACACAGCGGATCCGGCCGCTCCCCACACGCCGCGTGGCCAGCCCCGGTCAACGCGGCAGTTGGCGCTGGCCAATGGGCGGCCGCCACGTGGCGCACGCGTGCGCCACGTCGGCGCCGTGGCCGCCACGCCCGCCGGCACCGCCGCCTGCCGCCTGCGCGCCTGCCCGCCGCCTGCCGCCCGTACGCGCACAGTGACGCGCCCAATCCCCGCGCGCCACGTGTCCAAGCCAAACACTCGCTGCACCCGGTGCACTACACCTCCAAACACCCAACAAATACCACACTGCCACGTGTCTCTGCTCTGGTCCACCGTACACTCCGCTGTGCTCCGTGGACCGCGACCTGTGGACCATCCACTGGGAAACTGCCACGTGGCCCCCCGCTCCGGTGCACGCCTGCCGCGTGAACCGCGCGCCCTGCCCGCGCGCTGCGCGCTGCCCGCGCCTGCCCGCCGCCGCGCTGCCGCCTTCCCGAGGCCGCGCCGCTGCCCGCCGCTGCCGGCGATCGCCGGAGTTACTGTTCCGGCGGTGAACAGTAACCCGTGCCCAAAACATCAAGTGGGTAGTCCATTTTGACCGTTTTCGCGCGCTGAATCCGAATTTGACGTCCGTTTCGCCAAATTCCAACTCTAAAAATTGCCGAAGGCACCCGGAAATGCGTTCTTAGTCCAAACTTCGTGTGGAGCCCAATTTAAATATCCGATTCGCGCGAAACCACTTCTAAACCCTCCACGGGGTCCTCTGATCACTCACAGGGTCCATATAAGTCCGATGTCCAACACTTATGTCCAATTATGCCACAAACACCTCCACACACCATGTAGGCCTCCAATAGCCACCCCAACGCACTGTAGCAGCTCTGCGGAGATCCGGGTCATCACAGCGACCCCACCGAGGAATAAACGTGTCACATCTGGCTCAATAAGCGGCACATGCAGGCTATAATCCACGATCAAACAGATCAGAAACTCGAATGCCAACTAACCCATAATCATGTTGGAGAACCCTCCACGACTCGATCTGATAATGCTCTCAAAAACCCCAAAGACACTAGAAAACTCATCCACTAAGCTACAAAAATCTATTCGTCCCCCGTGCATGAATACATATGCATCCCGAACCTATCAAACCCCTTAAGGTGCTCTCAATGCATTAAAACCCATTTTTAAAAGCTGATTTTGCTAAAATAGGTACAACAATTTTTAAAATGGTTCAGATGTATTTCTAATGTCAACTAACCATGCAGTCTAGTGTCATATAGTCTCAAGACCATACTAAAAATATTTGGGGTTTAGGTTTATCATTCTGTAATTTTCTAGGCAACTATCAAATTTTACCAGCTATAACAACAGCAAAAATAGGCATGCTAGACATGCATACAATAGAATTAGAAGGCATTCCACAAAATTTGGAAGAATTCCAACCCACCTGGATCGCTATCCATAGGCAAAAAGAAGTCGAAGTAGCGCAGAGTCACCCTCTGTCACGCCCCGGGGTCGAAACTGCGACCCGGGCTCATCAACAGATCCGCCGCCCATACGGTGAACCCCGTATAGACGAAGCGTCAAACCTGCAAAAGAAAGATACTATACTAAACAGATATCAGAGCTGAAAGTAAACTGCTAGAAATAAAAATAAATACAAAAGTCTCTCTCAGCAATAAAGGAAAGTACAACTCTATTCCTCGCTACAAAGTCACTCAACAAGAAACTCTCAAAATAATAAGGGTACATCTACTCTCTGGACGACGACTGGTAGGGATCTAGCTCGCGACTCCCTCACCTCGATCTGAAGAAGCAGCAACTGGAGCAGCAGGAACAGAAGCAGACGTCCCTGGGGAAAAAGACACCACGACGGGTGTGAGAACTACATCCCACAGTAGTTCTCAGTGGGTGCCGCCAACAAGCCTAACGGTCTACCCACTAAGTCTACTAGAGGCATGCTGTAACAAATAAAATACTGAAGGAAAGAGCTGGAAATGAATAACCCTACAGCTACTATGCCCCTATCTAGATGCTCAAAAAGTGGAACAGATGATAACATGGTGCATCTACTATCCCTCAACTCAGATCACCCTATCTACCTGACTGCCTTCTCGGGTCGAGTCAAACCTGCGCCTACCAACTGCCGTTACATCCCGGAGGACCGGACTGACGTAGGGCGTCCGTAGCTGCCAAAACTGGCTCAGCCAGAGGGACTGTGTCCGTAACTGCCAAAACTGGCTCAGTCAGAGGGACGGCGTCGACAAGTCGCGATACCAAAGTAGCAGATCCACCCCGGACGTGGCTCTCGTGGGGCGCGACCCCATCGAGGACAAAAGTATCCACGCACTCTGTCGAGCTGGCACTGCAGGCTATAGTCAAAATCCACGCTCACGCTCTGAACGAAACAAACTCAGGACCCTCAAACATCTCGCACAACGGTCGGAGCACTCTCGACGACTCAGCTGATCAGCTCTCTCGAATCTCAAGACACAAGCAACTCCACCATCTCATTGCACAAAGTCGCATCCACAGCGAACAACTGCCTCATCAGGCCAAACATCGCATCCACTGCGAGAAACTGTCTAAACAGGCCAAACAGGCCGAACATCGCATCCACTGCGAACAACTGCCTCAACAGGCCAAACAACGCATCCACTGCGAACAACTGCCTCAACAGGCCACAATATCCCAACATGCAGACTCACTGACAGGATAAACTCCACCACTGACACAATGAAGGGTCCGAGAACCCCGAAAGACTAGAACCTACAACCCAAATCAAACAAGAACATGCTCTAGGCATAGCCCCTCGTTGTTCTCGACCCAAAGAAAAGGCAGCCCTTAGAACCCAGATCACTCAAATCATCTCGAGTCGTTAATTTATAGGAAAAAGGTGACGTTTCTTACTGAAAGCCATTTGATCTGGAAGAAATTCATATTTAATAATTTTTAGTTCTTTTTAGGAAAATAATTGAAAACAAGTTTTATATCTAAGTCTCGAAGAGCTAATGCCTTCGTCCAATCAAACAGGAACAGACTCAGGCGACCCTACGATGCTTGGAAGAAAACATTGGTTGACTAAAATCATATGTGTGTCCAAAAACGGTTCTGGGTTCAAGGTCCTGCTGACACTGGTATACAGCTGCCACTAACACAGTGGCGACAATAAAACAAGACATCCCGGGGCCGCCATCTACCCAAACGGCTCCCGCCACAAATGAACGACCAACTACATCTACTAGACTCCACTCTGCTCCCAAGCACGAGTGTGTGACATGCATCCCACACTAAAAGAAACCCGACCATTCGGCCCACTACCCGGGCGAGTAAAACACTATGTCCAGGAAGAAAAGAAGTGTGGATGTCTAAAGCAGAATCAACCTAGCCCAAGTTGGGGTTTTCTACAGTCTGGCTGAACATGCTGCATATGGCGGGGGTGCTAGGTCAAGTTCCAAGATAATAATAATTTTACAGATGATAGAAAGCAAGGAGATGACAAGATCATCAGATAAAACAAGGAATAGCAATTCCTACATTTCTAGCATGCTGTACAAGAATTCACTATCATGCATAGTCCTACAATAGCAGGCTTAATGTACAGTCCATCAATCTTGGAGACAGGGCCACCCACCTGAGAACGCTAACTGTCCAAGGTTCCACAGCTGAAAATACCAGAAAATTGATATGTCCAAATCCAACGGGTCCAACAATACCCGCAAACTCTCCTGGGTACAACACAAGACTAACAGTTACACTTAATTTCATAATTTACCCAAATAAGTTACAATCTGAATTCAGCCACAAAGATGTCACTTTTTCACCTGCAAACAATGCTCCAAAAATTCCAATAAAAATACTACGGCGATCGTCGCGTCGAGACCTTCGAAACGGGTACCTGCACGTCCAAATTCGAGCCCCGTAGGCCGAGTTACAAATTCCACAGTACAGGCGCGCAAAAACTCACAACCACACAACTGTAAAACTCTGCACAGTAAAAGGGGAAACAGTATACCTTCGGGCAAGCCTCAAAAAAATCCCGGAAAAATACGAAGATGATCCTCGCGACGAGTAGATGCAAAAAGTGTATAGGCTCGTCTCGATCCGACGCTCGAGCGTGGAGATAAAATTCCGGCAAGGTGCTGCTGTCCATAACCACCACCATACAAAAAATATTTTTCCTGCTTACTTACCTTTCCTTATAGTATTGTTATCTTATGCCTCTAGTAGACTTAGTGGGCGGACCATTGGTCTTGGAAACGATACCCACTGAGAACTACGTGACGGTGTAGTTCTCACACCCGCTGTTGGTGACATATTTTCCAGAGTCATCTACCCTTGTTCCTACTCCTGTTGCTGCACCTGCTGATCGAGGTAAGGGAGTCGCGAGATGGTTCCCTACCCGTCCTTGGAGTATAGTGGTACCCCTTTTGGAGCTTTGTCGTACAATCTGCTGGATTATTGTAGATAGTTATTTTTTAGAGTTTTATTTTGAGAGACTTATGTATTGTGAGGTTCTGATCTGTACTATTTGGAGTTGTACTTTTATATTTCAGTAATTTATTTTACAGCTCTGATATTTGTAAAGTTGTAGTATTACATTTTGCAGGATCGACGCTTCGTCTATGCGGGGTTTTCCGTATGGGCGGTTGATCTGTTAGCGAGTCCGGGTCGCAGTTTCGACTTCGGGGCGGGACATCCAGGGGCCGTCTCTGTGCAGCGCCCGGAAGCACGGGATAGCGCCACGTGTCCCGCTCCCGTGCTCCGCGCGCCCTGAGCACGCGCGGCAGCTAGCGCCCGCCAATGGCATCGCGCCACGTGGCCCACGCGGTCCACGTGCGGTCCATACGCCGCACTTTACGCCGGGTCTTCCGGGTCTTGTTGGCCAATCGAAAGGCACCACGTGACGCCGCCCCGCCAATCATGGCGTGATTGGAGTGGCTCGGCCAATCCCGTACTCCACGTGGCCCGCGCGCACCTTCGCTGGTCCCAGTGCACGCGCCAAGGGCCGTGGGCCGGCAAGCCCGCGCCACTGGCCGCGCCTGCCCCCGCCGCTGCCCGCGCCTGCCACGCGACCGCGCCTCTGCGCTCCGGCACCTGCGCACCACCGCCGGCGCTGCCCGGCCTGCCCGAGCTACAGTAAAACTACCCGGGGTTCGTTTTAGGGCGTCGAGATCCCCAAAAATACATTCAAATAGCCGATTTTGACTGTTTCCGCGTGCTGAATCCAACTACGGCCTCCGTTTTGCAAGAATCCACTTCTAAATTTTGATGAAGGCATCCGGATAGGCAAATTTAATCCAATTTCACGCTTGGTCCAATCCCAAGGTCTGATTCGTGTGTTACTATCTCCAACACACAACAAAGGCCTCCATAAGCCACTGATCGCATTGTAAAACTTCCACGGAGATCCGGATCATCACAACCGGTACACAGGGATTTGGGTTCTAGTACACTGCCAAGAACCTCAAGACCTGAGAGCCTAAAGCTTGGTTTCCTTCTCTCAATTTCGGTACACAATGGGTGTACCCGAACACATCACAATTGAAACTTTTCAACTTTTGGGTTCCTCACTCAGTTCCGGTACACAATAGGTGTACCCGAACATAGGGTTCCGGTACATAATAAGTGTACCTGAAAATATCACAAACTGCAGCTTTTCAACCTAAGTTTTTCTCTGTTGGTTCTGGTACTCAAAAGGGAGTTCCGAAACACAATGAAATTCATGAGTTTCACACTTTGGTTCTTTTCCTTTGGTTCCGGTACTCAAGGGGGAGTACTCGAGCACAATGAAGAAGTTCCAGAACACAATTTAAACATGGAGTTTTTTCAAATTTTTGACTCCAATTCTTTCCTCGCCAACTCACTTTTCGATCCGAAGATTTTTATTTCGAACCAAAACACTCCGAACTCATTTGTAATTACATTTTAAACGCGTTACGAGTGTTTTCACCTTACTTCGCTATTTCGGGGAGCCGGTGCACTACACCAATAGTCCCACATCGGATGGGAATGTGATTGTGATTGAATTTATAAGAGATATGGACACTAGTAATAATAACTGAGTTTACGCATTTTGGACTGTGTTTGGGCCAAACGAGTTATTATTGCTAGTGGGTCGGGTCGTTACATTTGGTATCGGAGCCAGTCACCAGCCGGAAGTGTGTGGCGAGTCTCAGCTGAGTCAGGGTCTGAAAGACAATGTGGCAAGCTATGTCAGGGTCTGAATGATGAGTCTAGTGAGACCAGTCTCATATCGCCTGGTGATCTCAAGCTGTGTGTGTGTTTGGGCTGACGAGGACATCAGGCCGAAACGGGAGGAGTTTGTGACGCCCGAATAGTCCAACATCGGATCAGAATGGGGTTATGCTTGGATTTATAAGAGACATGAACACTAATAATAATAACTGGACTTAAGCATTTTAGATTGTAGTTTGGACCCAACGAATTATTATTGCTAGTGGGCCGATTCGTTACAGACCTACTCAACCCTAAAGCCTCTTTGGTCTCGCTTAAAGAATAAGGTTAATTAGGTATTGTTTGAATAGTTGCATTAGAAATAGCACTACGTTAATAAGAGAGCAAATAATGGATAAATACTATTGGTCTTGACCTAATAGTTTTAAATCTTTATGTAACACAAATTTTATTACATATGTCATATTCTTAGGCTCTTATAGTTATGAGCTGGGCTCGAAACTTTCTAACACTTTTTGCAATGAAACAAGAAGCTCAAAGTTAAGACTACTATTTTGAAAGCATAGGATCTTGAATTTACTATCTACTGCAACAAACTTTGTAATAATTGCCTTTGTTGTGCATATCTTAATGAAAACTGCTAGCTTCTCCTAAATGCAAAAACAGTTATAAAGACAAAAAAACCCTCAATAAAAATTGCTAACTTCTGAGTGGTCCTATGCAAGATGAATGAGATGTGCTCATAGGAGCAATTAGGATCTTGTTGTACAAATAATATGTTAAATATTTATAAATAGAAGTTATTTTAACAAAAAAAAAAAAATTGATGGAATTATAAGTAACACTATATTATTTAGAACAACATTACGGTGAATAAAAGGTTGATCTTACTTGCGTTCACTACGTAGACAACATAAATCAAAGCAACATAAACAGCGCAAACATAAATTTTATATTTAAAATTTCAAATTTGTACAAAAATTTAAAATTTGATATTTTAATTTAAAATATAAATTTTAAATTTTAAATTTTTGAATTTTTAAATTAAAATTAAAATTTTAAATTTTAAATTTAAAATAAAATTTTAAATTTGAAATTAAAATTTAAAATTTAAAATTTTGAATTTAAAATAAAATTTTAAATTTGAAATTAAAATTTAAAATTTAAAATTTTGAATTTAAAATTTAAAATCTGAATTTTAAAAATTTAAAATTTTTAATTTGAAAATTAAAACTTAAAATTTTAAATTTTAAATTTTAAATTTTAAATTTTAAATTTTAAATTTTAAATTTAAAAATTCAAATATAAAATTTAAATTTAAATTTAAATTTAAAATTTAAATCTGAAAAAAAATTAAATTTAAATTTAAAATCAAAATCAAATTTCAAAAAATAAATTTTAACTGTTTCTAATTTTGGTCTCCAAAAATTAAAAAAAAATACTAATTTTAAAAATTTGAATTAAATTTTGAAAACGATATCGACAAACGCTATATTAAACCTAAAATTACTTTTAAGTCCAAAATTATTATTTTTTGAAAGTTAGACCTAACACCCCACACAGTATTATCCAAGAATCTAGAAAAAATTTTAAAGTGTTAGGCCAAAATCATCATACCAATTTTTAATTTAATACTAAACATTTCAACAACTTTTAAATCCGAGAAGGAGGGGATATAAATTTTACATCTCTTCTCGTGTGTACCAATAGTTTTTTTTTTATTATCTTAAGAAAAAAAAGTATAGAGACTTCTAAACTTTAGTTTTTTTTGTAAATAAATATTTATACTTCTAATTTTGACAACTAGATTTTTTAACTTTATTAAATAATTTAATGGGGTCCCCTCTTCAATTGAAGCTACAAATTAATCTTATATATATATATATATATATATATATATATATATATATATATATATATATATATATATATATATATATATATATATATATAATCCTATTTAAACATAAAAAAAAAAAAAAAAAATCAGAGATATGTTCATCCTAAACATATTTTTTGATCTTATATTTAATTATTAAAACTAGAAGAAAAAATAATCTATATATAGAAGTCTTACAAAATTATGTACATGATAAAATTTAGAGAAATTAATAGCCAAATTTAAAAGCTCAATCATTTGTTTGTGAAAATGCTAATATTCCAGTATTTTCATACATTTCTGCTTAAGTGGGTGTTCGGTTGCATTTAAAATCGTAAAAAATAATTTTCGATAAAAAATTTGTGGTGAAAAAATATTTTATATTTTGTAGTATTTGATTTGAGGAAAAAATATTATTAATATTTGTTTAGTTGAAAGTAAAAAAAAATTATATTTATTTGATTCGGTAGAAAAAAATAATAAATTTTTTTAAAAAAACTTGTATTTTCGTTTTCCGTCGAAAATCAACAAAAAATAAAAATATATTATTTTTCTCAAATTTTTAAAAATAAATTTTTTTAAAAAATATTTACAACTAAATAAACACACACACACACAATTTCCCGTCAAAATAATTTTTATTTTATTTTATGGCCACTAAACACATCCTAACCTAAACAAATTGTCGCTGCCACCATAGATTGTGTTAGCCTACGTTGGAGGCTTGTTTTTTTTTTTTTTAAAAAAAAAAAAAAAAAAAAAAAAAAAAAAAAAAGAGTGACAGCTATGTGATATGTGTGACAGCAAATAAGAAATAAAAAAATCGGACCCTAAGCAAAAAAAAATATTATCCACGTTTATTAAATGCTACAAATAAAAAATAAAAAATAATAAAATGTTTGTAGACCCATTAACGATAAGTTGTTCAGAATTAGGCTCATCAATTATAGGTCTAGCTAGATATGGCAGATATTTTTTTAAATTTTTTTTTAAAAAAAAATGGTATGATTTTAAGTAAATAAATTTAAGATTTATTAAATACATCGATGGTACTCTCGAATTAAAAAAAAAAAAAAAAAAGAAATTATAATTTTTTAAAATAAATAAATGAATAACTAATGGCAACAAATTAACAAGCGTGAAGAAATTAATGTGAACTATAAAAAGAAAAAGTTAAGTTGAAAATATGGTATGGTTGAGGGGTTGTCCATCGATTTTCACAAAAGGAAACGTTCAACCATGTGGAGGCGGACCAATTAATTAAAGTTTGATTTAGTCCGGCTTTCAAATAAAAAATAAAGTAGAAGAAAAAACAATTATAAACTGCGCCACTAGTGTGATGCCATCGCGTCCGTCTATCTAGCTATAAGTAGCACCCACAGCGACCCAGAAAATTAAATACAACCAACCAAGGAGCACTCGTCGCCCTGCTATCTCCCTCCGTTCCGTTTACACAAACAACAATCTCGATCGAGAGAGCGTGCGTGCGTGCTTGCTTGCTCGAACTAGCTCTTGTATTATTTGTCATCATCTTATAGTGAAGAAGAGGTTGATCGATCGGAAGAAGGAGTGAAGGAGGATGCATAACCTCGGCAACATCGTCGAATCGATCATCGGCGGCGTGAAGGGCACCGTGCCGGTCAAGGGCACGGTGGTGCTGATGCGCAAGAACGTCCTCGACTTCAATGACTACGGCGCGTCGATCATCGACAACATCAGCGAGCTCCTCGGCCAGAAGGTCTCCCTCCAGCTCGTCAGCGCCACCGTCGCCGACCAGAGTAGGTTTTTACTGTCATTTTTTTTTTTTTTAAATATATATACATATATATATAAAAAAAGCTTCAGAAATAGTTATATACCTAAAATAAAAATAATTTTAGCATTTCTTTCCACCTCGCTGGTGATGAATGATGGATCAGAAGTGGATCAGAAGGACCAGTACGGCTGCAAACGCCGGTCAACATAAATGATAAATGACTCAAAACGTACAAAAACAACTGGTAGGGATATATAAAAAATAATAATATTGTAATATTTTTAATTTTAAAGAACGGTCCTACTTTAATTATGACCATAAGCGGAGGATATATATTAATTAAATAAAGCAAGATTAATTAATACGATGAAATGCAGACTAAGATTGTAGTGCATGCATAATGTCCTGTGGAATATTTTATATATAGTTGATCGATCAATTCAAGATTATATATATATATATATATATATATATATATATATATATATATATATATATATATATATATATATGCTGATAATTAACATATATAAATGGGTTAACTGTTAATGTTATTGTAAAACAATGGATCGATATCCTCCAGATTAAATTTAATCGGAGGAAATATTGAAGAGAATGGTGTTTCAATATATATTATTATTAATTATATACCAGTAGTGCATGCATAATGTTAATTTTATATGAGGGATGCATGTGCGTAGATAACGGGAATCGGGGAGTGGTGGGGCAGGCGGCGTATTTGGAGAACTACATCAACTTGTTGCCGTCGGTGGCGGCAGGAGAGTCGAAGTACAACGTGACTTTCCAGTGGGATGAGAAGACCGGAATACCGGGGGCGGTGATCGTGAAGAACCATCACACCTCCCAGTTCTACCTCAAGACCCTCACAATCGATGATTTTCCGGGCAAGGGCCGCATAAATTTCGTCTGCAACTCCTGGGTCTACCCCGTCGACAAGTACGACTACGACCGTGTCTTCTTCGCCAATAACGTAAGTGGTTTATTTAATTAATATTTTCTTGTTTCAGCTTCTTCTTCTTCTTCTTCTTCTTTTTATTATTTTAAATCTGATTCGTTCGAGTTACTTAAAATTAAACAAATCTAGACGTAGTTAATTAATTGATGATTTAACTAGAAAGCTAAAGAAAAGTATGATTTAATTAATTAGAAAGCGAAAGAAAAGTAAGAGATAGGAAAGAAATTTGACTAGCAAGGCTGCTAGCCTGCGAGAGAAGATCTAGAATTTAATTATTCCTTATCTGACCGTGACTCCCACAGAAATAGCACTTACTAGAGCTTCAAAAAATAAAAAAATAAAAAAGATAAAAATAGTTCTATTCATTCATTAATAAATTCAGGCGGAGACAATAAATTATTCGTTTGCTATTTGGAGGATAATTAAAATGATACCGGTCTCAAATTTTAGATCACATGTGATATGTATCTAAATATATACCTAACCATAAGACTTTTAGGGTCCGTTTGCTAATGGGATAAGATAATACTAATTATACCAGGGATAAATATAAAGTACAAAATTAGTATAAAAAGGCGTTTGGAATGGTTCCAGGAATAAAAGATTTTGTGTTTGATATGATAATAAAAAATAAGAGGAATAATTAAAGAGTTTTAGTTGGATTAAATGATTTTTTTTTTGCTCTCAAAGTTTATTATGTGATAAAACTTGTTAAATTTTAATTTCTTTCTTTTAATTAATGAATTAAAGTCTTACAAAAAATAAGATAAAATACAAATCAAAATCAAAATCAAATTATATTTCATGAAAATAATATTTAATTTAATATTTTATTTAATTTATTTTACAAAAAAAATAAATTATTCATCATATTTTTATTCAAAAAAATAAAATTATTCATTATATTATTTCTAAAAAAATAAATGAGATAAAATCCAAATCAAGGGAAGAAGGGGATGTCGCCTCGGAAAGTGACACAGGGAAAGAGCTGTGCCTCGGAAAGCGTGCTAAGAATAATTTTGGAAAGAAAAATATAGTGAGGGTAAATTTTGAAAAAAAAAAAAAATATAGTGGGATAATTTTAGAAAGAAAAATATAATGAGATTTTACTGTATGAAAGTAATTCTCACTTTATTCTCATAGTTTCTGATGTATTTGAAAATAAGGAGATTTTACTGTAGGAAAGTAATTTTTTTATACTAGTTTCAGCTAGTTTTTAATTTTATATTTATTACTGAAACAGCTAATTATTTTTTATTCCACTACCAAACGAATTAGCAAATGATGATTGGTAAGAAAATGAATAATAAGAGTCTTATTAATTATAAAATTCATGTTGTGTTTACATTTAAAAATAGAATTGGTGTTTAAAATAATAATTTTTTTTTTATTTTTGAGAGAAAAATAATATGATATTCGTTTCGTTTATTTTTTAAATAAATTTAGTGAGAAATATAAAATATCTATGTTTTAAATTTGAGTCTCGAATATCAACCAACAAATATTTTGTGATTTGCGCTAGCTATCGATGATTAATAAGATAATTAATTTCTTGGGACCAATATATATCATTTGTTCATCATGAGACAATTACGTTGAGAAGTAGAAGTTGCTGGTCTCATGATGTTGATCGGACGATAAGTCCCACTTTTGGGATCTGATTCTTGGTGTATTAATAAATATTAATTGCTCTGACTGTGTGGTCATTTGTGGTTGGAACGAGTACAACAAGTAATGCGGTAGATAGAAAGGTACCCATCATCTGCCTCAAGAAAGTGCATGGTAGATTTTATGCTAAATAATATTAATTTACAGCTATATATTCCAGCAAGAGTAAAATATATAGAGCATTGTCCAAAATATATAGGCCATTTTGTATAAAATATCTGCTAGTTCTTTATTTTTATAAAAATAAATTATTTTTTTTTAAAAATTTTACATATTCCAATCAATTTATATATATATATATATATAAAATTTAGAGGGATTAATTTATAATATTCTAAATCTATTAAAATTTATTTTAATTTATTTATTTATTTTGCAAAGTTACGAATAAAAATTCAGAATTTACTTTTGAACGAAAGATGTACATATCTGCCCTCCAACTGTTGGCATCACCAAATTATTAAAAATAATAATAATAAATAGAAAGATGAACAATTTTATTTATATCAACGATAAAACTGACACAATAATTATATTTTAAAAAAATTAAATTATATTGATAATATAAAATTGCAGTTTGTAAGGTGGACGGAATTTATAGTTATCCCTTTTTCACCATTATTAATCGTGGTGTCTTCTTAAATAGAAATATAATAAATAATACTTCGAAGAATAATCAAATCTTCTTAAATAGAAACATAATAATATATATAAATGGAGATAATATTCAAAATCAAATAAGCGGCAAATATTAAGTCTTTATTAAAAGTCTCATCTCCTCATAATTTATTAAACTTATAATGTTATATCTTTATTAATAATTAAAAAGTTATATGGGTACGTAAGATTCTATCTATATATTTTCGGGTTCATTGTCGGTTACGCATGGAAGTACTCCGGTGACTGCCCGTTCGAGACCGACTCGCTCGGTCTCGTCCATCGTGCATCCGTGTCACTGGTTCGAATTTTCCTTTTGAAAACCCAAAAAAAAACAAAAACAAAGGGGGAAAAGTATTCATCGTACGATATAAAAGTCTACGTTTGACTGGACCGAGCAATCAAATCAATTAAGTAATTTTTTTTTTTTTTTTTCATAACACATTAGGAAAGTAATATATATAGAAGATTAATCATATTTTTCAAAAATTTTGTTGGATAAAATTTAGATAATTTGATTATTAAAATTAAATATTTAGGTATCTAATTTTAAAAAATTGAAATTTAGGGGCCTATGTACATTTTTTATTTTTTAATAAAATTTGAGAAATACTTAAGTAGAGTGTATAATTTATATTCTCTTATTCTTAAAAATGTACATTCCTTTTGTGTTCTATCGGTAGCAGTGATTATAAAAATTTAGGATAATTTTTTAAGAAATCATCGTGCTTTCATCTCTTTTTGCAAGTCCCTAAATTTTTAATATTTTTATTCATTAAAAATTTCTACTTCACATCTTTTAAAGAATATTAAGAATATTTTTCTACTTTTATAAATATATATTATTTTAAACATTGCAAAATATTTTTTAATTATAGTTTTAATATTTCTAGTGTAACTTCCTATCCTCAAAATTTTGTATATATGTCAAACTAAAAAAAGCTTAACAAAGGAATAAAAATTATATTATGTTATGTTATGGATTATTACATTTAGATTTATGAAAGATGTTCAATAAAATTCTTTTAGTAAGAAAATTATAAGGCTCAAAAACATATAGAAATATAAAAAGATGGAGATTTTTTTGAAGTAGAAGAGATAAGGACTAGTAAAAAAATATAAAAAAAAATGGAGATTTTTTTTATTTTTTATTTTTTTATTTATTTATTTATTTATTTATTTTTTTTGAGAAAAGATGGAGATTTTTTTCAAATAGAAGAGATAAGGACTAGGAAAAAATGGAGACTCTCGAGTACACGTTATCCACGCGAGACCAAGTTGACGTGAATAAAAAGTACTCGTTTTGCTTCAAGACCAGGGGCGTGAAAATTCCATTCTACTAATTTTTGAGCAGAATCGTTAAAAATTATTAGTGATTTTCTATTTTTTATTAACTAGTGATTATTCCGCTCCAGATATTTATATAAAAATATACTATAAGATTAATTAATTTAGTTATTATTGTATCTAATTTCAAAACATAATTTTTACATAATTTATAATAAAATATTTTATGTACAAAACTAATATATATAATAATCATTTACTCTCAAACACTTTATTTAAGTTATTATTAACTTACCACTTAAACCTATGCTTCTACTCCTCCAGGTATAACTTTTTTTTTAATATACTCGGTTGTCATACTATATTTTCATATATATATATATATATATATATATAATTGTGCTTCTATGCTTGTAAAAGTACAAAATATATTAAGAGATATGTGGTTAGAATGATAATGGTTCCCTAGGGGCTAGTGGGTGGTTGGTTCATTAGTAAAAATCTTAAAATACCACTATAATTCTAACCGCACATCATTTCATCTAAGAGCTAGAAACTTGATAGCACTAATTGTTTGGTACTATCGATAGCATTCCAGTCCAGTTATATATATATATATATATATATATATATATATATATATATATATATATATATATATATATATGAGCTCAATGACTATATAGGAGCCTATTCTTAGATCTACACCTTTTACTAATTGCATTTCTTAGATTATTTTATTTTGTCAGCCACTCACTTAACCCAAGTAATGGAGAATCACTATCATCCTAACCACACATCTTTTCATTCAAAAGCTAAAAACCTATAACAACCAATGACTTGTACTTTTAAAATCACTATCATCCTAACCACACATCTTTTCATTCAAAAGCTAAAAACCTATAACAACCAATGACTTGTACTTTTAAAAATATAGAAGCTCAAATCTCTCTCTCTCTCTCTCTCTCTCTCTCTCTCTCTCTCTCTCTCTCTCTCTATATATATATATATATATATATATATAGCGTAGGGCTACTATACTCTTATGAGTATAAACCTCTTTGTACTCAACTTTTTCACCCTTGGATGAAGGAATGCGCGGTTAGGATGATAATGGTCCTCCTAGAATTTACTAGGTTGTTGGGGAAATAGTATAAATCCTAGAGACTACTATAATCCTAACCGCACATTCCTTCATCCAAGGGATGAAAACTTACGAGTACAAAAGAATTTTATTCATAAAAGTATAGTAGTAGGACCCATATATATATATATATATATATATATATATATAGAATTAGGCTAGAATACTATCGATAGCACCAAGTCATTGATGCTATCAAGTTTTTAGCTTTCGGATTAAAAAATGTGTGGTTAAGATGATAGTGGTCCCCTAGGATTTACTAGGTAGTTGGTTGAATAGTAAAAATCTTAGGAAACCACTATAATCCCAACCACATATCTTTTCATCCAACGGCAGAAAACTTGATAGCACTAATTATTTGGTGCTATCGATAGTATTCTAGCCGGACTCTATATATATATATATATATATATATATATATATATATATATATATATATAGATAGATAGATAGATAGATAGATAGATAGATAGATAGAGAGAGAGAGAGAGAGAGTCTGGCTACTATCCTATTAATAGTATCAAATTATTGGTGCTGTCAAGTTTTTTTTCCTTAGATCAATCCCTCTGATCATTTTCACCCGTTAGATTTTACTATTTCCCAACCACGTATTAAACCCAAAGGGGCCACTATTATCTCAACCACATATTTTTTAATCTAAGGATTAAAAACTTAATAGCACTTATGACTTGATACTATAAATAGTATTCCAATATAATTCTTATATATATATATATATATATATATATATATATATATATATATATATATATATATATATATATTGTCAAAGTAAATTTTAACGAGAGGCTTTTGATGAAGTGTTCTCTCAAAAAGTGTTATTCCGGTAGCGTAGTAAATTTTCAAAGTAAATTGCACCAGTAGTATATAAAATTTTATTTTATTTTCAAACTTTTAAGTTCAACACTAGTCACTATAGGGATTGTTTGTTTCTAAGTAAAATCATAAATAGTCTTTTTATGTTGAAAAGAGTTCTCTGATAAAAAGAAAAATTCTACATTTTAGTGTATGATTTTGCATAAAATAAAAATAATTTTAAGCACATAATTGTTTGGCTGCAAGGGGAAAAAAAAAAAGAAGGGTGGAATACTAGTTTCCATTATCTTTCCTAATGTCTGGTTGCTTGGAAAACTTAAGATATAAAAAATGTCAGCAAAAGAAAGGTGCGATTGCCATCTTTAAAATATGCTTTTCTAATTATCTTGAAATATCAATTCCCTTAGTAAAATAGTTCTATAATATTTAGAATAAATAATTTATTGTTATAACAAATAATTAGAAAATAATGTAATAAGTGTCGGATCATTAACGCTAATTATTAATTCAGCGGATAGAAATGCACAACCAATTCACTTAAAACGTACAGACACAGCGTTTACGGGTTTCGACCGGACTCAATCCATCTTAACATTAGATTTATTGTTGGCCTTCTTACCGTTAGGTTTATTGTGAACCGCAGCCCAACTCAACTTATTAGGCTCATTCAACTCAACTTATTAGTCTCCTGAATCTATTATCACGGGTCAGAAAGTTGAAACTATTTTTAACCGATAAGTAAATAACCAACAATAAGTAATTATAATAAATAATCTAATAATTTTATTATATATATAATCGATAATTAATTTATGAATTGGCTATAAACTCTTACAAAAATTTGCTAATTTAGCAAAGCAAGATGACTCTAAAAAGTAATTACTACAAAATTAAGCATGCAATGTGACTTTTTTTTTTTTTTTATAATTGTGAATCAATTAATATAGTTGCTCCAATTTGCCCTCTTAATGACAAGGGGGTGACCGAACACGTGTAAAGTAGTGGGCTGAGAAACGTTGGTAGTTCATGATCTCGAACGTGGAAATCGGAAGTTTGAGATGAAAATGAAACTTGACTCAAAGTCCAGGTACCAGTAATGTAATTTATTGGAAAACTTTTCTTTGATAGTTTTTTCTATAGCAAAAACAGAGGTAGCAAATTGGAGTCGTTTATTTTTGGAATGTAGAATTTAATCTTAACTCGGTGTGCAGCAAAAGTTTGTGTTCAGGATTTTATTTTAAGTTGATGTGCACAGCACAAGTTATGGACATATTTGCTTGCAAACATTCCATTGGAATTTGGAAGTAACTATAGTTGAGAGTGAGAGAAAGTAGAGCAACTAGACACTAGCTTTGAACCTAAATGCAGGCAAACAAAACTCAAAAGCCAAACCATAAGAGCATATTCTTTTCCTTAACCAAAGAAAAAAGACCAGCATGCATGTTTGGTATTGTTGTTGATTTTTTATATTTTAAGTAAAATTTTTATATGTGTGGGTAGACTGCTTGTAATTCTTGGTTTCAAGGAATTTGTCAAAGTAAAAATTTTAAAATATCCTTTTTCTTTTGCCTTTATGATTTATTAAAAAAAACTTGTCATTCGTCGACTAGTTAGGATGCACTACAAGCTAAATCAGTCTTTGATTAAAAAAGAAAAATCAATCCACCGGCATATTAAATTGTGAAGAACTTGTGTTGAAAACATAGTAGATAGATAAATCACAATGCCCAAACAAGACTACATATTACAGATTTGGATCTGATTTAGGAGAAAGCTAATAAACCTGAAACCAACCTGAGAACTTGTAGAGTGGGCTCAAATTTACAGATTAAATGTATTGATACTCCCTATTATGGAAGCCGACGATGAGATAACAATAACAATTATGCGGCAAAAGTTTAGGACTAGAACCTTTAATTAACAAGTTCCATTGTGACAGTACATCAACGGTTTGTACAACTTTTCACCTTAATATAATCATCATCTTCAGAAGGGTTTTTTAATTTTTACACAGGATAAAATTTAAGGAATATGACACCCCCTGATATCAGTTGCTTAATAACTTGCAAACAAATGTGAGTAAATTAACTTCAAGATGTTGTATTATGGCCCTGAAGAAATACATACTTATCTGATATTTATTTTCAGGATTGGTCAATCATTGTGAGAATTAGCTGACTAAACGATTACTTCAGTTTCGCAGTAAAAGTGAAGAAAAATTCTCCTTATGATAGCATCACCGCCCAAGTTTACTAAATTCATTTAATCTCGGACTTCAATTGACAATTCGCTTACTCATAGATAAAGATATTCCGCACGCCACGGATTATATAAAAGATAAAACTAATGAAACCAATTTTAGAATTGTATGGTCAATTTCTTAAGCTGAAACAAAATTCATTTGATCCGTGCGAGGGTTCCTGCAGATGAAGTACCAGACCTGCTTTTTTACTGTGGTTGCTAAGGCATTCTATCAATTTGTTGTTGTTGTTGTTGTTGTTGTTGTGCCTTTGACAGACGTATTTCCGCGCAAACACACCGGCACCTATGCTGCCGTACCGAGATGACGAGCTCTATCACCTTAAGGGAGATAATGTAACCAGGCAGCTACAAGAATGGGACCGTGTTTACAACTACGCCTACTACAATGATCTTGGGAATCCCGACAGGAGTTCGGCGTTAGCACGCCCTGTTCTTGGTGGTTCCACAGAGTACCCCTATCCACGCAGGGGAAAGACCGCCCGCCCGCCGACCAAAACAGGCATATTATTGTCAAAAAAATTTTCATAAATTATGAAAAAGTTTAGAGTATTGGAGACTGATGTTTATGAAATTTTATGCCCCCCCTGAAATAGATCCTAACTCAGAGAGCCGACTGCCGTTGTTGAGCTTGGACATATATGTGCCCCGCGATGAGCGGTTTGGGCATCTCAAAATGGCCGATTTCCTCACCTACGCTCTTAAGGCAGTAGCTCAAGCTATACTCCCGCTATTGGAGTCCATCAGCAATGCTACACCGCTCGAGTTCGACTCGTTCAACGATGTGCTGAAGCTGTACGAAGGCGGCATCCCAGTTCCCAACATCCCTTTGTTCGACGAGCTCAGGCAAAAGATCCCCTTCGAGATGCTCAAGGAGTTGCTACGCACCGAAGGCAACCAGCGGTTGCTGAAGCTCCCCAAGCCACAAGTCATTCAAGGTTGTTGAAAAAATCGATACTAGACTGGATTATTCTGCATATATTGCTATCTACTAATGAGGTTTGCTGACAACTAATTTGCAGCTGATAAGTGGGCCTGGCGAACTGATGAAGAATTCACACGGGAAATGCTTGCTGGAGTGAATCCTGTCATCATCAAACGGCTTGATGCGTTTCCCCCGGTCAGCAAACTTGATCCGAGCAAATATGGAAATCAGAACAGCACCATAACAGCAGCCCATATTCAGAGCAACTTGGATGGATTGACAATAGATCAGGTATGCTTATATATATATATATATATATATATATATATATATATCTAAACATATGCTATCACTTTTTTGGATATTGTATGTGAGCACTGGAACAGAACAAATAGAACATTTTCCTTTCTCTTTCTTTTCTGTAGGCATTGAAGGATAACAGATTATTCATCTTGGATCACCATGATACACTAATTCCTTATCTGAATCGCATTAATTCTACGGGAAATAAGATTTACGCCTCAAGAACGCTGTTGCTTCTAAAAGATGACTCGACTCTCAAGCCATTAGCAATTGAGCTCAGCTTGCTCAATCCGGCCGGAGAACAATACGGTGCCGTCAGCAATGTGTACACACCATCAGAAAACGGCGTTGAAGGAGCCATCTGGCAGCTCGCAAAAGCCTATGCCACAGTGAATGACTCTGGCGTCCACCAGCTCATTAGCCACTGGTCGACGCTCTGCTTTCTTGTTCTGATCGTTTAACCGCCATCATAATCTAGTTACTTAGTCATTAGTTTGCATTGCAGGTTGAACACCCATGCGACGATGGAACCATTTGTTATTGCGACGAACCGACAGCTAAGCGCGCTTCACCCAATCTACAAACTCCTAAGCCCGCACTATCGCGACACGATGAATATCAATGCCTTGGCCCGCCAGATTCTCATCAATGCTGGAGGAATCCTTGAATTGACCGTCTTCCCCTCCAAGTATGCCATGGAGATGTCTTCCTTTGTCTACAAAAGCTGGAACTTCATGGAGGAAGCTCTCCCTGCTGACCTCATCAAGAGGTAACAACAAAATTTAACAGTTGTGATGTTACTAGATGTAGATCTTCCTAAACAAGTCAACGAATAAATTAAGTACAATTATTATTCTTTTCCGCAGAGGAATTCTGGTAGGCGACCCCGAGCACCCCGACAAGCAGCAACTACTGATCAAGGACTACCCTTATGCGGTCGACGGAATCGCAATTTGGAATGCGATCAAGACTTGGGTGGCTGACTATTGCTCCATTTACTACCCGAGCGATGCAGCGGTCCAAGCCGACGCCGAGCTGCAGGCATGGTGGAAGGAAGTGCGCGATGTGGGGCACGGCGACAAAAAGGATGAGCCCTGGTGGCCCAAGATGCAGGCGGTCTCTGAACTGATCCATGCATGCACCACCATCATCTGGGTCGCGTCCGCACTCCACGCGGCCGTCAACTTTGGGCAGTATCCTTACGCAGGATATCTGCCCGACCGTCCCACTATCAGCCGGCGCTTCATGCCGGAGCCCGGGTCGGCGGATTACGACGAGCTGAAGACGAATCCGGATAAGGTGTTCCTGCGGACTATCACCAGCGAGCTGCAGACGATTCTCGGCGTATCGTTGATCGAAATTCTGTCGACACACTCGTCTGATGAAGTGTACTTAGGCCAGCGAGACACGCCAGATTGGACCGCCGACCAGAGCGCACTGCAGGCGTTCGAGCGGTTCAAGGCGGTGCTGGCGCAGATCGAGGCGGACATCATCAAGCGAAACGGCGATCCGAGCCTGAAGAACCGGAACGGACCGGTGAAGATGCCGTACACGCTGCTTTACCCGACCGGTACGGTCGGGATCACGGCGAAGGGAATTCCGAACAGTGTGTCTATTTAAAATCTATACATGTGTTATCGAAACAACGGTCTCACGAAAGAAAAATTACCTCATATTTAGATGGGGCATGAAATAAATTACACTACTAGTGAGTGTTTGTTTCACCTAATGTGTGCTGTAGGGTTCGAATTGGGTGCAATCCCGCGCTAGAATTTTCTATGCAAGGGATTGATCTTATTATTCCTGGATTTTAGTATAATTAATCAACGGAATCGATCCCGTTGCTGCGTTTCAGAATAAATTAGCGGCCGGATGGACTTCGTCCGTATGTACCGAATTCTGCTGAAGCAAAACGATAAAAAAATAGATATATATATATATATATATATATATATATATATATATATATATATATATATATAAAGAAATTAACTTGGTTTGGTCATCAATCTATGTTCATACACAAAAATAAAGCAAAATTTTTTATTAATATAAAAAATAAAATACAAAAATAATTTTGTAAAAAAAATCAAGCGCACCTTTGCTTCTCGGATCTCCTGCCCAATGTGAAACGCCGCATTTGCTACAACAAAGTTCTCGAATATACCACCTCTCTCGTACATACCACGCAACAACACCTTAGTTTTAATTAAAATAACTTAATTAACATTGGCGCAGCATTATGGGTGTAACGTGGTCCGTGCCGGGCACGCACAATCCACATTCATTCAGATTGAAACGGGCCGGGGGCCAGCCTAGCCTAACCCGACCCCTAAATCAGGTCATGCCTTGCTCAGTCGGAATTCTTGGACCCTCGGCCCAACACTACCATAAGGCTTTGTCAGCATGGGCAGTACCGGGCCAAGCTGGGCCATGCTTCGGGCCGATACTTTATTTTTTTATTTATTAATTTTATTTAAAATTATATAAAACTTTTAAAAATTTAAATACTATTTTATTAAAGAAAATCTAATAAAATATAAATTTAAATAAAATTTAACAATTTAACCATTTTCAACTTAGTTTGATTTATAGTCTTTAGCCGCTATATTGAGCTTGCCACAAAACTTCACCTTGACTTGAATTCTCTTTAATGCTTCGTAACACTCCTCAATATTCTATTTTCTCCAAACACCCCATAGGGGCTCAAGTGTTGTTAATCGCCACCAAGTATAAACAATATTTATCTTTGGTAATAGCAAGAGACTTTGTAAGTATGTGCACCGGATTGTCCTTGGTATCAACCTTTTTAATAGTCACCATACACTTTTAATCACATGCCGAACAAAGTAAACCTTTACATTGATATTCTTTGTTCTCTTATAAAATATCTGATCCTTAGATAAATGAATAGCACATTGACTATCCAAATAAACAATCCCAACAAGAGATAAGTTCTCCAAATAAGCCTTGTGGCCTCCTAACTTCTTTACACCCTATTGAGTTCAAAATTTTTGCCTCATAAGAAAACGACATGTGACGTACACCATTGGCTAAAGATATTAGCCGACAGAAGAGAGAGTAAAAAAGAGGGACCCACGTCTCAACCAAGATTGACCTCAATCATGTGAGGGTACGACACGTGACACACGCTGTCGGCTAAAGATATCAACCGATCGAAGAAGCGGCCGACAAAAGGGGTATCGTCTCACCTCGCCCGAAGGCAAAGATCAGACGGCCTTAGTCGAGCGATGAATAGGCGAAGTCAATATCAACTCTCGGCTGCTCGAACCGCAGAAGGGAAGACCACAGAAGGAAGGAGTATGAGATTGAAGCACGAATCTCGTAACGGGCTCTTAAACGGCAAGCGGCGCCCAGCATTGGAGAGCGCTGAAGATCACGCTTCGGCGCGTCGATTGGGGGATGAACCCGGACGGAAAAGCGTCTACTAAACTATTGATAGAGTTCGACTCAAAAGAAAGTAGTTGAGAAATTTACGATAATTCCCCAAATCATGCCGATTATTCAAATCGGCGATTATACGCATGGTTCGGGAATATATAAATACCCGAACCATCGAAGAAAAAGGGATCCTGCAACCTCGTAAGTCAGTGACCACCCCTGCTATTTCATATCTTTCATATATGCATTTACCGCTTTCCTAGATAATTTTCATACCATCATTTACCGCATTTTCTATGAGTAGTCTAATTGAAATTGGTTCCCGGTGCCCTTTGTAACCCTACTTCAAGCAATACAAATTTCTAATTGTCTATTCGTCCGTGTCAAATCCTTGTCTCCACATCTCAGTTTGGCTCCTCTATGCCGAACCCTATTTACCTCCAAACTCTAGTTCGACTAATCTAGACCGAACTTTGTAAGAGTTTGATTGAAAAGAACCCGACCGAGCATATCCCTCCTCTGCTGGATCGCTTCATCCTATTGGCAGGTGGCTGTTGGGGCCAAAAATGGCGGTGCGCGATCGGCCCCTGGGAGTGGCCCTCAGAGATGACGAATGCGCCGCGCGCCAATAGATCAAGCAATCGGGCCGAGGAGGGATCTGCTCGGCCGGGTTCTCTTTTGGTAACTCTCTCGACCGTTCGGCTTAGAGTAGCCGAATCGAGGTGTGGAGGTAGAGAGAGAGAGAGTTTGAGCTCGACTTAGAGTAGCCGAACCAGGTAAAAGAGACAAAGATTTGACACGATTGATGAGCCGATTATAACTTTATATTGCTTGAAAAAGGGATACAAGGAAGAGGAAAGGGAAAAAATTACATGTAAGCATACTCCTACAAAAGCGGTAAAGGAAAGTAGTAAAAGTTAAGTTAATCTACTCCTAAGATATGAAAAAAGCAAGGGTGGTATCGGGCTTACGAGGTTGTTGGACCCCTTCTTCTTTGATGGTTCGGGTATTTATACACTTCTCAAACCATCTTTTTTTTTAGGCATCGATTTGAATTATCGGCGTGATTTGGGAAAAATCATCGTGAAATCCTCAACGGCTTCCTTTTGAGACGAAAGTTCCTTAAATAGGATAATAGCCGTTCTTCCGGCTAAATTCATCCCCTTATTGTTGCACCAGAACGTGATTATCGGCGCTTTCCAGTGCTGGGCGCTGCTTGACATTTGGGGCTAGTTGCGAGATTCGTGTCCAAATCTCGCACTCCTTCCTTTTGAGGTCTTCCCTTTTTCGGCTTGAGCAACCGACAGATGACTCCGACTCTCTTCTTTTTGTCACTTGACTAAAGTAGTCTGGTGGTTGTCTTTAGCCGAAGCCGATCTTGGATGAGTTGCGGCTCTTCTCATTGGCTGTTCTTCCTATCGGCTGATGCCTTCAGTCGATGGTATACATCGCGCGCCGCGTTCTCCCAAGACTGAGATCGGAACATGGACTCTTATTCGGATGATCCTTTTCCTCGTCGGTTGACGCTCTTAGCTGACAGCATATGCCACGTGTTGCTCCCTTGAGTAGAGAAAAATTTGATCTCAACAGCAGTGCATCACACTCAAAGGGTCAAACCCCCGGGGCTGATTGCAGACCAAATTCGGTCAATGGTTAGCGCAGCATTTTCGGCCCCAACACACCCTTTGTCATAAAAATATACTCCACCTTGGTCGTGGACAAGGCAACAATTGGTTATAATGAAGTTTTCCAACTAACTGCACATGCACTAATGGAGAATGTATAATTTGAAAGTGATCTCCTTCTATCCAAATCACTTGCAAATTTTGAATCAAAATATCCAACTACTCGATCCTTACACCTCCCAAACTCCAAACAAGTGCTAGTGGTATCTCACAGGTATCTCAAAATTCACTTAACAACCTACTAATGAGCCTTATTCATGTTACATCCCGGACTCCAGCGGAAGCCTACCCATCATGTGTACTGGCCCGCCGTGTGCACAAGGTACCCTCCCGATACGCACAAGGTACCTCCCGGTACACACGTCTTGCGGGCATTCGCTCTGCTATAGTGAAGAGTCCAAAAATGCATAACATTATGTCTAGCTATCAGGGAGTCCGAATCGCGCGTCCGCTGCTATAGTGATGCGCCCGAATGTCACCTGCTCCCAACCACTACTACCAACTATATTGTCAAGCACGAATCTCGAGAAAATCTCATCCATTTAAATTCTGGGCTGCTATAGTAACTTTCGGGTGTCCAATAAGGGAGGATTCACAAATAGATAATGGTTTTGGGCATTCGAAACATGTTTGGGGCGCTCAAAATTTCTGGAACTCAAGTTTCTTTACTATTTGCGTTCTAAGTCCATTTTCGCGTCTATTTCATGCTAAACGGCTCTCGCTTGACTCGACTATTTCCAGATGGGTCGGTCAGCACAGTAATGATCCACCTAAATAGTTACTAAGCCTTTGATACTTTACATCAATTCTATAGTAACTCAATATCTGCATAAAAAATAAACGAAGAGTATATGTTACCTTTCTCTCTCTCAAAAAAAAAAAAATAAAATAAAATAAAATGAAGAATCAAATAAATATACAAATACGTTGTGTTTAGGCTATGATTTTCTTTCTAATAATAAACATATATAGGGGCTTAAGTTGAATATTTCAAGGATTGAAAGTTGAATGGTCGAACTAGAAGTAGAAGGACTATACCTTAAAAACTTGGCTAGAAGTTCGTTGACTGGAGGCAGAATTTATCCTTTACAATAAGATATATGTCTCGTCTACAAACTATTTTTGGTTTACTCTATACGATCCTTCGTTGCAGAATTATAACAAGGCAGGTTTAATTCATGATTGAAATAGGAATAAAAATTTGAATTAGATTGCATCCGAAAGAGAAATGAAATGCCGAATCATCCAAAAATATTTGATTCATTATTGAAATAAAAATTAGAATGGACATCTAGAATTTGGATACGGAATTTTGGTTAAAAGAGGGGAGAGTAATGAAGAAAGAGCATGTAGAGTGTCAGTGAAAGAATGCTTTGAGTGATTTATTTTTGAATGGATCAATTTAAAATTTAGAATCGGATTGGACTATAAATGGATTGAATCATTTTTATTCCAGAACGGAATAGAAATCAAAATTGAATACCTATAAAATGAACACCAATTATCGGAATCAATGAATCTAATTATCATGTCATAGTATAAAATATGTGAACCAAACATGTTCTAAGGGTAAACTTCAATTTGCTTCCTATGGTTTAGTTTATTTTTATTTTAAGTTTAACTCATTTTAATTTTATCATTCTATGGTTACATAAAAATTATAGTTAATTATTCTATAATTATCAAAAAGAAAAATATTTTATTATTCTATTTGATAATAAATATTTTTATTAAAAAAAAAAAAATTATATAGTAATTTAGTGTAATTTTTTGAAATATAAAATGGTAAAATAAAAATGAGCCAGAAGATGGAAAAATTGTAGTTTTACCTTGTAATAATTTTTCTAAAGCTTAGTAAAAATTTGTAATTTAGGAATAAAATTATTATATGATAATAATCAAAAATTGATTTTTTGAGATAACATTACTCTTTTAGCGCAAAACCTTCCTTTTCGGAGGTTTCTGGAGAGCGGGTAGCCGAAGTCTCCACCCGTTTCTGGCATTCTCCAGAAACCCCCCTCTCTTCCACGTCACCAAAACGCATAAAAAACAAAAATTTCCATCCCTTTCTCTATTTCTCCCTGCTTCCTTCCGCCCCCAACAACAGCACCTTGAATTTCTTCTCATTTACTTTTCCTCACCATTGCAATTCAAGTAAGACATCAAAATATTGCCACAGCCACCACCTTCTTCTCCCTCTCTTATCCACCATATTCTTATTCTTATTGATCTGTTTTTATACCTAATACTCCAATTTGTGAGCTATTTTGGTGTAGTTTTCTTGTTCGATTTGCGCGTTACCGTTCCATGTTAGTGGAGGACATGTTAATTTTGTTGATGGACTTACTCTTTTTGGCTGTGTTGA
Source organism: Tillandsia fasciculata (assembly GCA_029168755.2). NCBI lineage: Eukaryota > Viridiplantae > Streptophyta > Magnoliopsida > Poales > Bromeliaceae > Tillandsia > Tillandsia fasciculata. Next base: position 9,557,309 of record CM054944.1, on the reverse strand, counting down.
TCAAACTGTTGTTCATCTTGTTGCACTTGAAGCTTGCTGTGTTGTTGATCTATTTAGTTGTTGTCTACATGTTACTTGTTTCTTTTGCCCTGTTTCACTGATCAATTTGCGACGTAGCAGAGGAATCTACTGTTTCGGTATGCTGGGATAATAGTTTTCATTATCTTGTTGGTTTTTCCTTTTATTATTAGGCTAAATTACACTTTTTGTCCTCAAACTATGAGAAATGTGACATTTTGGTCCTCTAATTTTAATTCGTTATACTGCGTCAATTTTTTTAGATTGTTATAATCCAAGTACCATAGTCTTAGTAAGTTGACTGAACGGGTAGTACTGTGGTTAATAACGTGACAATAATTAAAATATCACGTCATGCCAACATTAGTAGCACATTAGCATTTGGTCGACTAAATTAAATCGTGGATTTGATTGCAACAATTTAGATCGTTCGAGCTAAAAATTATGACAAATTAAATTTTTGAGCGACAAAGTGTCACCCACCTTACAGTTTGAAGAACAAAAGTGTAATTTAGCCTTATTATTATCATGCTTCTCAGGGTCATCTACTGACCTTAGATTTTGCAACTGGTAAGGCAACATTTATGAGAGGTAAAAGAAACAACAAAAGAAAATACTGTGACTGCCTTAACTCTACGTTATCTATTTTGATTGAAGCCTTCCTTGCCTTTTATTATATTTTTTTTTATTTGGCTTATCATACTTAGTTAAATCACGAATTTTATCAAATTTAATAACTCTATTAGCTATTAGTCAGTAATTCTTGCAATTTCATTTGTTGAAAAGTAATTAAAACCGTTGTCATTGTTGAATTTAGAAGATTTAAAATTTAACTGATTAAAATTGTTTAGATCAAACAAAATTTTGGAAGGGGTGTCCAAAGAAAAAATAGAAATGAGATGTTGAAGGGGCTATTTCAAAAAAGGCCACAGTTGAGGGACCTCCGTACATATTTTCCTTTATTAGTGTGAACCGTCTGTATCAATGTATTTTTGCTGATAATATGCACTTGTCAGCTTGTTGAGAGAAGGCTTCCAATCAATTTCTTGGATGCTCCTACTATAGATGGACCTGTGGCTGATCCAATTACGAAACACTTCCTTTTTCCTTGTTTCTTTTGGAGAAAAATGCTTGGTTTAATTATCTGATCTTTTATTATGAAGTCAATGATTCATGTTGTTCACAGGCAGAGGGTGAATAAGGAAGAGCATCTCTCTGGCTGTTTGCCTTGTCACCGCAATAAGGAACTCACGGTTTTATTCTAACCCTAACGAACAAAATGATGTCTTCCCGTTTAGAATTTTTGATGGGATGAAGGAGGATCTGTCCATTTATTGTGTTAAGACTTGTACTGTCTGTGTTATACTGTGTTGAGACTCGTAATTTGTTTGTGCTAGATACTAGATCCAATTAGCTCAATATAAGTATGACGGAATGTGTATGCGGACTAATTTTAGTGTCAGATGATGGAAAGTCATGTTGAGTTGTCTGATTTAATTGTAATCAATTATCTTAACTCGACACTTTATTGTAGACGTATGCTGATCACTAGATATTATCATGTAAATTCACTTTTTGGTGCTCTTCGCTTGAAAGAGCCAATTATCTTGAATATTAAGAACCAAAACTGAAAAACAAAACATGGTTTAGGTAATGCTGCCCTCGTTATTTAATTTGTTATTTATGCATACGGAAGAATTAATATGTTGTATTGCAAGGAATAGTGCAATTCTTCAAACTTTTACATCCAGGTGCATTGTTCTAAGGCATTGAAGGTAGATATTTCTTGTTTTAATTTTAACATTAATGGTGCATTGGTCTAAAAAATCAAGTGTGGATAATATATATATAGTCACATAGAGGAGGAAAAGGTAAATATGGAATTTGGATATTCTGTATCAATTAAGAGAGAGAAAAAACTGCTCTTGCAATAGTGGAACATTTAGAAATTTGTGGCTATTGACTCATCACCATGTTTGCTTTAATTATTAGGCTCGTCTTATAATTTCTTTGTCATCTTTTAAGTCAAGTCTTTTGGGGTTTTCCTCTTTTCTTTGAAGCACCTTCTGCAATGCTGTCTTTGTATACTTTTAAATTATCCAGTCATGACTTAGTGCATGTAAAACAAACCTTGAGTGACATTTATTCCCGTTATTCTAATTACAATGAAACTTATTTCCGTAATTCTAATTACATCGGTTTACTTTCTTTGTCTAAGCTTGTCTCCAAGCTACAACTTAAGACCTGTGGGAGCGTGTTGCCTTGGAGTAGCAGCACTATGTCTCTAAGTCATTATAAACTGACTCATTTAGCACCAAACTAAGTTGTCCAGGTAGCTCTATGAAACATAGGCATTGCTAGTCTTTTGGGTAGCTATTTAAGTTAAAATGTTCAGGTTTTTAAAAATTAAATAATCTAGAACAACTTGTACATGGTGAAAAGAAAAGTATTTCTACCCTTCTTTCTAATACTAATAGCTGGTTTTGCATATATATATATATACCTTTAGTAATTTGTTGAGTGATCATATGTCAAGAGAATAAAAGGCACGTGTCAATTTTGGTAGTCAAAATCAAGTAAGAAATTGAAAAATAAGAGAATTAAAACAAACGGTATGAGACTTGTGTTAGGGTTTCAGCTGCCAATTAGTGGGTGTTCGATTGTGTGGTAGAGATGACCTCACCACTCTAAACTAGATATTGATCTTAATCTAACTGGGACAAAAAAAAAAAAACTGTTGAATCTATAATATTAAAACAATATTTTCTGATCGTTTAAATTTTTGGAGATAAATGATTATTTCACTTCATTTAACATGATGTTGGGATCGAAATGTGATGCTGATTGTTGATTGGGTTAGGTCTGCGATCGGCCCGCGAATTGACCCTCGAGATGTGATGTGCCGTGTGCCAAAGTATCAAGTGATTAGGCAGAGCAGGGATCTGTTCGATCGGGTTTTTCTCAATCAAACTCTTGAGAGAGTTCGCCCTAGAGGAGCCGAACTGAGATTTAGACATAAGGATTTGACATGGCCGAATAGCTGATTTGAAAAATTATACTGCTTGAAGGGGGTTATAAGGACCAATTACAAGTAAGACTACTCCTAGAAAAGCTGTAAGAAAAGCGATAAAGAAAAACGGTAAATGCTGATATGAAAATTTATTAGTAATAACAGTATTTTATGAATTTTGAAAATTGTAATAAATTTCGGTTATTGGAATAAAGGTGTTTTTTTTTTTTAGAAATTTAACGAGCGTGTTGTTTTCATGCTGTCGGCGCCGTTGAACGGAGAACGACAGTGCGATCGGAGTGCGAATCCGACTCACGGATCTTCCCGAAAGGCACTTTTAAGTTATCAGATCCGAAAATATGATTGCGGGAATTTTTGGTGCCCGCCAATGTACATTAGTGCATTAGAATCCGTGGCAACGGTTACGGAACATTTCGGATCATTAGCACCCATTTCAAGAAAAACGGGCGAAAAATTTCTTATAAATATTATGGGGATTTAGGGTTCTCGGATCATAAGAAAAGAAAACCCTAATTTCTTCTTCCCAAGAAATCCATCGTCTTCTTCCTCGTTCGTGCGCGTCGGAGATCGGAGCCGAATTGTCATCACCGGAGATCGGAGCCAGATCGTCACCGTCGGAGATGGAGGAGGCGAACGGAATTCTTGGTCGTCAGAGGTTTCGGGTGCCTAAATCTCCACCGCTTCCGCCGTCAAGCTGCGCGTCGGCTCTGTCGGGCCGCGCGCCGCCCGCGCGCGGCACCGCCAACGCCCAGCGCTGCCCTGCCGCTTGACCTGCCAGTGCGTAGCACGCTCGTGCATGCCCTAGCGCGTAGCCGCCAGTGCGTGCCCTAGCGCGCAGCCGCCACCGCCCAGCCGCCAATGCGTGCCGTAGTGTGCAGCCCGCCAGCGCCCAACTGGCAATGCGCAGCCCTGCCAGTGTGTAGCACCGCTACGCCCCCTGTGCCGCTTGGCCACCCGCGTGCCGTGCCGCGTGGTCCGAGTCGCCGTCAATGTTTTGGTCGAGCTTTTTCTTGGCGGAATTGGTTTTCGTCGTCGTTCGTGTTTTCGCTTAGCCGTTTTTCGACGCGATCTTCGTCGTAGCGATGGTAGGGGCTCGGATCGTCGTCTGACACTCCGTTGGTTGTCAGGGGTCGCTGTGAGTGATTAACGGATCGCAGTAGAGGATGGTATTGGTTGTCGAGAAGGGTTTAGATGGGACGGTTGACCGTTTTTGGCATTCTTGGATAGCGATACAACCTGTTTTGTTCCAATTTTCCCCGCAACCTCCAGGGCATCGTCTGTCGTTTACGGTACACCTGTAAAACCCTCTTTTCGCATAATTACATGTTTTTATGCGGTTTCTCATATCGGGTAATATTAAGGGTGTTTTAATGTATGTATAACCTTCAGATGATTGAATGTCCCGGTGAAAGATCCGGTGGACTGTTTGTCCATATCCGAACAAGGGTAGAGCCGTTCGGGATATATTTTTGATCGGTAAATCGATCGGTGCCACTGTTTGATAATCGGGAGGTGGTTTCGGTAATTTGGAACAAAGGGGATTTTGGCATAGTGGTCGGAACCAATAAATCGCCGGTTAATGTAAAATTGTTAATTGATTGATTGTGGGCTTTGGATAGGTCCGGATAAATTTTTAGAGACTTAGAAGAGTCATGCGCTTGGTTGAATTTTCCAGTAGAGGTGGGTACCCCAATCCGAAGCAGAGAACGTTGTTGAATTTGTTCAATTCGACCTTTCTCTCATTCTATTGTTTTCCTCATAATGGTTGTTTTTGTCAGTATGAAGGTTGACGGTCACGGCTAATGTGACAATGTGGTATATTACTATAAATCTTTTTACCAAGAGGTGTGCACTGAACACGGGCATTGTGTGGCTTATCCGACTATTGCCGGCATAAGCGAAAAAGTGTGTTTTCCTGTAATTAGATCGTGCGTGGTATATCATAGTAGGACAAGGACTAAATGATTATTCTTCTGTCATTATTATATTTGACTGTGGGATTGGTTTCTGCAACACATTGTTGGAGTATATATATATATATATATATATATATATATATATATATATATATATATATATATATATATATATATATATAATAAAAAAGAATAGGAGGAAAGATTATGGTTTGTTCGTAATATTGAATTATCTATGTATTTCTAATAGGTCTCGTATAAGAACAAAATTTTTAACATATACGTAATTTGGGTCTAACAAATTTTACTGCAAATTTAAACCCCCTTAATAGGTTATTTGTGAACACAAACTTGTGGGCCTAATTAAAGCCCGTCAAATTTTTTGAGTCTACAAAATAAGTCGGATCCAATTTTTTGTGCCCAGTCGGCCTTAGTCAACTTTTTGTTTCAATATTCAATTTCAAAAAGTATGTTCAAGTTGAATTTTAAATTTTGAATTTTCAACCAAATCTCAAAATATTTCACAACCGACTTATCTAAACTCATATTTTATTTATTCAAAATTCAAATTCCTAACCAAATCCCAAAATATCTCTTAACCGATTTATCCAATCTCATCCATATCCTATTTATTTGGTGTCACGCTCTCCATGAGCTATTTAAAAGCGAAAACTGCTCGATTTTTATGAAATATATATTTTTTTCTCCCGCTCTGGCACGTGCATAGACTCGCCACATATATAAGATTTTTCTCAGACTCGTCACATATATAAGATTTTTTTATACACACGGGCAGAGTCTTCCATATATATGCACGGCGTCGTAATCACAAAATACGTCAACCACACACATTTTCATAATCGGAGTAATAATGTTTAAAATAATTTTGATAGGAAAAACCATGCCCACCCGGCGTATATAATTTGAAAGGATAGATCCACACGTTTTTAAAAACAGTGCCCACACGACACTTAGCTTTTCAAAAATTATTTTTGTAAATTTTTTTTATTATTTAAAAAATCCACGTCCACCGGACGCATCCAAAAGAAATAGTAACCAAACATAGTCTTAACAGTATATAACTAACTAACCAATAAAAGCACACGTCCGTCCAATCATCCACACCATCCACAATATCTCAACCAACATGCAAATAAATGAATTATGATGAAATATCCAAAAAAAAAAGGGTAAAAGAATATCACCAGACTGTAGAAACACAATCACTCCCTAGGCGTGGTCTCATATCCGTCCTGCTCCCCACCCACGACTGAACCTGTAATACAGTGGGAGTCAGTGACATAACAAGGATAACAGAATAACATAATTATAATTTCTACAAAATAAAAGGTGTTGTAAGTAAAAGAGAACACTAAACCGTAAACTGGATCACCCATATTTCCATACCGCTACCATTCGGACCCCGAGTAAGGAATCCTAATGCAACTGCCATCTTGGTCCAGCGATGTCACGCCCCGGGAGTGGTTTAAAAGCGAAAAATAATCATTTTTTTTTAAAAAAAAATCTTCCGACCTGGCACGTGCCCATACCCGCTAAATATATAGGATATCTCTAAACAAACGGACAGAGTCTCCCCTATATATGCACGGCATCGCATATATATACATACATCAACCACACAGTTCTTCATACACAGAGTACTATTTAAAGAAATAAGCTAGTTTTTGATTCATACAAGAGAACATCACCCACACGGTGTACCCCGAGTTGAAAGGATAAAACCACAAGAGTTAAAAACAGTGTCCACACGATACTTAGTTTTCAAAAATTAATTTCGCAAACGTTTTATCACTTTGAGAATAACCCGTATCCCGCATGCATCCATAAACCATAAACCAAATCCAAAAGATCACTAGCTGTCAAAAATATTCGTCTGTCCCAACATCCACATCATCACCATGTTCACACCTCATGCAAGTAATACCGACCAAAAGTAATTATCAAAGGAGAAGAGTAAAGTGTCACCAGAATGACGAAAAATAGAGTTACTCCCTAGTTGTAGCCTCACCCCTGTCAAGCTCCCCGCCCCCGACAGAATCTGTCACATAGTGGGAGTCAGTGACATGAACCAAAGTAAGGAAAATAGATAAAATGATGAACGACTACAAAGGATAGGTACGATAAAGTAAACAATACATCAAATCATAAATCGGAACACCCGAATCATCCATACCGCTATCTCGGTTCCCACCATAGGAATCCGTATATACCCGCCTTATTGGTCCTTTGACCTTAGGCAATACAACAATCCCGCTCATCTAACCGGTGCAAAACAAACCCCTATCGCAATGGTTCGCAATTCCGCAATGTCCGCGGGGTTCTCCTTACGCAAATCGTCGCGTAGGGATCACGGGTCAAACAGATCACCTCTCTAAAAAAGTACACCATTGCGGTGGCCAAACCGCTGATGTGCGTGAACAACGCCATGAGCCTGACGATCATATATTTGTGTAAAAGTCTCTGCGACAACCAGTCGCTATTGTATAACATGCCGCGGTAACTGAAAACGAGAAGGTTAAAAGATCGGTCCATGTCCTATATGTATGTACCGTTCCATCATATTAGTCGTGACAATGTCCTTCCCTACTGTCACAATAAACAATGTCAAAAGAAATAACGAGAAGGAGAGGAGGGTTGAACAACACCGTTCAACGACATCCCCGTACCTCGGATCAGGTACCCAACTCAACGAAGATGACAACGGAGTACAAAAATCCTCCTATCTCCGTGACCTTGTCCAGGTGAAAACAACGGACCCTCCGGTGGCGAAGGAAGAGATCGGCTCCTACAGTTGCGTTGATGAGTCCCACGATGAAGAACGATATAGCAAAGACCTCCTGATGGAAAAACAAACCCAAAACTGTCAAACGAAAGACAATCGGAATTTCGACGGCGAAAGCGGCGGTCAAACCGCACGGGCGGCGCAGGGCAAGCGGCGGCAGGGCCGGTGCGCGGCATGCGGGCGGCGCTGGCGCTGCTGCACGCCCTGGGAGTGGTTTAAAACAGTGCCTACCCGACATTCAGTTTGAAAACTGTTTTTGCAAACGTTTTATCTTTTAAAAAGATCTCAACATTCCACATACAACCATCACAAGATGAAATGAAGTTCTAAAAGTCTATTATCCCAAGATATTCATGGTGTTCATATGTTCCTACATCCATGTCACAATATATCCATATCACAATATGTCCAAGTATCATGCACCAATATCTACTAAATGTAACGATCAAAAGAGGAGTAAAAGTGTCACCGGAATGATGAAATGTGAGTCACTCTCGCATCGATGCCTCTCCTCTGTCCCCGCCTAAGCCTGTCACATGGTGGGAGTCAGTGACCAAAAATATAGGAAGGAAAACCGATATAACAATAAGATTGAGATGTAAGCATAAGAATGATATAGTTCATGTGGATTGAGGCTTACATGATTTATTGTACATGTTGGGTACCTTCGAGATATTATATATATTTAATTAGTTGGATTCACCTATGCTAGTTGAGAGCATGTTTAGGGAGATGAGACTTATTTTGATTGATTTTGGTGATCATATCTGTTAATGTTCCCTGCTTATGATTCAGTTTATTTAAATGCTATTATTGGAACTTGACCTAGCATCCCGTCATATCATGCATGTTGAAATCAGACTAGTAGAGAACCTTCACTTGGGCTAGATTCTTTTATGCTTTAGACATACCACACTTTGCATCTTTTTCTGGACATAGATTTTCCTCGCCCGGGTAGTGGGCCGAGTGGTCAGGTTACTGTGGGACATTGTTGCACTCGTGCCTGGGGGCTGAGTGGAGTCTGGTAGCTGAGATTAGACCTGTGCTAGTGTTGTCGGGAGCCGTTTGGGTCGACGGTGGTCCCGGGCCGTCAAGTATCTTCCGGTCAGCGTCGTTGGGAACCGTTAGGGTTGACGGTGGTCCCGGGTCGTTGAGTGTTGTCCGACCAGTTTTGTTAGCCTTTTTGAGTTGTGGGTCGATCCCGGCTGTGGAGTATCTCCAGCCTGTGTGTTTAGCGCCACGAGTTGGTTAAGTTCGTTAGTGTCTCGAGATTCGTGAGAGCTGCTTAGCTGAGTCGTTGAGAGTACTCTGACCGTCGTGCGAGATGTTTGAGGATCCTGAGTCCTTCCGTTCTGAAAGTGAGCGTGGATTTTGACTATAGCCTGCATGAGCCACCTTGAGCTCGACAGAGATGCGCGGATACCTTTTTCCTCGGTGGGGTCGTGCCCCTCGAGTGCCCCGTCCGGAGTGGGCCTATTACTTTCGTATCGCGACTTGTCGATGCTGTCCCTCTGGCTGGGCCTTTTTTAGGCAGTCACGGACGCAGTCCTTCTAGCTGGGCCAGTTTTGGCAGTCACGGATGCCCGACATAAGTCCAGTCCTCCGTGGATGTACTGGCAGTAGGTAGGCGCAGGCTTGACTGGACCCTATGAGGCAGTCAGTTCGATTGGATCGATTGAGCACCTTAGGTGCGAGTAGTTGCATATCTTTTCATCTGTATCACCCATTGAGCATTTAGATAGAGGCATGGTAGTTGTAGAGTATCTCCAGCTTTTCTTGTTCAGTTTTTACTGCATTGTTATCTTATGCCTCTAGAAGACTTAGTGGGCAGACCGTCGGGCTTGGGTATCACCCATTGAGCATTTAGATAGAGGCATGGTAGTTGTAGAGTATCTCCAGCTTTTCTTGTTCAGTTTTTACTGCATTGTTATCTTATGCCTCTAGTAGACTTAGTGGGCAGACCGTCGGGCTTGGTGGCGGTACCCACTGAGAACTACGTGTAGATGTAGTTCTCACACCCGTTGGGGGTTCTTCCCCTCCTTTATCTTTCCTCTTCTTTGTTTTGCAGAGTCATCTGTGGGAGATGCTGATTCTATTGTTGCCGTTCGAGGCGAGGGAGCCGCGAGCTAGATCCCTACCTGTCGTTGGAGAGTAGATGTACCCCCACATTAGTGATTTGTAGTACAGTCAGTAGATTAGTTTTATTCTGCTTTTGAGAGATTATTGTATTGTGAGGATCTGATTTGTAGTGAGAGCCTGTACACTGATGTATTATTTCGGTTTACCTCCCTTTTGAGTTCTGGGTTATTGTTTTTGAGGATATTGTGTGTTTATCACTTATGGGAGATGAATATTGTATCATTATTTTCAGTTGTACAGATGGTTGGTTTTGAGTTTTACAGCAGTTTTATTTTACAGCTCTGATATCTATTTAGCTGTAGTAGTTTTTCTTTGCAGGTTGGACGCTTCGCCTATGCGAGGTTTTCGTATAGGCGGCGGATCTGTTAACGAGCCCGGGTCGCAGTTTCGATCCCGGGGCGTGACAGTTGTACTTTTATTTTTCGGTCTGGCTTTAGCCAGCTTGTTGTATCTATTTTGGTGAGCTGGGAAAGACAGTCGTATTATTTCCACTGTTGTACTATATTTTACTTTAAGTTTCAGTCTGAGATATATTAGTTTTTAGTTCAGCTCTGTATTTATGCTCTTTTATTATATCTCTTATATCTGAGCAGGTTACCGGCGCTTCGTGTACGCGGAAAATCTCGTGTGCACGGCGGATCTGTAGACGGGCCCGGGTTCTGGTTTATACCCGGAGCGTGACAGATTAGGTTGGTATCAGAGCTTAGGAATAGGTTAGTTGGGACTTAGGAAACCCTAGGCTTTTGGCAGACCCTAGGATGTAGGGCGTGAGGGACGTGATATTTTGTGAAAGTCGGTGATTTAGTTATTTGACTCTTCCAGTGAGGGAAAAGGGATCGGCATGTTCTATTTCTGTGGGACAATTATGTTGGCTGCAGACAACATAAAGTTACAGAAATAGGGGAATGTCTTTGACTTTCGCTAGATTGGGTCGAGTGTGGTTGTGTTGCTGACTTGTGGTTTCTTGTGGCAGGATGCCTCCCCGACGTCGGATCCCTACTTAGGGTACCCCTACACCCCCTGTTGAGCCGGAGCAGTCCGAACCTTCCGAGATTAGCGAGCTGAGGGCCTTGGTTGCCCAGTTGGCGGAGAGCACTCACCGGCAGGAGCAGCGGATTGATCAGTTACTAGCCCATAGAGAGGCACCGCCCCCGACTGTTTTTTAGGCCCCTGCACCACCTATTGTACCACTCGTGCCGACGGCACCATCGTCGAGTAGCTAGGCTCAGGGAGCGGCCCGGCCTTTGACCCCAGCTGAGGAGCAGGATATTGCTGACAAGCTCGCCAAGTTTTGTCAACACGGACCGCCTAGATTCTCGGGGCGGAACACGGAGCCGTGGGAGGTCGGGACGTGGTTAGCAGCGATGGAGAAGCTATTCAGGGATTTCTTCATCGATTCGAGATACAGAGTTCACATGGCAGTACACTGTATAGACGGAGATGCAAATGCTTGGTGGCGTCGGGTGGAGCCACTGGAGTTTTAGATCACCCGGCAGCTACCCTGGTTCGAGTTCCGGCATATGCTATTATTGGAGACCTACTTTTCGACCAGTGTGAAGCGAAAATTGGAGGATGACTTGAAGAATCTTCAGCAGGGCGACCGATCAGTCCAGGCTTACTATCAGGAGTTCATGCAGTTGCTTAACTGTGTTCCCTTTGTCGCCCGTGATGGTCCTCATCAGGTTGAGTTATTCTAGACAGTCCTCCGCAGCGAGATATATACCCCTGTCCAGCAAATCCTGTAGTTGAGCCTTAAGCTCCTTCAATTTAGCCGGGGTCATCCTATAAGGCGCTTTAAAAACTGGAGCCGTCCCGAGAACCAAGTCTGTAATGAACTCGATCGCCCAATCCCCCGGCATGCCCGACAATCCCACGGCGAATACATCGGGGTACTCCCGCGTCACTGGAATGTCTTCCACCTTGTGTTCCACCTTGTGCCCTTCCACAACGTTTAGAGTGACTTACCCGCACTTTGCTACTATAGCGAAGCCGGAGCACTAGAGTTGTTACAATATCACTTGAATCCTGTAAACATGAAAATTTGCATTCAACTCAACTTTTGCCTAAAACTATTGGAGATCTTGACTTTTCCTTCGAAGTTTGAATCTCGAAAGTTCACCCCGTGCGCTACTCAACCAAGGTCCGAACTTTCCTTCCAAAATTTGAATCCTAAATGTCACTTCACACAAATTTTTTTCAAAGTACATACTTTCAATTCTAGAATTCGAATCTTGACATTATTTACAATGTTTTCAACCTTTTTTTTCTTTTTTTTTTCTCATTTTCTCTCCGAAACTTTGATTTTTATTTTGTTTTCTCTCCAAGTAAATTCCAACTCCTGTTAAACATTTCCCTAACACCTTTTCTGCCACAACTTATGGTATTCTAATTCTGAATTGCCAAAGTGGTTGAACTTCAGTGCACTTTCAAAATTCCTGTATTCACTCCAACACTTTTCAACCTTTATCTTACTATCTTAAATCACACCATCAACTTCCAAATCATTTTCCATACTTTCTAATCTTTATCCAGCCCCTCCAAACAATTAGACACAATCCTTAGTTGCCATTTCACCTATTATGCTAAAGTTCAGCAGACTTTATTGAACTTATCCGCCTTGATCTCAATCCTCTCCAATTCCTCACAGCTCATCCTTTATTCTTTTGAAATCATTTCTCCAAGTGATCTCACTAGTTACTCATCAGGACTCCATTCAAGTAGCTAGGAATCCATATGTTACAGTTACAACAAGTCCGATCTTAAATTGAGAAACCAGACCTCTCTTTTCACGACGTTGACGTTGTTTCCGTTAAACTATTTATTTTTTGTTCTTTGATGAAATAGTAAATGATTTTCAAAAATTTATAAAATCTAATTTTTAAATTCTTTAAATATTCTAAATTATATTTAACAGTATCGATTATCAATCAACTCAAATTCCCAACTATCAACAATAACTCGATAGAACAAGGTCTTTGTCCTCTTAATAGCATCTTAGCTGAATTCACAAAATGGAATGGTGAGATATTCCCAATACGGAGGAACTTTTACTTTATCGGCATTTGGATAAATAAAATAATTCTTCATCCGGAATTATTAATTTTTTCCAACTATTGCAGTTAAATGTCAATACAATATGTAAACACAAATTATCCAGTGTACCAGTAACTACGTACAGCTAAATAACTTGTAAAAACCTTACTTATAGAAGGGCCTAGATCAGGGGGCTAGAAATTGAGATTGTAAATTATGTTCCTTTTAATTATTCTATTTTAATAAAACCTTAAAATGTAGTAAATTGTTTGGAGGATTTTTGTAGATAACTCTAGAATGAAGCGCTTTGAGCTTGTGATGGCAGCAATTGTGTCTCATGAATTCATAAGCTTGCAAAACAAGTATTTGGCTTGGCCCTGTTGAATTTTGGCGTGATTTAAAATTGAGGCCCAGTAATCAAATAGGCTCAAAATTAATAATTTTAATGATCGATATGAGTCATTTATAAATTTAACTGTATAAAAATATATAAAATAAATAAAATTATGAATGAAATTTTTTATATTATATGACATAAGATTATTATTTTTGAATTAAAATTTTAGTATTGTATCATTACTAATTATGAAAATTTTATCTTTAGCTTTTTATTTTTTTGAGACTACTCAATCAACGAGAGAACTTGAGTAGAGAGCGCTCCCCAACAACACCTTGTTAGGGTGCCCCAAATCAGCCGCCACATTAATTTTCACACATACCTAAAAAGAAAAATTAATTTTGATTTTTTTTTTTATATATAGATTCAAATCCATTAGATCCGCTTTGGAGAAAACAATCCATGTGTTAGCTTTTCATGTGTAAAATAATATATTTTCTTATCGAACAATGCTACCCTACAACCCAAATAGGATTATAACCTTACAAATCTATCATCCAAGGGCCACATTTTCTTCTATAGTCTTGCCACTTCCTTTTCTTTTAATACTAAATCTCGCGAGAAAAAAAAAAAAAAAAAAAAAAAAAAAACCTAAAGGGGAGGATTATAATCATTGTATGGAAATTTGTAATTCTACAACCCTCTTTTGTTTGTAGACTACTGAGGATTTCTCCACAACCGGTCTTAAATGAATTCGAATCTATAAAAAAAAATTTATCTACAAATATTATTTTTTTAAATATGTTCAAAAGCTAATACTGACAGCAGATTAGAACTTTCCAATGAGACATCATTAGGGAAAGGATTGTAATCCTACAGCCCTCTTTTGTTTGTAGACTAGAGATTTCTACTTGAGTCTTAAATGAATTCACATTAATATAAAAAAATATATATATTCTAAAATTAATTTCTTTAAAATATGATCAAAACTTAATATGTGACCAACGATCAGAAGCTTCCCAATGAGGTATTGTTAGGAAGTTTTCCGCTCAAATATTTTCTCACACATTCAGTATGCAAAATCTGAAGGTCACAAAATCGAACCTCTCTTATCTTCTGCACCAGAGTCTATCTTTCTTTTTGCATTATTCCTTTTGAGCTCGTAGAGTCAAATTATTTATTTGAAATCTCTGCTTCTACTACAATGCAATGATTTCGATGAGAAACTATTACGTGCTTCCGACCGTTCTTCACTAAATTGAAATTGACGTTTGTGTTTAATGCCCTCCAACCAAGATAAATGGAGCCGTCGTAAACCAAAAGTAGGTTTTTTTTTAAAAAAAAAAAAAAAACACCAGTTCGTTTACAATGCCAAAGGAGTATACTTCCCTGGATTAACATAGCTTTGAAGAAGTAAATTGTTGATTGAACCTCCGCATACGAGAGTTAGAGATTTATAATTTACAGATTCCAAATGGTATCTTACATAATACGTGGAACAACATACGGACTTGCATATATCTAGAAGAAGTGTACGGTGAAAGAGTATATATACTTCACTCGTGCCTCACATTTTATTTACATTCAATCCATCTAGATACGTCCCTTCTGCTGCTCCCACCTGAGGTCCTCCGAGAACTGAAGCATAGCGGCCCTCGGGTCACCGTTTGATACGGACAAGTAGAACTCTGCAGTGCCTTCATCTACTTGCATGCTTCGCCTCACCGATTCGAGTACCTTCCTCCAGCGTCGGTTGGAAATTGTCTCGTTTGTGTTATACTCGGCTTTCCAATTAGGGCTGCCTTCTAAATACAAGACGGCAACTTCTCTTTTGGCATGCTCATCCCGCTCGACGTAGCAGGTACTGCCAAAAAGTAGTTGTGGGTCGCTTATCGGTATCAGAAGCCTCTCTCTTGAGTAGATGCCATGGTCGCTCATCATATTGTTTAAGCGTTTTATATCCATCACCTACAAAATACAACCAAATTCGAACCAAACATATTACCAGCCCAGAAAAACTGAGTTGTTCAACACATAGCAGGAGAGGGGAAAGAGATTTTCCGAAAGATTTATAAATCAAAGTACAAGGAGTTGAATGCGATCGGGGTAACATAGGATCTGATTGGATGTTGGAACAAATCATTCTACGACAACATGAACGGAATGGTGAATTTTCCTTTTGCGACTGGAATCTAGAATTTTGATTTTAGTATGTTGCAAGATCATCATGATTTTTCGGGCCAGTGCATTTCGCCTATGAGGTGATAATCATACTACAGAGGAGCATTTCGCCTACGAGGTGATAATCATACTACAAAGGAAATGATTTAAAAGTCATATATCATATATAATATGCATTGTAGCTATCTTCTCATGCTCCTGATCGACCAATTATTGGAATGAATAAGATATTGATGCATGCTGAAAGGCCTTCAATAGTTAAAAGGTCATAAAACTAAAAGAGCGAGTAGTAACCATTTTAAAATAGGTTAGTTCGTACAAAAATTTCTCAACTCCAGTACAACTGTTTCAGTAGAGATATGACAATCCAGTTTATAATAAGAAACAGTTGAACATACATTAGCATTAAACAATAAATAATGAACTGGATACATAGTTCATATCAAAAGTGTGGTTGTTCTTAATAGTTTTCTTTAATAGTTTTCATGGAAAGCAAAGAATGATAGTCAGGGTTATACTATAAATTTGTCATCTGAGATAATAAGATAGCTTGGAAAGTATATGACAACACAGGAAGTCTGTAGCACCAAACAGAATTATTACTAAGTAAAGATATTCTAAGAATACTTCTGTGTGAATGACCTTACATTTCATCATCATAATCACAAAAGTTCTCAAATAGAGTAAATGATTTAGTAAGTACCTACATTTAAAGCCAAAAGCTGCTACTGCACAAAAAAGTATAAAATAGGCCACATAAAATAGCACAAATGATATAAAAGCTACTACTACCCAATGTATAAAATAGCCCACATAAAAATAGCACAAATAAATATATCACGAAGTGGAAGTCTTTCAGTCAATAAATGAAAAAACATAGGAAAGACAAGAGACCGAAGTCTTTCAGTCAATAAAAAACAAAATAGAAAGACGAGACAGAAGTCACCTAGGGCTAAATTACTAACAACTTACATGGGAGGAATCCTAAGGCGGCAAAATCAAACTGCATAATTATTTTCATGTTCTTTCATCCTGTTGTGCTTAATTTATTCAATGTATGTCCCCCATCAGTTAATTAGTACTCAAAATTATGATCTAAAAGAAGAGGTAGTAAGCTAATCATTCATGAAAGTTTATGTACAACCAACTAGACAAGATCCAAGGAATTTATTTAATAGCTCAATCATCAAATTAGTCATACTCATATAGAAACCAACAATGTGAAATTCTATATTCAAAGCAACCTATTTCCACATGTTCACAAAATATTAAGGTTCCTAACAAAATGATCAATCATGATGACAACAATACTTTTGGAGTCAAATCTCTTTGCAACTTTCCATGTTAAGGCCAATATCCAATTATAACAACACCAAATATCAAACGAAGGAAAGGAAAAAAACAACAATTGTGAAAGTGAGGGATGGGGAATTATATCAGCAACACAGACATCTCACAAACATTGCTTCAGAAAAAAAATCTTCCCATCCCAAGGACCAAGAAAAGGAAAAGAAAATGTTCCTCCGTCATGAACAAATCTATTATTATTATTATAAGCAAATATATTTGTTGGTTTCGTCTTATCTTTTTTTATCGCTATATGCATAATTACTAAAATATCCTTCACATCAGTAATTATAAAGAGTTATTCAATTATATTTGTTGTGAATTCAAATTTAAATTGTTCAATTAAATTTATTTTGAATTCAATAAATTATTAAATTTTAATTATAATTAAAGGTTAAATTCAAAATAAGAGTTAATAATTTGATTTTAGCTTATTATTTAAATTCATATTCAAATATATGTTGTAAAATAAAGCTCTATATTCAAATTGTTTACTTAAATTTAAATTATTTTTTTAATTAAAATTTTAGTTTTGTTGATATATTATACCCAAATTGTAAATTTAAACATGAGTTTATTTTTTGAATTTAAAGAGCTCCAGATGGTTCAACTCAATGTAAATAAAATTTGAATTTAAAAATTAAACTTAAATTTAGATTAACAATTTTGATGTACAATTGAAATTTACACTAGAAATTCAAATTTTAATTCAAGATTAAACTTATTATAACCAATTAGTTTTAATAATGTATCGCCATCCTTTTGTATGAAGGGTATTTTAATAAGTTATATTTATCCATTAATAAATGTTTCTAAAACTTTTCACATACCCCTTGATAAATATAACTTTTAATATTAAATACACATAAAAATTAAAATTTTATGACCTTTCGCATACTCTCTTAATAAATGTATTTATTTTTATTATTAATTACATAAACATAATATTAGATGAACTTCAAATATAAATAAAATGTGAATAAAAAAATTAAACTAAAATTTAGGTTTACAATTTTGATGTACATTTGAAATTTAGAATAGAAATTCTATTTCTAATTCAAGATTAAACTAATAGTTCAAATTTAAAATTATTATAGTCAATTAATTATAATAATTTGTTCTTACCTTTTTGTATGAATGGTATATTAGTAAGTTATATTTATCCATTAATAAATATCTCTAAAACATTTCACTAACTCTCTTGATAAATATAACTTTAATATAGAATTAAATTTAAATTTTTATGACCTTTCGCGTACTCTCTTAATAAACGTATTTATTTTTATTAATTACTGTAATATCTGTAATTTTAATTTCAGGATTTGACTCTTTGAAATTGAGGATTTTAATAAAGTCTATTTTTGAATTCGATGTGCTGGTTGCACGGAAAAGCGTGAGAAACGAAACTTGACGGAAAACCGTAAAAGTTGAATTTTTCTCGAAAAACGATCAGTTACTTAATCCGGTGAGAATTTCGGAAAATGGAAGCTGTCACTTTGACGGCGTCATCGAGCTGAGGTCGATGGTGCGATCGGATCTCAAATCAGATGTCCATATCTCCCGAATCTGCGCGTTTTGCAAGAAAATCGGACCGAAAAATCGAATTTCATAGATTTCGAATAAGTCGTAGCAATTCTGCATCAAAATTCGTGAAATATGTCGAATTGGGGTGAGTTGGCGTTAGGCACGCTTTTCGAGGAATTTAAAATCAAAAATACGAATTTTGGGGATCAAGAAGAGGCTAAATGTCTTGGGGACGTGAGGGTAATTATCCAAAAGTGTGTAAAAAGGGGTATTCTTAGTTGGACTTAGATTAGGGCTAAAGAAAGACCTAATCCCAAATTAACCCTAAATCCCTCTTCCTCCTTCTCCCTAGCCGCCAAACCCCTTTTCTCTTCTTCCTCTCCCGTCTGAACGCCATTGTGCCGACGAAGTCGGGGCCGGAGAAAAAGTCCTGCTGTTGGACCTCCTCCCAGAAAGATCCGCGCACCCTTCCCTCTCAGCCGCCGCGCGTCTACACATCCGCACACGCGCGCCACGCAGGGCCCCGTCTTGGCCCAGCCCATCGCGGACGCCCTGCCTAGACCCAGCGCCCGCTTATAGGGGGTCGCGCCGCGCCCGAGCCGCGCAGGCCGCACGCGCTGCGCGAGGCCCTAGCCTCACGGGCCTCACACGCGTAGGAACCCGTGCCCTCTCCTCCCTCCCTGAGTTCCGGGCGCCCAAACCCGGGAACCGAGCCGTAGCTCTCCCCTGACAGCAACTCTTTCTCGAATGCTCTCTCCCTCTCCCCTTCTCTGTTGGCAGCTGTAAGGCGACTCAGGTCTGCACATTTACGTCGCAGCGACGCCGTCAAGCCCCGAAATCACCTCAGGTTGCGTGTCGAGTTATGCCAACCCCGACGAAGTTGATTTTTTGGCGTTCGGCTTGATCAGGAACGCTCCTCAGCCATCGCCTTCGCTCCGGACAGCGAGCGCAGCGTTCCACGCGTCGAGATCTACCAACCCTCGCTGCCGGTTCACCTCCGAAGCCCACGGTTTTCGATAAAAAGCCATATTTACCGCTTTTCATATTTTAATTGCATTATACGGAATGTGTTGGAACCTATATGCAAAATGGCCGCACAGGTTGCCTCGGGCAACGTGCACGGACCCTCTGGACTACTCGTCCATGATCCGCGGCCTTCGTGGAGCATAATCGGGGACCCGGAGCCGAAATCGGCAGTTCCCGAAACCCGAAACCCATTTAGGCATAGTCGCACCTAATTATATTTTTATAACTCTAGATTTAGTGTTTGCTGTCCGGGCACCCGTTTTGGTGCGTTTTGGGACAACGGGCGACCTACTTTATTGTTTGGGATCTTCCGGAGCAGTTTGGAGGTTCTGGGAGTGTTCCGAAAAAAATTCGGGAATTTTTTGATGGGTTCCGGGAGCCGGTTTAAAGAATCGATCTTTTCGATGGTTTTGAGATTGAGAGATAGGTGATTTGGAGTTGTGGAGTCTAGTCTTGACTCGGTAGACCATTTGCAAGTTTGGTCTTTGATCGGGAGTATCGTGAGAGTTAGGTGCTTCGCCGATTCAGGTGGGTACTTCGATACAAAGTCGGTACAGTGGTACTAGCTCGGTGACGTTCTTTCTTCCCTTTTTTACTTGCTATACACACCTTGTATGTTGAGCACGTATTACCACTTGACTTCATAGTTATTTGCTCTACTTTCTTTCCATACATGTCTATCATGATTTAGTTGTAAAGCGGTATTTATTCGTATATCATTATACATGTCGGTTGACCTGTTTGGTCGGTGAGACACACATATATGAGATTGGATGACCTTCTTGGTCGATACTTTTCCTTGTGGACTTGTTGTTGGCTATTTGCTGATGGTGGACTATTGACCATATTGCATCAATCGTCACAGTTTGTTAGTGCATTTCGCGTACACCAGCAGTTTGGCCACCGCAAGAGGGTGTTCTTTTTCGAAAAAGTGGTCGTACTTCCGACCCGTGAGCTCGATGCGGACCCTGCTAGGGTTATATGCCAGGTTAAGCATAGTGTGATATTTGCCTGAGGTCTTTTGACCAACATGGTGACTGATTGGATTATACTTTTGGACTATCCATCCGGTTCGAGCATACTTTTTATTACAGTAGCGGTAGTTGTTTATACAGCATTCTTTCTTTTCCTGTTATATTATGCTACTGTAGTATTACCGTTTTCATACCATTGTTTATCTTTGGTTACCACTGAGTGCAGCTCGCCTTCGTCAGCTTGCAGTACCCACTGGGAGACCCTAGTTGGTTTCTCACTACCCCCAGTTGCAAGTACTACAGGAGGTGACAGTCGGGACGGTACGTAAGGCGACGACATAGCTAGAGAGCCTAGCAATCCTGAGATTTTCATTCAGTACCTTACGGTTTTATTTTCTTTTGACCATGTTTTTATTTGTCGATGGGTCTAGATATGTGATGGTTTAGTTTATGCTTGATTGTTTGATGGATCGAATAATCAGTTGATTCTTGTCATTACAATCTTGTGGTTTTATGCAAAAAAATATTTTCTACTCCTCGTAGTAGTCGATTTTTAAAAGATTATGTTTCCGTGTGGAAAACCGTTTTGAAAAGGATTTTGGTTTTCATTGTATTATTAGATTTCAAATAAGGTTTCCGAATGGGAAACACTTTCAAAAGAATAGGAATGCTTGATAACCTGTGCATTGCATCATCTGCGGTAAGTACACTGTAGAGCATTAAAGCATCATGTCCAAGGATTATATAGCTGAATGTGTGTCCTCTATGATTGCAGTGTTTGTGTCTCAGATGAAAATTGGTGGTTGAGTTATTGTACAATGTGTGACGCCGTGCAAATATAGGGGAGGTTCTGTCCGTGTAAACAGAGAGTTACCTGTATTTGTGGCGGGTCTGTCCGTCCGGTGGAAAAGATTTTCAAAAAAAAAAAAAATGGGGCATTTTCCGCTAACTCTGTTTCCAAATTGGCCCTATTTCTGAAAATGGCTTTACAAAGCGGACCCCGGGGCGTGACAATTACATAAACATAATATTAGATGAACTTCGGGTGGCTCAACTCAATGTAAATAAAATTTGAATTAAAAAAATTAAACTAAAATTTAGATTTTTAATTTTGATGTACAATTGAAATTTAGAATAAAAATTTTAATTTTAATTCAAGATTAAATTTATAGTTCAAATTTAAAATTATTATAGTTAATAAGTTTTAATAATTTTTTCTCTCTTTTGTATAAAGGGTATTTTATTAAGTTAAATTTACCCATTAATAAATATCTCTAAAATTTTTCACTAACCCTTGATAAATATAACTTTTAATATTAAATAAAATACGCATAATAATTAAACTTTTATAACATTTCGCATACCCTCTTAATAAACATATATTTATTTTTACTAATTACATAAGTTAATATTTTAATTTGATTTTGAATTTGTATTTTAATTTGGATTCAGTATTGAGTTTAAGTTTAAAATTAAATTTTAAAATTTTTACTCAATTATAAATATGTTTTGTTATGAAGATATTAAATAAAATCATCTACTATAATTCATTAAATAGGTTACGATCTCAAATTTTTAATTCAAATTTAAATTTGTATTTTATTTCATTAAATATGATTCTATTTCAAAAATCTAATTCAAAGTCGACTTTGAGCTTCAATTTTGAATTCAAAGTCTAAATTAGTTTTATTAATTATAAATTTATTTGGAAATATAAAAATGATTTTGAGAAGTCAAAATTTTTTTTTAAGAATTCTAAAGTTTCTTAACCAAAAGAATTCTAAGAGTTCATAGTTTAAGAATTTGTGTGAAAATTTAAAAGCCTTACGAATTTATAAGAGTAGCTGAAAGGTCATTTAAATATATATAAATAGTTAGGTTTGGATTTTTGATAAGGCCAAGCTACCAAGCTAAATAATTATCTTATATGAAGTTCTCTTAGCACTGAACAAATCAAGTTTCCGTATGTGTGAAATTATAATATACCCATTACTATTGTTTGATAAACTTAGTTTTGAAAACAACCAATTATAATTTATAATTAGACTTGAGGTTAAATTTAAACTATAAGTTTAAATTTTGAATTTAAATTTTAATTTATATATTTCAAAAAAAAATTTACGTTCAAATTGTGAACTTAAACTTAAGTTATTTTTAAATTAAAATTTTATATTATCCCATCCTATCTTTGTCGTTGAGAGTACTCTTCATTCAAATTTTGTTCTATACTCTTCATTAATTACTGAAAAATTATCAATTGATTTAATACAATATTCAATTTGTTGGATGTGTTGCAATTTCAAATTTTTATTCGAATTCAAAATTAAGCTTAGATATTGATCTCAGATTTTAAATTATTTAATTAATTATAAATTTATCTTGGTATAACAAATAAAAAAGAGTTAGACTAATATAAATTCATTAAAACGTTGCAATTTCACATTTTTAAATCAACTTAGAATTTGTACTTTATTTCGTTAGATGCGCTGCTATTTTAATTTTTTTAATTTGAATTCAAAATTGAGCTTATTCAAATTTCAAATTTTAATAAATTGGAAATTTTGTTTTGTCATAAAAATATTAAAAAGTAAATTCTTTAAATGGGTTGTGATATGAAATTTTAAATTAGAGTTCAAATTTGTGTTTTATCTTGATAAAAATAGTACTATTTCAGATATTTAATTTGAAGTTGAAGTTGAGCTTAAACTTTTTAATTTTAATTTTAATTTATTTAGTCAATTATGAATCTATTTTAATACAAAAGATATTAAAATAATTGTCCAGTATAATTTGTGAGATCTATTGAGATTTCAAATCTTTAATTTGAATTCAAATTTTTAGTTTATACAAAATAATTCAAATTTCTATTTTAGAAAAAGATTATTTTAAAAGATTATGTCAAAGTTTTTTAATATCTAAAAGCTACTAAAAGTAAGATACTAAAATATCCCTTCGTACTAAAGGGAAATTGAGGAAAACTAATATCAAAGAGATTATTTTATAATAATCAATTAAAATTTAAAATTAAAATTATAAGTTTGAATTTTTAATTAAAGTTTAAATTTCTATTATAAATTCAATTTTTGAAATCTAAAATGTGAATATTAATTTGAGTGTAACTTTTGAACTCAAATTTTATTTACGTTGAATTATATGCAAATGGTAAATATAAATTTGAGTTCAATAAAAACATTGTTGATATAATATATATTAAAAGGATAATCTAATATAAAGTAGTTAAAGTAGTTAATTGTTGATATAATATAAATTAAAAGGATAATCTAATATAAAGTAGTTAATTAGGCACGCGCGTAAGGCGTGCTTTTTCAAACCATGCACTCATGTAGGTTGGAATTGAAGCCCCATCACCCTGATTTGGTGGATTGGCAAGAATTTCTTGCATTGAGATATTTTACACTCATTTTCCTTATGATTTTTTAGAAATTTCGAAACAATGTTTTTAGGTGGTTGTAACACTTTGGAAAAATTTTATAGTATTAGGAGAGAAGAGGGGAACACTTTGATCGAGAAAACAAAATGATTTCGGCAACTATCCAGGGGTCAACCTTATCGAAATTGATGAACTCTTACTATATCTTCTACTCTCTTGAAGGTTCCAATTCTTGTTCTAGCATGTTAATTGAAATATTTGTGGATAGTTTAGAATGAATTATTATCACTCTATGCATGTTGATTGAGCACTCCATAGTAGATGCCATATGTGACATGATGCAAGCACTTTATTGTATATGAGTTTCATTGGTAGTATAACCATTTATTTGATTGAGACAAGAGTAGTTACCTCTTATACATGTTATAGTTGAGTTGAAATGCATGTTACTTCTTATAGTTGGTATACGTGATCATGATACTTGTTAGTATTTTTTCTTGAAAACAAATTAAGGCTTAAAAAGGGTAAAGTGGAAAAGGTATGAGATTGTGTCTTTACACATAATGCATGAGACCAAAGCTTGCAAGAGCCCATTATGCTCATCTAGCACATCGCTTGATAATCTCGCTCTGTGACGCCCCACTTCCCAAGGGGTCACCCATCCTAGAACTACTCTAGCTCTAGCACGCTCAACCTTCTTAACCTCTTGGGCCCTGCTACCATCCAAAATGCTATAGCCAGATTAAGAGATTTAGTCATATTATATCATTTATATATAAGACTAATCCAAATTCCGGGGGTGTCACATTCTTTCCCCCTTAAGCCCTGACGTCCACGTCAGGCTCAAGCACACTCACAAGTACCAGGCGATGTGAGACTCGTCTCGCTAGACTTAGTCGACCTTGTGGGGAGTTGCACTCCACCCACAACGGTCATTAGCAGAGGAGCCGCGCTCTACCCGCTATATAACCCTGGCTCAGCCGAGACTCATCTCATAGATTGGCTCTGATACCAACTATGACGCCCCAACTTCCCAGGGGGTCACCCATCCTAGAACTACTCTAGCTCTAGCACACTCAACCCTCTTAACCTCTTGGGCCTAACTACCACCCAAAATGCTATAACCAGGTTAAGAGGTTTAGTCCTATATATAAGGTATAATTCGGGCTAAACCTCTTAATCTGGCTATAGCATTTTGGGTGGTAGCTAGGCCCAAGAGGTTAAGAGGGTTGAGCGTGCTAGAGCTAGAGTAGTTTTACGATGGGTGCCCCCTGGGAAGTTGGGGCGTGACACGCTCCCTACAAGCACAACCCTCCGAAAGTATTGCCATCACGACACCAGCTCACCATTGCTTGTTTAAGCGTCGATTGGGACGTCATATGTGAGGCATGGCTACGAATTCGGGACACCTACCATGTGGTGACCCTGACCCCCGTGTAGCTTCTCCCGTGAACCATGGTGTAGAACACCTAGTGTTGGTGTATCTGGCCCATAGTGCATCAAAGGGATGCCACTGATGGACCCTGTGTGATATCCACAGCTGGATTGGCCTTCGGCTGCATTTGCCGAATTTTCGAAATTGATTTGGGTCAAACAGAGGTTGGATTTGGATTCAGCGCGGAAAAACGCTTGAAAACGGCTATTTGCTTGTTTGATTCTGAGTCCGGATGCCCAAAAACGGACTCCCGGAAGTTTTTGCTGAATTTCGGTGCATGGGAGGGGCCGTGGACCGCCGGCTGCCACGTGGCGGCTTGTTATTGGGCCGGTCCGCAGCGCTCGGTCCACAGAGGGGTGCGGCTGGGTGCACGGACCCGGCGCATGACACGTGGCGTCGCCTGATTGGCGGGCCCGTGAGGCGCGGTCTACGGAGTTTGCGCGGCGGTGCATGGACCGGGGCGGGGGGACACGTGGCGCCCCTCGGTTGGTCGGTGCACGCGGCGCGGTCCACGGAACCTTAGTTGGGTGCGTGGACCGGGTGCAGGGTACACGTGTCAACGTGTGGTTGGTCGGCTCACCGGGTGCGGCGCACGGGGGCGCGGGCGTGGCAGGCGCCGCCTGCCCGCACGTGCGACAGCGACAGTGGCAGGGACGCGTGTCGCCCTGCCACTGGCGGGCGCCACCTACCCGGTTTGACCGGGGAGGTGCCACGTGTCGGCGGCTCATGCGCCCCGCACAGCTGTTCGCTGTGCGGGACGCGTGTCGGGCGCCGGGGCGTGCGACGTGGCCGCAGCGGAGCGGCTTGGGCCGCTGTCGCCTGTTGGTCGGGCTACGTGGCGGCCCCAGGCCGTTTCGGGCGCGCACAGTGTTGGGCCGGCCCAACACTGTAGCCGCCCGAAAACCGCCCTGCGCCCGAAAGTGGGGACACCCGTGGTATTTTCTCAATTGTTTTTCTACAGCCTATATAAGGCCCGAATCTTCTTCCTCTTCACTTTTTCGGCATTTCCGAGCTCCAAACCGCCGGGAACCCTTTACCAAAGTTGTTCCCCTCACATTTTCGCATCCATCTGCAGAGTTTGGAGATTTTTGGGGGCACGCTTTTCGAGACACCTATTTTCTTGGCGCGGCGCGACGCTCCTTCTTCGGTGTTCCTTCCGTCGCTCTTCGGTGTACGAGCTCTCCCGACCTACTCCGACCATCTTTTTGAGCGATTTCTTCGCCGCTGGATTCGTAACAGGTGAGGCTACGATTTTGGGTTTCACGAGCATTTTCAGATTTCGCGTTTTTCGAGGTGTTTTCTTGTGCTCATTGGGACCCCTTTTGCTGTGAGCTTTTGGTGAGGACAGCAGCTTCCTTTGAGGATATCTTCGCGCACAGATCTCGGATCGAGGTGATTCAAGAGGCAAAATTCATCTACTTCTCGCAAGGAATCTCCTGGATTTTTCTCAGATTTTTATGGATTTTTCACGAAGGTGAGAACCTCCTTTTTCTGTGGTTCTTTGTTACAGAAATTCTGTTCAGATTGGATTGGGGTGTTCCCCTTGCCGGATTTTTATCTCAGCGTAGGAAGCTCCGTTTTGGACGTGCAGGTACTTGTTTCGAAGCTATCGACGCGAGGAACGCCGGGGTATTTTTGTTGGAATTTACTGAGCTCTGTCTACAGGTGAAATTTCAGCATCTGTATAGCTGAAATTTAGCAAGTGATTTTTTGGACAGATTTTGGGGAATTAAGTGTTTTAGTAACCTTGTGTTATACCAGGTGGGATTTTGGACTGTAGTTGGGCATACCGTACTGTGAGTTGCTGTTCTTGGGTATTCTCAGCTGTAGAGCTTCGGGCAGTTCAGCGTCTTCAGGTGGGTGGCTTTGCTTTCAAGATCTATGGACTGTGCTCTAATTCTATCGTTATAGAATCATGCATGATAGGGATTGGACTTGGGTAGCATGCTAGAAGTTGGAATTGTTGTTCCTAGTATTATCTGTTGATCTTGTGATCTTTTACTTCCTTCTATCATGTTAAATATTTGTTCTCTTGGAACCTGACCTAGCACCCCTGTCATATGTTGCATGTGTAACCAGACTAGTAGAAAACCCTCACTTGGGCTAGGGTTATTTATGTTTAGACATCCACACATTATGTTTCATTCCTGGACTTAGTGTTATCCTCGCCCGGGTAGTGGGCCGAGCGGTCGGGACTTCTTATTAGTGTGGGTTGCATTTGCACTCGTGCTTGGGAGCAGAGTGGAGTCTGGTAGATGTAGCGGATTGCTTGTCTGTACCGGGAACCGTTTGGGTTAAACGGTGAACCCGGGAGGTCTTGTTTTCCCCTGTTTGGGGTTGTCGCCACTGTGTTAGTGGTAGTAGTTTATTAGTGTTAGCCGGACCTAGAACCCAGAGCCCTTTTCGACATACACATGATTTTAGTCTACCAAGGTTTTCTTCCAAGCATCGAAGGGCCGCTGGAGTCTGTTCTTGTTTGATTGGACAAAGGCATCAGCCCTTCGGGGTTTGGGTAAAACACTTATTTTTCTAATTGTTTTCCTAAAAAGAACTAAAATCATTAAATATGGATTTCTTCTAGATCGAAATGATTTTCAATAACAAATGTCACCTTTTTCCTGTAAATCTCCCCACTCGAAAGGATTCGAGTGGTCTGGGTTCTAGGGGCCGTTCCTCTGTCGGGACGAAAGCCACGGGGGCCGAGCCTGGAACCTGTTCTTGTTTGATAGGGTTGTAGGTGTAGGTCTCCCGGGACTTTCGGGCCCTGTTGGTGTCTTCTGCGAGTTGTACTGTGATTATTGCTTTCCCGAACTATAAGGGATCGGGAACTTCGATAGTCGGAGCCTAGAGTCTGTTCTTGTTTGATAGGGTTCTTAGCACCGGTCTATCGGGTTTCCGAACCCTTATGGAGTCGGTCTTCCTGGTGAGTTTGGTGGTCTGTTGTGGGAGCCGTCTGGTGGACGGTGGCCCCAGCTGTGTGACTTCCAGCTTGTGGTTGAGAGTTGGTGTTGTTGGTCGATCTTGTTGATCGTGGTTTGGACTTTAGCCTGCATGAGCCATATTTGAGCTCGACAGAGATACGCGGATACTTTCCTCGGTGGGGTCGCTCCCCTCGAGAGCCACTCCGGAGTTGGGCCTGTTACTTGCTATCGCGACTTGTCGACGCCGTCCCTCTGGCTGGGCCAGTTTTCACGGACACCCTACGGTAGACCCGTCCTGTTGAGGATGTGCGGCAGTAGGTGGGCGCAGGTTTGACTGGACCCTTTGCGGCAGTCAGTATAGATTTGGTGGGTATATTGTGTGTGTTAGTAGATGCATCATGTTTCCATCTGTTTCATTTTCTTGAGCATCTAGATAGAGGCATAGTAGCTGTAGAGTTACTTTTCCAGCCCTTTCATTCAGCATTATTATTGTTACTTTATGCCTCTAGTAGACTTAGTGGGCAGACCGTCGGGCTTGTTGGCGGCACCCACTGAGAACTACTTGGGACGTAGTTCTCACACCCGTCGTGGTGTCTTTTCCCACAGGGACTTCTACTCCTGTTCCAGTTGCTCCTGTTGCTGCTTCTTCTGATCGAGGTAAGGGAGTCGCGCGCTAGTTCCCTGCCAGTCATCGTCCTGAGAGTAGATGTACCCTTACTACTTTTGTGAGTTCATGTTGAGAGAACTTGTAGTGAGGTATAGAGTTGTATTTATTTTACTGCTTGAGAGATGTCTGTATTTTGGTGAGGTTGGATTGTACTATTTGTGAGTGTAGTTGTACACTTAGTTTTTTTTTCCAGCAGTTTTACTTTCAGCTCTGATATCTGTTTAGTATAGTCTGATCTTTTGCAGGTTAGTCGCTTCGTCTATACGGGGCTTCCCGTATGGGCGGCGGATCTGTTGGCGAGCCCGGGTCGCAGTTTCGACGCCGGGGCGTGACAGATTAGGTGGTATCAGAGCCTAGGTTGTAGGTCATTATGGACTTAGAAACCCTAGGCTTGTGGTTGGACATTAGGATGACTACGTGAGAGTCGTGACTGTTAGCGAGAGTCCTGATTGAGTTTTATACCTCTCCCAAGGGACGGGATGAGTGATTGGCATGTTTATTCTCCTAAGCGATTATGTTGGCTGCAGACAACATAATGCTAAGGAATGGATGACATGTCTTAGACTTTCGCTAGATTGGGTCGAGTGTTGTTTGGTATTGTCCTGATGTTTGCATGTGGATTGCAGGTGGGCACGATGCCTCCCCGACGCAGGGTGCAGACGCGTTCTCAGCCTTCCCCCTCCGATGAGCCTGGGCAGGAGGAGCCAGCACAGTGTCAGCAGAGTGAGGTACAGGAGCTTCGGGCTCAGATGGCTCAGTTGTCAGAGACCTTGCGACGCCAGGAGGAGACCTCTCAGCGTCAGGAGGAGACCTTGCGACGCCAGGAGGAGGCCTCGCAGCGCCAGGAGGAGGCTTCCCGACGCCAGGAGGAGTCCTTGGGTCGGATGATTTTTATGTTAGAGCAGAGGTCACAGCCGGTGGTAGCACCCCCTGAGAGTTCGCCTGTGCCTTCTTCGCCAGCTGCAGCGCCCCCTGTGATTCCGTCAGCACCGGCAGTTCCTGTTGAGCCGGTTCCGTGCCGACCACCGTCTGGGTCGACGGGACCTTTTACTTCTTCTGAGCAGTGTGCAGCGGTGGATCTGTTGATGAGGTTTCGCCGGTTCGATCCACCTCGTTTCTCTGGTCTGGGTGCTGAGCCGTGGGAGGCCGAGACTTGGGTTACGGCCATGGAGCGGCACTTTGAGAGTTTGTTTGTTGAGGATCGGTTTCGGGTCTTCTTGGCAGCGCATTATCTGGAAGGCAACGCCGAGGCTTGGTGGCGGCGTGTGCGACCCGCTGGTCCGCCAGGGACGCAGCTTCTCACTTGGGCGGAGTTCCGCAGTCTTCTTTTGGGGGCCTTCTTTCCTGAGAGTGTACGGCAGAGATTGGAGGAGCAGCTGAGGAGTCTCCGCCAGGGAGATCGGCCCGTGCATGCATACATAGCTGAATTCAATCGGTTGATAGCTAGTATGCCTCACGTGGCCAGGGATGAGGCTCACCAGATTTACATGTTTGAGCGGGGGCTGCGGCGGGACATTTATCAGCTTGTTCGCTCTTGCAGATTGCAGACTTTGGAGGCCTCGATGGAGCAGGCGTTATATGTTGAGTCTGGAGAGGCAGTCATGGCAGAGGTGGCTCCAGCCCCTTTAGCGATTCCAGGGGCGAAGCGCCCGGCGCCGATGGATGAGGGGCAGTCTAGTCGGCAGCGACCTCCGAGATCTCCACGATCTCATCCTGAGGGTCGTGGGTTTCGTAGGCGCCGGAGATCAGGTGGACCTCCGCAGCAGCAGCAGCAGCAGCAGCAGTTTCAGCAGCAGCGACAGGAGCGGTGCGTCATCTGTGGCGGGCCTCATCCACCGTCGCAGTGTGATCAGAGACGGGGGCGGTGTTTCCTCTGTGGAGAGTTGGGACATTTCCGCGCAGCTTGCCCTCAGGCCGTTTTGTCAGTGCGACCCCTTGCTACAGCACCTCCCTTGCCAGTTCAAGAAGCGGAAGCCCCTCCGGTACACCGTCAGACAGAGTGGGGTACGACGTCGAGACAGGCGGGACGACGATCTTCGGCACCCAGTGGACGGTTTAATGCAGTCCTGGTGGAGGACACTCCGGCAGCAGATCATGTCGCGGCAGGTATGATTTTATTTCAGTTAGCTGAATTGAGCATTTCGTTACCGCTGCATCCTTCTGCATTAATAGTTGAGCATCTGCATCAGCATCTTTGCATGGGTGTGGGTTAGGAATTTGGCTACATGTTTTAGCAATTGGATTCTTCCCCGTATCCTACGAGTTGAGGAGGTTCGCGGTGTAGGATCAGTGTAGTTGAGACTTGGGACTTCACCGGCTGATGTGACGATTCAAGGACAGCTTCAGGACTTGGTTTGAGCACACATGTTGGACTGGTTGATGCGGTGCAATGCTACGACTGATGATGGATTGAGAGCAGTTACCTTTCTGCGAGTTGGACTGGAGGAGTTCGTTTTCTCGGATTGTTGGCGTATCCTTCCGGCAGCAGCAGCTTCCGCGGCTTTGGACAGACGCCACCTCAGGAGCAGTTGTGACGTTTAGGACTAGAGGTTATGCCCTTAGGAGTCCCGGTTAGGGATAGCTTTCGTTTTTGTGGCCACAGCAGGAACGGCACCAACACTTCTCTCACTTTTCTCGCCTTAGTACTGAAATTTGCGAACAGGACAAAAACTTCGAAAGATTGCTCCAGAAATGGAGACAGTGCCCGAACCTGTTCTTGTTTGATTGGGGCGAAGGCACTGATCTTTCGAAATTTTTGAACTTTTCGCTAATTTCAGCTGTTTTCTAAATCGAGGGTTGGGGTTGATGACTTTCCTGCTGGTGGAGCCGTACCTTTCTTGTTAGTTTAGTGTTTGTGTTCTTTGGTTGATTTGATTGTTTTGTTTTGTTGTTGTGGTGTGTTGTTGTTTCGGGGACGAAACGTCCTTTTAGTGGGGGAGGATGTGGTGACCCTGACCCCCGTGTAGCTTCTCCCGTGAACCATGGTGTAGAACACCTAGTGTTGGTGTATCTGGCCCATAGTGCATCAAAGGGATGCCACTGATGGACCCTGTGTGATATCCACAGCTGGATTGGCCTTCGGCTGCATTTGCCGAATTTTCGAAATTGATTTGGGTCAAACAGAGGTTGGATTTGGATTCAGCGCGGAAAAACGCTTGAAAACGGCTATTTGCTTGTTTGATTCTGAGTCCGGATGCCCAAAAACGGACTCCCGGAAGTTTTTGCTGAATTTCGGTGCATGGGAGGGGCCGTGGACCGCCGGCTGCCACGTGGCGGCTTGTTATTGGGCCGGTCCGCAGCGCTCGGTCCACAGAGGGGTGCGGCTGGGTGCACGGACCCGGCGCATGACACGTGGCGTCGCCTGATTGGCGGGCCCGTGAGGCGCGGTCTACGGAGTTTGCGCGGCGGTGCATGGACCGGGGCGGGGGGACACGTGGCGCCCCTCGGTTGGTCGGTGCACGCGGCGCGGTCCACGGAACCTTAGTTGGGTGCGTGGACCGGGTGCAGGGTACACGTGTCAACGTGTGGTTGGTCGGCTCACCGGGTGCGGCGCACGGGGGCGCGGGCGTGGCAGGCGCCGCCTGCCCGCACGTGCGACAGCGACAGTGGCAGGGACGCGTGTCGCCCTGCCACTGGCGGGCGCCACCTACCCGGTTTGACCGGGGAGGTGCCACGTGTCGGCGGCTCATGCGCCCCGCACAGCTGTTCGCTGTGCGGGACGCGTGTCGGGCGCCGGGGCGTGCGACGTGGCCGCAGCGGAGCGGCTTGGGCCGCTGTCGCCTGTTGGTCGGGCTACGTGGCGGCCCCAGGCCGTTTCGGGCGCGCACAGTGTTGGGCCGGCCCAACACTGTAGCCGCCCGAAAACCGCCCTGCGCCCGAAAGTGGGGACACCCGTGGTATTTTCTCAATTGTTTTTCTACAGCCTATATAAGGCCCGAATCTTCTTCCTCTTCACTTTTTCGGCATTTCCGAGCTCCAAACCGCCGGGAACCCTTTACCAAAGTTGTTCCCCTCACATTTTCGCATCCATCTGCAGAGTTTGGAGATTTTTGGGGGCACGCTTTTCGAGACACCTATTTTCTTGGCGCGGCGCGACGCTCCTTCTTCGGTGTTCCTTCCGTCGCTCTTCGGTGTACGAGCTCTCCCGACCTACTCCGACCATCTTTTTGAGCGATTTCTTCGCCGCTGGATTCGTAACAGGTGAGGCTACGATTTTGGGTTTCACGAGCATTTTCAGATTTCGCGTTTTTCGAGGTGTTTTCTTGTGCTCATTGGGACCCCTTTTGCTGTGAGCTTTTGGTGAGGACAGCAGCTTCCTTTGAGGATATCTTCGCGCACAGATCTCGGATCGAGGTGATTCAAGAGGCAAAATTCATCTACTTCTCGCAAGGAATCTCCTGGATTTTTCTCAGATTTTTATGGATTTTTCACGAAGGTGAGAACCTCCTTTTTCTGTGGTTCTTTGTTACAGAAATTCTGTTCAGATTGGATTGGGGTGTTCCCCTTGCCGGATTTTTATCTCAGCGTAGGAAGCTCCGTTTTGGACGTGCAGGTACTTGTTTCGAAGCTATCGACGCGAGGAACGCCGGGGTATTTTTGTTGGAATTTACTGAGCTCTGTCTACAGGTGAAATTTCAGCATCTGTATAGCTGAAATTTAGCAAGTGATTTTTTGGACAGATTTTGGGGAATTAAGTGTTTTAGTAACCTTGTGTTATACCAGGTGGGATTTTGGACTGTAGTTGGGCATACCGTACTGTGAGTTGCTGTTCTTGGGTATTCTCAGCTGTAGAGCTTCGGGCAGTTCAGCGTCTTCAGGTGGGTGGCTTTGCTTTCAAGATCTATGGACTGTGCTCTAATTCTATCGTTATAGAATCATGCATGATAGGGATTGGACTTGGGTAGCATGCTAGAAGTTGGAATTGTTGTTCCTAGTATTATCTGTTGATCTTGTGATCTTTTACTTCCTTCTATCATGTTAAATATTTGTTCTCTTGGAACCTGACCTAGCACCCCTGTCATATGTTGCATGTGTAACCAGACTAGTAGAAAACCCTCACTTGGGCTAGGGTTATTTATGTTTAGACATCCACACATTATGTTTCATTCCTGGACTTAGTGTTATCCTCGCCCGGGTAGTGGGCCGAGCGGTCGGGACTTCTTATTAGTGTGGGTTGCATTTGCACTCGTGCTTGGGAGCAGAGTGGAGTCTGGTAGATGTAGCGGATTGCTTGTCTGTACCGGGAACCGTTTGGGTTAAACGGTGAACCCGGGAGGTCTTGTTTTCCCCTGTTTGGGGTTGTCGCCACTGTGTTAGTGGTAGTAGTTTATTAGTGTTAGCCGGACCTAGAACCCAGAGCCCTTTTCGACATACACATGATTTTAGTCTACCAAGGTTTTCTTCCAAGCATCGAAGGGCCGCTGGAGTCTGTTCTTGTTTGATTGGACAAAGGCATCAGCCCTTCGGGGTTTGGGTAAAACACTTATTTTTCTAATTGTTTTCCTAAAAAGAACTAAAATCATTAAATATGGATTTCTTCTAGATCGAAATGATTTTCAATAACAAATGTCACCTTTTTCCTGTAAATCTCCCCACTCGAAAGGATTCGAGTGGTCTGGGTTCTAGGGGCCGTTCCTCTGTCGGGACGAAAGCCACGGGGGCCGAGCCTGGAACCTGTTCTTGTTTGATAGGGTTGTAGGTGTAGGTCTCCCGGGACTTTCGGGCCCTGTTGGTGTCTTCTGCGAGTTGTACTGTGATTATTGCTTTCCCGAACTATAAGGGATCGGGAACTTCGATAGTCGGAGCCTAGAGTCTGTTCTTGTTTGATAGGGTTCTTAGCACCGGTCTATCGGGTTTCCGAACCCTTATGGAGTCGGTCTTCCTGGTGAGTTTGGTGGTCTGTTGTGGGAGCCGTCTGGTGGACGGTGGCCCCAGCTGTGTGACTTCCAGCTTGTGGTTGAGAGTTGGTGTTGTTGGTCGATCTTGTTGATCGTGGTTTGGACTTTAGCCTGCATGAGCCATATTGAGCTCGACAGAGATACGCGGATACTTTCCTCGGTGGGGTCGCTCCCCTCGAGAGCCACTCCGGAGTTGGGCCTGTTACTTGCTATCGCGACTTGTCGACGCCGTCCCTCTGGCTGGGCCAGTTTTCACGGACACCCTACGGTAGACCCGTCCTGTTGAGGATGTGCGGCAGTAGGTGGGCGCAGGTTTGACTGGACCCTTTGCGGCAGTCAGTATAGATTTGGTGGGTATATTGTGTGTGTTAGTAGATGCATCATGTTTCCATCTGTTTCATTTTCTTGAGCATCTAGATAGAGGCATAGTAGCTGTAGAGTTACTTTTCCAGCCCTTTCATTCAGCATTATTATTGTTACTTTATGCCTCTAGTAGACTTAGTGGGCAGACCGTCGGGCTTGTTGGCGGCACCCACTGAGAACTACTTGGGACGTAGTTCTCACACCCGTCGTGGTGTCTTTTCCCACAGGGACTTCTACTCCTGTTCCAGTTGCTCCTGTTGCTGCTTCTTCTGATCGAGGTAAGGGAGTCGCGCGCTAGTTCCCTGCCAGTCATCGTCCTGAGAGTAGATGTACCCTTACTACTTTTGTGAGCTCATGTGGAGAGAACTTGTAGTGAGGTATAGAGTTGTATTTATTTTACTGCTTGAGAGATGTCTGTATTTTGGTGAGGTTGGATTGTACTATTTGTGAGTGTAGTTGTACACTTAGTCTTTTTTTTCCCAGCAGTTTTTACTTTCAGCTCTGATATCTGTTTAGTATAGTCTGATCTTTTGCAGGTTAGTCGCTTCGTCTATACGGGGCTTCCCGTATGGGCGGCGGATCTGTTGGCGAGCCCGGGTCGCAGTTTCGACGCCGGGGCGTGACATACCATAGGACTATAAGGCACGACGCAGACTAAGACTTTGTAAAAATTCTCGAGAGATTGA
This sequence comes from Tillandsia fasciculata, assembly GCA_029168755.2. Classification (NCBI taxonomy): domain Eukaryota; kingdom Viridiplantae; phylum Streptophyta; class Magnoliopsida; order Poales; family Bromeliaceae; genus Tillandsia; species Tillandsia fasciculata. The sequence goes on along the minus strand of CM054944.1, from coordinate 9,521,620 downwards.
GTAAAATTCGGTAAATTGAATATCACTATATAGTTAATGCATTCATAGTAGTTGGGTATTCATGTTAGTTACTTCACTAACTTGGAGGCATAATAGTAGTTTATCTACAGTGTTCATATCAGCTCTTGATTTCAGCTATTTATCTTTCAGCGGTTTATTACTATTCATGCCGCAGTTAACCTAATGGAGTAGTACGCCCCTCTCGACGGCAGTACCCATTGAGAACTATATTTTATAGCTCTCACCCCCATCAGTTGATTGTTTTTATTTTAGATCCCTCTAGCACGGGAGAGGCGCAAGATCGCGGCAAGGGCGTCGCGTCTAGCTAGAGCTATCCCACCTTGGACACATAGAGGTGGTCCCAATGTATCATTTATTTTGTGTTGTATACATGTGAGAGATGTCTATATATTTTATTTAGATAGGCCACTAATGAGATCTCCATGGTATGGGGTTGTATTACATTTTGAGATGTTCTCTATGGATATTATGTACTTGGGGTTTATTTATGTTAGAGTTTAGCGGTTGTAGACTTATATGTATTCATGAGATGTTTCAGTTGGAGCTACTTATATTGGAGTCATGATGTTATGAAATCATGTATTTGTTTGCTAGTTGTACGCAAATGTTTAAACTAGCTTAGTTTTATGTGTTATGCTCTGATTAACCATGTGTAGGATGCATATATTATCTCGGTGGATGTTGTTGATCGTAGACAACTTGTGTGTACTGGGGGTTGTCCTTGTGCACAAGGCGGGTATGTGCATGTGCCCAGGTAGGCTTTCGCTAGGGGCCCAGGGCGTGACACTTAGAAGTAAGGAGAAAAACTCTTGGAGGAATCAATCTAGGGCATAGTAAAAATGAGATTTGATGGTTTAGAGGTTTGTATTAGGGTTTTTGAGACCGTTCCTCTAGTACTAATGGTTTTGCCATGAATTTTAAAGTTGATTATGTTAGGGTTGATTCTTGGCTGAGAACAAAATTTTAGTTTTTGAACGCTTATTAAGAATAATAATCATGTTATTGTTATCTCAATTTTGTGTTAGAACCAAAACTTCCAACCACGAGTGTTGCATGCTAGTAAAATATGAAAGAATTCCATACAGCAATAGATGGACTCTTGACTTGACTATCTTCAGTTTTAGCCATCACACTCTTTCAGGATGCTCTGCCAAAGTAAGCTTACAATCGATGCATGAGCACCAGAAATGATTATGATGCACACTATTCTCTAGATTAAATTACAAATAAGTTACATAATAAACTTGAAGATCATAACCATAAAGGACTTCACAAAAATCACAATCTCAATTCTCTTGCATTCATACTTTTTAGTCCACTAAGATTTATATTACTTAGACCTATCCTTCTCAACCTAACTGACAAGCAATCAATCAATAATCAAAATTTGCTAATTCGCCAATTTGTTCACATCTGTATGTCACACAGAACAAAACAAATCAATCTAATTAAGCATCATACAAAATCAATACGATCAACACATCGATTGTGAAGAACGGAGAACTGTCAGAATCGTAAGCTGTACCTGGACGGAGTACTTGAGGGCGAGGCCGGCGACGGTGTCACTGCGGAGGAGGCAGTGGGAGATGGCGAAGCGGGGGAGGGCGGGGTGGCGCCAGAAGGTGGCGGAGGAGGGGGTACCGAGGACGCGGCGCACCCTCCACGGCGCCCGGAAAGCGCGCTCCAGCATCTCCCGGTCCGACGCCACGGCCCGCCAAAGCCGGCACACGCACGCCGCCCGGGCGAGGTCCGCAGGGGGCAGGAACGCCAGGATCGACTGGAGGAGGTCGCCGGAGGAGAGCGCCGAGAAGTGGGAGTTCATGGGCGAGATCACCACGGAAGACGACGAAGGAGACAACGAAGATGATGGCGACGATGGTGAGGGGAACGTGAAGGAGGAAGAGGAAAGGGAGGAGACGGGGGCTTGGGCGAAGGGATTAGGGTTCGGGCAAAGGAGTGGCTCGAGGAGGTCATCGTTGTCGTCTTCACCGCAGCATCCCATGGTGGGAAATAGAAGGGCCGGTAACAGCTGGCTGTTGGCGTGTGCGGCACCTATCAAACTCTTATTAATTACATAGCTAATGACCGTCGCATCCGCACAAAAATTATATATAGCATTTTTTTAAAAAAATTATTATAAAATAATTATTAAATATATATTATTTTTAAATTTATAAGTAATTGATATAGTATAATCATCGTGGATAGTTATTATTATAAAATTAAAAATATATAATTTATTGAACAGACAAAAATTAAACATATAAAATAATATATATAAGAAATAATCTTACTTGATGCACGAACTAAATTATTTGTATCAAATTAATTAATAAAAAAACTAATATTATCTTATCCATAATAAAAAAAAATCTCATAGAAATATTTTAAAGTTTGACAATATATATATATATATATATATATATATATATATATATATATATATATATATATATATATATATATATATATATATATATATATATATATATATATATATATATATATATATATATATATATATATATATATATATATATATATATATATATATATATATATATATATGAAAATAAAAGTATATATTTTAAATGAAAATAAAAATTTCAACTCAATTTGATTTATTATTTTCGTCATAAAATTATTACATATATATATATATATATATATATAAACACTTAAAAGACCATTCAACTTTTCTATATATTAACTCACTCATAATTTTCATAAAAAAACTAAAATACATTTTTAGAATACCAAAAAAAAATTAGGAATACTAAACAATACATATTATTCTAAATCATCAGAATTTTTTTTGTTTGAGAAAACGAAAAAACTAATCAAAAAATTAAAAATCATTATAATTTATTTTTTGAGAAATCTGTGCCCACCTACTGCCATTACATCCACGGAGGACTGGACTTACGTAGGGCGTCCGTGACTGCCAAAACTGGCCTAACCAGATGGACTACGTCGACAAGTCGCGATAGCAAAGTAACGGGCCCAGCTCCGGAGCGGCACTCGAGGGGCGCGACCCCACCGAGGAAAGTATCCACGCATCTCTATCGAGCTCAATATGGCTCATGCAGGCTATAATCCAAATTCATGATCAATAAGATCAACAGTGCCCAAATCACATCTCTAACTCACTAGCTGGAAATACTCAACAGTCAGGACCGCCGTCAACCCAACGGCTCCCCAAATAGGGCATCAACTCAACATGCAAACTCACTAGCTGGGTATACTTCACAGCCGAAAATAATGAAGGGTCCAGAAACCCCGAAAGACTAGAACCTACAACCCAAATCAAACAAGAACAGGCTCTAGGCATAGCCTCTCGTTGTTCTCGACCCAAAGAAAAATGTAGCCCTTAGAACCCAGATCACTCGAACCCTCTCGGGTGAGGGAGTTTACAGAAAAATGTGATATTTATTACTGAAAACCATTTCACTCGAACCCCCTCTGGGTGAGAACTAAAAGTAGTTTTTTTTTCTTTTTATAAAACCATCTTGATTTAAGAAAACCCATTTTAATTATTTTTAGCTCTTTTTAGGAAAAAAAAATCAGTTAGAAAACAAGTTTTATTCCCAAACCCCGAAGGGTTAATACCTTCGCCCAATCAGACAAGAACAGACTCTAGCGACCCTTCGATGTCTGGAAGAAAAACATTGGTTGACTAAAATCTTGTGTGTCCAAAAAGATTCTAAGTTCCAGGTCCTGCTATCACTAGTACACTACTGCCACGAACACAGCGGCGACAAATAAATCGAAGAACTCGAAAACCCGGGACCACCGTTTACCCAAACGGCTCCCGCCACATGTACAAGACTAGCTACATCTACCAAACTCCACTCTACCCACAAGCACGAGTGTAATATGCATCCCACACTAAGAGAAATCCCGACCACTCGGCCCACTACCCGGGCGAGGAAAACACTATGTCCAGGGATAGAGTGTAACGTGTGGATGTCTAAAGCATAAATAAACCTAACCCAAGTGAGAGTTCTCTACTAGTCTGGTTGAACATACATCATATGACAGGGTGCTAGGTCAAGTTCCATTAATAACAATTATTAACCCAACTAGGAAGCATTAATCGATATGATCTCAATAACAACATAAGGAAAATATCATCTCTTTTCCTAACATGCTTACTAACACATCTCACAATCATGCATGCTTGCTACTTCATAGAATTAGAGAACCGTCCACCGGTTTTGGAGACGAAGCAATCCACCTGAAAGTGCACATCGATCCAATGTCCAAACAGAACGTGGATAATTCTCAGGTTCCCACGATCCCCACGAGTCCAAGAACACCCAATCTGCGAACCACTGCAAAAAGTATCGCACTCGGCATAAAAGAAAGCTCCTCAAAAAAAGCACTTGCTGTTTTGCAAAACAGCACAGAAAACCCAGGGATTTCACCTCTGCGCAGTCCTCAGAAAAATCCAGAAAAATCACCGTTGCATTTCTCGCGAAGTGTAGATACGAATCGAGTACTTATACGCCTCATTCCGACACTCATAGGCCGAGAAGATCCATAAATACTCCGCCGCTGTCCAAAAAATTGCCGCAAAAAAAAGGGGTTTAAAGAAGCTCCAGGAAACCCAGTAAAACCTCGAAACAGGCGGAAGTGGTAAATACAAGAAATGTATCCCTACCTATCGTGAAGACAATGCCACAAGAATCACTCAAAAATTCCCTCGGAGTAGTCCAGGGGAGCCTGCGGACCGAAATGCGACGGAAAAGAACACCGGAAGAAGGACGTCACAGTGTGCCGAATCGCAGAAATCGCCGATGACGAGATCTTCGAAAATCATCAAATCTCTGTGGGAGATGGAGAACGGGTGGGAGAAACCGCGACCAAAAGGATCAGCTCGGAGTCACCCAAAAAAAAATGAAAAGGGAGAGAGAGAGGTATTTATAGGCAAAGAAAAATGGGGGGGAAACAGCACAGCTCCCGGATTGTTCCGGGCGCGACGCGTGTCCCGAACATGGGACAGCGGCGCCCGGCCAACCGGGTGCTGCCACGTGGCCCGACAGCAGAGCGAGGCGGGGCGGCGGCCGCCAATGGCGGGGAGCCACGTGGCGGCCCAGCGTGGGCGCCATGCCGCCCGCGCCTGCCCCGCACCTACCCCGTACCTGCCCCGCCAATCACACAGCGACACGCGTCCCTCAGCCGGCGTTCGCTGCACCTAGCGCACGCACCAGGTCCATGGACTGCGCCTCCGCAGTGTCGCGTGGACTGAGTCGCGTGAGCCGGCCAATCCCGAGCCGCCACGTGGCTCCGCCCTGGTCCACGTCTACCCCCCATGCACCGAAATGCGCGATAACTTCCCGGTGTTCGTTTTTGGGCATCCGGACTCAGAATAATACAAGTAAATAGCCGATTTTCGACGTTTTTCTGTGCTGAATCCAAATCTGGCCTCGGATTAGCCTGAAATCCTTTCTAAAATTCGGCGAAAGCAGCCGAAAGACAGGCTTGATCTAGAAACCTCACTGAGTCCGTCCGACGTGTCCATTTGACGCGTTGCGGTCCGACACACCAATAATAGGTGTTCCACAATAAGGATCATGGGGAAAAGCTGCACGGGGATCGAGGCCACTACATCCTCCCCCACTAACAAAAGTTTCGTCTCGAAACTAAAACGCACCACAACCACAAAACCAACTCATCCAAAACTACTCGAAGTACGCCGTCACATCCAAACAAGAAAGGTAAAGGCCCCACTAGTAGGAACGTCATCAACTCCAACTCTCTATTTGGAAAACAGCCGAAAATAACGAAAGGTCCGAAAATTTCGAAAGGCCGGTGCCTTCGCCCAAATCAAACAAGAATAGGTTCGGGCACTGTCTCCATTTTTTGGAGTAGCCTTTCGAAGTTTTCGTCCCGTTCGTAAGTTTTAGCATAAAGGCGAAAAAAAAGGAGAGAAGTGTTGATGTGATGACCTGGATCTCCGCAGAGCTGTTGCGGTGCATTGGGGTGACTACTGGAGGCCTACGCGGTGTGCTGGAAGTGTTTGGGGCACGATTGGACACTAGTGTTGGACTTCGGACTTAGATGGATCACGTGGGTGATCGGTTGGCCCCGTCGGATCTCTGGAAGTGTTCTCGGGCGAAACGGATATTAAGATTTGGCTCGACGCGAATTTCGGACTAAGAATACCTTTCCGGGGGCATTCGGCAATTTTTAGAGTGGGAATTTGGCGAAACGGACGTCAAATTCGGATTCAGCGCGCGAAAATGCTTCAGACGGACTATTTACGGCATTTTTCGGAGCTTCGGTTACTGTTCATGGCCGGAACAGTAACTCCGGCGATCACCGGCGGCGGCGGCGGCGGCGGGCAGCGGCGGAGGGCGGCGGCGCAGCCTCGGGCAGGCGGCACAGCGGCGGCGGGCAGGCGCGCGCGTCGCGGGCAGGGCGCGGGCAGGCGCGCGGGTGCGCGGTCCACGCGGCCGAGCGTGCACCGGAGGGAGGACACGTGGCATCATTCCATTGGTTGGCTCACAGCTCCCGGTCTACAGAGCAGGATGGTTGGCTTTGGTTCACGGTGCACCGGGGTGGACACGTGGCGGGTTTCCATTGGTTCGGTGTTCAGAGGCTCGTGCACCGGGTGCAGCGGTCAGAGGCAGGGACACGTGGCGCGCTCCTATTGGGCGGTCAACTGTGCGGGCAGGAGGGCAGCGGGCGCAGACTGTGCGGGCAGGCGCGGCGGTACTGTTGGTCGGGGACACGTGTCGACCCCCGGAGGTGGCCACGTGGCGCAGCGGGACTGGTGGAGGCGGCTGTCGGCTGTTCGGGCGACGCGTGGCAGGCAGGGAGGCGGGTCGGACGGATTCCAGATCCCGTCCGACGGGGCGCTTTGGGCCGGGCCGCACTGTGCGCGCCCGAAAGTTTGGGCCGGGCCGCACTGTGCGCGCCCGGAAACTTTCGGGCGCCCGAAAGTAGGGACCCAGTCGGCATTTCCCCAATTGTTTCTTTTAAGTGGAGTGGCCTATTTATACAGCCCGAGCTCCCTTCTTCTTGCTTTTTCCACCATTTCCGAGCCTCATCTCACCAAGGTGTCTTCAGCAAAGTTGCTCCCCTTCGAGTTCTCCATCTCCTGGTGAAGTTTGAGGTTTGTGGTGGCACGCACTTCGAGATTTGGATTTTTCGGCGCGGCGCGGCGTTGCATTCCTGGATTCTTCTTCGGCGCAGCGACAGTGTTTTGGCTCTCCCGAGCTACCCAGGCAGTATTTTTCAGCGATTCTTGCGCCATCGTCTTCGTAACAGGTAGGGCTACATTTCTTGTTTCTACTGGTTTTTCCCCATTCCGAGGTTTTCATGGGTTTTTCGGGTCATCTTGTGACCTCTTTTTCTGGGGTGGAATTTTGGACAGCACAGTATTGTTTTGGGGATATCTCCGCAACCGGACATCGGATTGAGGCGATTCAAAAGGGGATTTGCATCTACGCATCGCAAGGAGTCTCTCTGAATTTTCGTGGATTTTTGTGGAATTTCCCTGAAGGTGAGAACCCCTTTTTGCAGAACTTTGTAGCACAGTTTTTGGGTGAAAGTATTGTTCGGGGTGGCCCTCTTGTCGATTTTGGTTCTCAGCATAGAAAAATCGTGGGAAAACGTGCAGGTACTCGTTTCGACCGGTTCGTCGCGTAGATCGCAGTGGTATTTTTCTGGGAATTTCTTGGGCACGTTTCGCAGGTAAAAATGGCTGAACTGTTAATCTGATTTTGGGGACAGATTTTGGATTAAACTTGGATTGTAATTATGTGTGTATTCTTTGGGGTTTATGGCGCAGTGTCGCGGAGACTTTTGGGATCGAGCGCGGACTTCGCTGTCAGGACTTGGATTTAGCGCTCGAGGTGGGTACCGTTGTTTAACCTCCTACTTGTGATGTCCCCACTAGGCCTATTTGAGTTGCTAATAGGTTACATGGCTAAATGAACCGGTGAAATGAATATGGCATACTAATTTGAGAATTGGACTTATAGCGAGATTTTGTGGCTTCAAGAGGACTAAGTGATAATTAATGGTTAATTCTTGTAAATAATATGTCGCTTACAACCATGGGAAGAGTTTTGCTAAAATGGATACGTTGCATATACGTGATGGGACCTCTTTTACATATACATAAACTATTTTGGGGCAACTTAGTAAAATGGAAGTTTATTTAAACGGCATATCTCTACTTTGTGAGAACTAGAATACTTGAATCATGTTTAATAATGATAAAGGACTTTGCATGCTTGTATGGACATTTAGTTAGGCCACCTTTTTCTGCTACACTATCATGCTGGAATTGACTTAGGAGAAACCATGCTTTTCTCTTCTTTTATCTACATTTGGGGGATAGTGCGCTCGGGTTCGAGCAGGGGCTGGGATAGTGTAGTCAGACAGTTGTGGGTTTTGGGACAGGCAGGCTGTGAGGGCAGGGCATTGCGGCAACCGCGGACCTTGGGCGGTTGACCGGAGGTTGCTTATGCATCAGATTGGGGTAGAGGATTTGGGCTTCTTTAGTGGATGGGTTTTCCCACTTTGATCAGAGTCATGATCCAGTCCTGCTGATCTTTGGTACTTGTTACCCAGGCATTTTACTCGTGTGGGTCGCTCCCCTCGAGTGCCACTCCGGAGTGTGCGTTTTACAGGCTTCGAGTCCTCGGGACTCTCATCCCCTATCGGTGTTATGCGTAGGCTGGCATACCCGATTTGGCAGGCAGGCAAGGCAGGCAGTACCAGTGCTTACTGGTGTATCGATTGGGTCCAGACAGGCAGGCATTCACATTCTGATGCATACATTTAGCTATATTTCTAGCTGGCACTTTAGAGGCATTTAGTGGTAGCTTCATCCATCATCAGTAGTCTTATTTACAGCTTACCACCTTGTTTTATTCTTCCGCCTCTTATAGTCCTAGTGGGCACATTTGAGTTGAGGTTTACCCACTAGGAGGAGGCTACTGTTCTATAGTAGTTCTCACTCCCCACTGCTTTTCTTTTTCTTTTCCCCTTTGTTTTGCAGAGTCGTCTGCGGGAGTTGCGGGACCCTCCTCAGCGGACCGAGGTAAGTGGATCGCGGACTAGATAGCGGTCTACCCAGGCACCAGTTCAGTTACTAGATGTACCCTGATACTCTCAGATACTCTACTTTTCATTTCTTTTGGGTCTGGCTCCGGCCAGCTGGTTGTATTTGATTAGTGAGCTGGGAGAGACATATGTATTATTGAGAGTTTATTTCTGCACTTTACTTTTCTGCTTTATCTGAGATGTATTAGTTGTAGTTTAGCTCTGTTTATGCTCTTTTATTATATCATCTATATTTGAGCAGGTTACCAGCGCTTCGTATACACGGGAAATTCCGTGTATACGGCGGATCTGTAGACGGGCCCGGGTTCTGGTTTACACCCGGGGCGTGACAGATTAAGTTGGTATCAGAGCTTAGGGATAGGTCAGTTGGGACTTAGGAAACCCTAGGCTTTTGGCAGACCCCAGGAAGGCAGGACGTGAGTGACGTGACATTATGCGAAAGTCGGCAATTTGGTCATGTGTTTATTTGACTCTTCCAGTGAGAGAAGAGGGATTGGCATGTCCTATTTCTGGTGAACTGTTATGTTGGCTGCAGACAACATAAGGTTACAGAAATAGGAGGATGCCTTTGACTTTCGCTAGATTGGGTCGAGTGTGGTTTCGTTACTGACTTGTGGTTCTTGTGGCAGATGCCTCCCCGACGTCGGATTCCTACCCGGGGTGTCCCTACACCCCCTGTTGAGCGAGGACAGGCTGGATCTTCTGAGATTGCTGAGTTGAGGGCCTTGGTAGCCCAATTGGCGGAGAGCAGCCGCCGGCAGGAGCAGCGGATTGAGCAGCTACTGGCGCGGAGAGGGGCGCCGCCTCCGACAGTGTCAGAGACCCCGGCACCACCTGTGGAACCACTTGTGCCGACGGCGCCATCTTTGAGTAGCGGGGCTCAGGGCGTGGCCCAGCCTTTGACCCCGGCTGAGGAGCAGGACTTCGCTGACAAACTGGTTAAGTTTTGTAAGCACGGACCGCCCAGGTTCTCGGGGCGGGATATGCAGCCGTGGGAGGTTGGGACATGGTTAGCAGCGGTGGAGAAGATTTTTCGGGATTTCTTCATCGACCCGAGGTACAGAGTTCATTTGGCGGTGCATTGCCTAGATGGAGATGCAGACCTCTGGTGGCGTCGGGTGGAGCCACGGGAGTTTCAGATTTCTCGACAGTTACCCTGGTCCGAGTTTCGGCGTATGATTGTGGATACCTATTTTTCGACCAGTGTGAAGAGGAAGCTGGAGGATGATTTGAAAAACATTCAGCAGGGCGACCGGTCAGTTCAGGATTACCATCAGGAGTTCATGCGGCTGTTTAATTGTGTGCCCTATGTCGCCCGGGATGGACCACATCAGGTTGAGTTATTCGAGGCAGGCCTTCGCAGCGAGATCTATATCCTTGTGCATGCACAGCGACACCAGACCCTTCGGGAGGCCGTCGAGCATGCCTCTTGGGTGGAGAGAGGCGACATAGAGGCGGCAAGGCGAGGCGTGACGGTCGCGCTGAGTTCCGGGAGGAAACGACCAGTACCCGAGGATGAGGGACAGACTAGTTCATGGAGACCGCCACGGCCTCAGTCACCTAGCCGTGGGCGTGTGGAGCAGCGAGAGCCTAGTGGATCCCAGTGGCCATCGCAGCAGCAGCAGGAGTCTCAGCCTCAGACTCAGAGACAGCAGCAGACGGGGCGGCCACGGTTTCGCGATAGAGACAGATGCATATTCTGTGGAGGACCTCATTTGTCGCACACTTGTGATCAGAGATGGGGTTGTTGTTACAAGTGCGGACAGCCAGGCCACATTCGAGCTACGTGCCCCCTTTCGACTTCAGCGGCACCCTCATCGGCATCGGCTCCTCTTTCGCCTCAGCAGCAGTTGTCGACTCAGCAGCCTTATGCTCCAGTGAGCGGATCACCATCCTTTTACCCTGCGGATTATCAGCCGCCGGCTCAGAGCGGTTGGGACTACACCACTCAGGTGGAGGATTTTGCAGCAGCCGACCTTGTGGGGGCAGGTATGGTCTTACTGTATTTACCGGCATTGTTGTGCATTGTATTGCTTTTGGGCATCCTAGTCATTTGTTAGGAGTGCATGTACTTCCTTGCATTGGGTTAAGGGTAGGACGGTTACCGGGTGTTCGGGAGGTCGTATTCCCGATCTTTAGCACGTAGGGACGTGTTGTGGGTCCTGCCGGGTGCAGTTGAGTCCTTGAGTGTACCTGTAGGCCTGTTGGTCTTGACCTAGTTGTGGGGCTTGGTTTGGTACGTAGGACGGTTAGGCCGGCTCATTTTTTTTTCTTTTCGCGGCAGCTGATTATGCTGCGAGGACGGTTCTCGTGGGAGCCAGGCCTGGAGGTGTTGGTGTACCTGGGTTGCTTGAGGGTATCTTCGCTTCGTTGGTTTTGACCTTGTGAGCAAGGCGGATGTCTCGTAGTGGGTGAGTAGCTTGTTGGCAGGTGTGTTCGAGGGACCTACGGCGGCACCAGGACTCGGAGGATTTGATTTACCAGCTGCAAGGGTATTGGATCTTCGCGAAGGTTGTTTTGCAGTCTGGTTCTCTCGACTGCTCATGGTTGAGTGTTGATGCCGGAGGGTTAGGGAATTGCTCCTACATCCTGGCGGTTTTGGATTAGAGATCTGAGGTTACGGGACCAGTCGGGGGACTTATATCGGGTGCCTCGGGAGTACCGAGGTACTTGGATCGAGCTGGGTGTAGTTGGACTTGTACCGTTGCAGACTACTTGGTAGCCGGGCAGTTAGCCCAGCTGTACCTAGTTGGGGTGGCGTGGTTCTCTGGAGTGCTCGCCTTTGTTTCGTTTGGTTAGAGACCCAAGGATTGCATCGCGTCTCTGGATGAGGTATTTGGTAGTTTTGGGAGCTTGAGTGGTGGATGACTGGATATTTACCCCTTGTCGGTTGAGATTCCGTGTTGAGGAATGACTTTAGTTTCGAGGACGAAACTTTCTTTTAGTGGGGGAGGATGTGATGACCTGGATCTCCGCAGAGCTGTTGCGGTGCATTGGGGTGACTACTGGAGGCCTACGCGGTGTGCTGGAAGTGTTTGGGGCACGATTGGACACTAGTGTTGGACTTCGGACTTAGATGGATCACGTGGGTGATCGGTTGGCCCCGTCGGATCTCTGGAAGTGTTCTCGGGCGAAACGGATATTAAGATTTGGCTCGACGCGAATTTCGGACTAAGAATACCTTTCCGGGGGCATTCGGCAATTTTTAGAGTGGGAATTTGGCGAAACGGACGTCAAATTCGGATTCAGCGCGCGAAAACGCTTCAGACGGACTATTTACGGCATTTTTCGGAGCTTCGGTTACTGTTCATGGCCGGAACAGTAACTCCGGCGATCACCGGCGGCGGCGGCGGCGGCGGGCAGCGGCGGAGGGCGGCGGCGCAGCCTCGGGCAGGCGGCACAGCGGCGGCGGGCAGGCGCGCGCGCGGGCAGGCGCGGGCGGCGCGCGGGTGCGCGGTCCACGCGGCCGAGCGTGCACCGGAGGGAGGACACGTGGCATCATTCCATTGGTTGGCTCACAGCTCCCGGTCTACAGAGCAGGATGGTTGGCTTTGGTTCACGGTGCACCGGGGTGGACACGTGGCGGGTTTCCATTGGTTCGGTGTTCAGAGGCTCGTGCACCGGGTGCAGCGGTCAGAGGCAGGGACACGTGGCGCGCTCCTATTGGGCGGTCAACTGTGCGGGCAGGAGGGCAGCGGGCGCAGACTGTGCGGGCAGGCGCGGCGGTACTGTTGGTCGGGGACACGTGTCGACCCCCGGAGGTGGCCACGTGGCGCAGCGGGACTGGTGGAGGCGGCTGTCGGCTGTTCGGGCGACGCGTGGCAGGCAGGGAGGCGGGTCGGACGGATTCCAGATCCCGTCCGACCGGGGCGCTTTGGGCCGGGCCGCACTGTGCGCGCCCGAAAGTTTGGGCCGGGCCGCACTGTGCGCGCCCGGAAACTTTCGGGCGCCCGAAAGTAGGGACCCAGTCGGCATTTCCCCAATTGTTTCTTTTAAGTGGAGTGGCCTATTTATACAGCCCGAGCTCCCTTCTTCTTGCTTTTTCCACCATTTCCGAGCCTCATCTCACCAAGGTGTCTTCAGCAAAGTTGCTCCCCTTCGAGTTCTCCATCTCCTGGTGAAGTTCGAAGGTTTGTGGTGGCACGCACTTCGAGATTTGGATTTTTCGGCGCGGCGCGGCGTTGCATTCCTGGATTCTTCTTCGGCGCAGCGACAGTGTTTTGGCTCTCCCGAGCTACCCAGGCAGTATTTTTCAGCGATTCTTGCGCCATCGTCTTCGTAACAGGTAGGGCTACATTTCTTGTCTCTACTGGTTTTTCCCCATTCCGAGGTTTTCATGGGTTTTTCGGGTCATCTTGTGACCTCTTTTTCTGGGGTGGAATTTTGGACAGCACAGTATTGTTTTGGGGATATCTCCGCAACCGGACATCGGATTGAGGCGATTCAAAAGGGGATTTGCATCTACGCATCGCAAGGAGTCTCTCTGAATTTTCGTGGATTTTTGTGGAATTTCCCTGAAGGTGAGAACCCCTTTTTGCAGAACTTTGTAGCACAGTTTTTGGGTGAAAGTATTGTTCGGGGTGGCCCTCTTGTCGATTTTGGTTCTCAGCATAGAAAAATCGTGGGAAAACGTGCAGGTACTCGTTTCGACCGGTTCGTCGCGTAGATCGCAGTGGTATTTTTCTGGGAATTTCGTGGGCACGTTTCGCAGGTAAAAATGGCTGAACTGTTAAGCAGATTTTGGGGACAGATTTTGGATTAAACGTGGATTGTAATTATGTGTGTATTCTTTGGGGTTTATGGCGCAGTGTCGCGGAGACTTTTGGGGATCGAGCGCGGACTTCGCTGTCAGGACTTGGATTTAGCGCTCGAGGTGGGTACCGTTGTTTAACCTCCTACTTGTGATGTCCCCACTAGGCCTATTTGAGTTGCTAATAGGTTACATGGCTAAATGAACCGGTGAAATGAATATGGCATACTAATTTGAGAATTGGACTTATAGCGAGATTTTGTGGCTTCAAGAGGACTAAGTGATAATTAATGGTTAATTCTTGTGAATAATATGTCGCTTACAACCATGGGAAGAGTTTTGCTAAAATGGATACGTTGCATATACGTGATGGGACCTCTTTTACATATACATAAACTATTTTGGGGCAACTTAGTAAAATGGAAGTTTATTTAAACGGCATATCTCTACTTTGTGAGAACTAGAATACTTGAATCATGTTTAATAATGATAAAGGACTTTGCATGCTTGTATGGACATTTAGTTAGGCCACCTTTTTCTGCTACACTATCATGATGGCATTGACTTAGGAGAAACCATGCTTTTCTCTTCTTTTATCTACCTTTGGGGGATAGTGCGCTCGGGTTCGAGCAGGGGCTGGGATAGTGTAGTCAGACAGTTGTGGGTTTTGGGACAGGCAGGCTTGATGGCAGGGTATTGCGGCAACCGCGGACCTTGGGCGGTTGACCGGAGGTTGCTTATGCATCAGATTGGGGTAGAGGATTTGGGCTTCTTTAGTGGATGGGTTTTCCCACTTTGGTCAGAGTCATGATCCAGTCCTGCTGATCTTTGGTACTTGTTACCCAGGCATTTTACTCGTGTGGGTCGCTCCCCTCGAGTGCCACTCCGGAGTGTGCGTTTTACAGGCTTCGAGTCCTCGGGACTCTCATCCCCTATCGGTGTTATGCGTAGGCTGGCATACCCGATTTGGCAGGCAGGCAAGGCAGGCAGTACCAGTGCTTACTGGTGTATCGATTGGGTCCAGACAGGCAGACATTCACATTCTGATGCATACATTTAGCTACATTTCTAGCTGGCACTTTAGAGGCATTTAGTGGTAGCTTCATCCATCGTCAGTAGTCTTATTTACAGCTTACCACCTTGTTTTATTCTTCCGCCTCTTATAGTCCTAGTGGGCACATTTGAGTTGAGGTTTACCCACTAGGAGGAGGCTACTGTTCTATAGTAGTTCTCACTCCCCACTGCTTTTCTTTTTCTTTTCCCCTTGGTTTTGCAGAGTCGTCTGCGGGAGTTGCGGGACCCTCCTCAGCGGACCGAGGTAAGTGGATCGCGGACTAGATAGCGGTCTACCCAGGCACCAGTTCGGTTACTAGATGTACCCTGATACTCTCAGATACTCTACTTTTCATTTCTTTTGGGTCTGGCTCCGGTCAGCTGGTTGTATTTGATTAGTGAGCTGGGAGAGACATATGTATTATTGAGAGTTTATTTCTGCACTTTACTTTTCTGCTTTATCTGAGATGTATTAGTTGTAGTTTAGCTCTGTTTATGCTCTTTTATTATATCATCTATATTTGAGCAGGTTACCAGCGCTTCGTATACACGGGAAATTCCGTGTATACGGCGGATCTGTAGACGGGCCCGGGTTCTGGTTTACACCCGGGGCGTGACAGTTGAAGCCGTTCCTGCTGTGGCTACAAAAACGAAAGCTACGATCTAACCGTGACTACTAGGGACACAACCTCTAGTCCTAATCGTCACATACGCTCAAGTGGTGGCGTCTGTCCATTGCCGCTGAAGCCATCGCTGTAGGAAGGGTACTTCGGCAACCTATAAAAATAAACTCCTCCTGTCCAACTCGCGGAAGGGTCACTGTTCTCATTCCACAATCAGTCGTTGCATGATATCGCGCCAACCAGTCCATCCCGTGTGCTCGGTCAGAGTCTTGGAGCTGTCACCAAACCGTCACGCCTGTCGGTATAATCCCAAGTCTTAATTGCTTAGTGATCGTGCTCCACAACCCTCCTCTACTCGCAGGATACGATCGAGAATCTAACCACTAATACATGTAACAATAATCCTATCTCTTATCCATGCAGAGATGCAAATGCTCTACTAACATATGCAGGAAAAATGCGGCGGTACTGAAATTCTCGAGTTTAACCAACTGTAAGTAGAATCATACCTGCGACGACACAATCCACTGTCGGGGTGTCCTCCACCTGGGCTGCGTAAACCCGCCCACTGGGCGCTGAAGGTCGTCGCTCCGTCTATCTCGACGTTGTAGCCCAATCTGTCTGGCGGTGGACCGGAGGGGCGTCCGCTTCCTGAACAGGCAAGGGGGGTGCTGTAGCGATAGGTCGCACTGACAAAATGGCTCGGGGGCATGCTGCCCTGAAATGTCCTAACTCTCCGCATAGGAAGCACCATCCCCGTCTCTAGTCACACTGCGGCGGTGAATGAGATCCACCGCAAATAACACACCGATCCTGTCGCTGGTGCTAATACTGTTGCTGCCGGGGGTATTGCTGCTGAGACTGCTGTCGCTGCTGATACTGCGGCTGCTGCGGGGGTCCACCAGATCTCTGGTGCCTCTGATATGGGTTATGTTAATAATGGATCTGAATAAGGAAAAAACCACCTAGAGGGGGGGTGAATAGGTGTAAACAATAAACACACCAAATCGTTGCGTAAAAAATAACCCAATGCGAAAAAGTAAATAAAGTATGCAAGATTTTACGTGAAAAACTCCATCACAGGAGTAAAAAACCACGGGACCGATAACACGGTGAAATCCACTAAGATTAAACACGTACAAGGTGATTTACCGTAACACTACGACTCAACCTTTTCCATACGCTCCAAGTAGATCTTCTCCGCTCGCTCCACAACGCGCCTCGAATCCACGATTGGTGTCCAACTTCGAATCCACGAAGTCCAACGTCGAATCCACGACGTCCAACCGAATCCACGGTCTTCACTAATTTTTAGTACGTATCGATCACATCGCCGTTTAGGACACATGAGCGAGCGCAGATTGTAGGTATTATCCAACCGTGAACTTCTTTCAGGTTACAAGTCCGCGCCATTAGATTTTTGTGAAGATTGCATCTACGGGAAGCAACAAAGATTGTCTTTTTCTCTATCACATCAAAGAAGTAAGAAGCATCTCGAGTTGATTCATTCGGATACTTCGGAGTCACCCGATACTTCGTTGGGCGGATGTTCTTACTTCGTTTCATTCATTGATGATTACTCTCGGAAGGCTTGGGTATATATTCTAAAGCGAAAGTTTGATGTGTTTGAGACTTTTAAGAAGTTCAAAACTCTTGTGGAGAATGAAAAGGATTTAAAAATTAAGTGCCTACGTTCTGATAATGGAAGGGAGTATTGTTCAAGAGAATTTGATGAGTTTTGTAATGAGCATGAAATTAAGCGGCATCTCACGGTACCCGGTACACCGCAACAAAACGGTGTAGCAGAGAGGTTAAATAGAACACTCATGGAGAGGGCCCATAGCATGTTGAGTACCTCAAAACTCGACAAGAGATTTTGGGCGGAAGCCATGAGCACGGCTTGTTATTTGATTAATCGAGCACTGAGGTGCAAGTTGATTAATTGAGCTCTTTGAAGCGCGCGAAGAGGTGCAAGTTGAGCAAGTACAGCAGCACGATGAAGTGGTTGATGATGAACTAGACTTGGAATCTTCGCAATCATCCGAAGATACAAATTCACCGATAGAGTCGCCAGCGGATTCTGGGCGTCCTAAGAGGGTTATTAGACCTACTGTGATGTATAATGACTATATTACTTCATTTATTCCTTCTGCTAACCATGTTAGTGCATATGTTGCTTTAGCAGAGGAAGATGAGCCGACTTCATATAAGGAGCCTTGTGTGTCTACCGATGCTAGGAAGTGGTAATGCGCGATGGAGGAGGAAATAGAGTCAATTCGGAAGAACAGGACTTGGGAACTTGTTGATTTGCCGAAGGGAAGGAACGCAATTGGATGTTGGTGGGTGTTTAAGGTGAAGAATGATACAGATGGGAATGTGGAGAGGTTCAAGGCAAGATTGGTGGTGAAGGGATATGCTCAGAAGCTGAGAATCGACTTCGATGAGATCTTCTCACCGGTGGTTCGTCTTACCACTATTCGGGTTGTTTTGACAATCGCAGCGGTCATGGATTTGGAGCTTGAGCAGATGGATGTAAAATAACATTCTTGCATGGTGACCTAGAGGAGGAGATATATATATCGCAACCGGAAGGCTTTGTCGAAAAAGGCAAGGAATATTTGGTTTGTCGGTTGAACAAATCGTTGTACGGCTTGAAACATGCGCCAAGGTGTTGGTACAAGCGATTTGATTCATTCATTATGAGTTTGGGTTTTGATAGGTTTGAAGCAGATCATTGTGCATATTGTTAAGGATTTTGTTTTGGCGTATTTCGTGAAGTGGTATAAGTCTTAAAGATTGAAGATGAAGAATTGTGGATCAATTACATCAATCTCAAGAAAAATGGATTCGGAATGATCAGATACGGTTAACTAAATAATTTTGCTGATCCGAATACATTTGTGTAGTTTAGAAACACTTGGAATATATTTTGATGCATAAAAATCAAAAAATAGACTTTTAGGAAGTTCAGGATCCGGACCAGCCACGTCCAGTCCGGACGCCGAACATGGTTTGGTTAATGCAATTTTTTCAGTCCGGACCACCCCTGTTTCAGTCCGGACCCCGAACTGCGTTTTTCATAAAATCTTCTGAAAATTGACGACAGCCCGGATTAGACTTAATCTAGTCCGGACCGCCGTGCGGAAAAAATTCTGTTTTGGAAGTTTTTGATGCTTATCTCTTTCCGAGGGTCTCTAATCTATAAATAGACTTTTTATTCATCGTAAAAAGTGATTTTTGATTTCTTGAAAAAGATTTTCTTTTAAGAAAAAGAAAAATCCGCAAATATAGAGAAGAAGGGAAAACACGATTAAATTCATGTTTCTTCATCTATATTGTTCAATTTGATTCTAGAATTTTAAAACTCCTATTTCTTGCAGAATCAAATTGAAGAATACTTAGATAGTATTGCTTGTCTATCATTTATCTAAGTATTTGGAGAATCACCACCAATAATCAAAACAATGATTTCCCCAAAAATCGGCGCGAGGATTCGCGTGGCCTTGTGGATTCAAGGTGCTACCGCTCTCGTGGATTCGGAGCGAGGCGCGTTCGTGTGATCGAGACATGCCGCATTGGTGAAGACAGTGGATTTGGTTGGACGTAGTTGATTCGACGTTGAACGTCGTGGATTCGGCGTTGGGACGCAAATCGTGGATTCGAGGAGCGTTCGGAGCGAGCGGAGAAGATCAACTATGAGCGTATGAAAAAGGTTGAGTCGCAGGGTTACGGTAAATCACCTTGTACGTGTTTAATCTTAGTGGATTTCGCCGTGTTATCGGTCCCGTAGTTTTTTACTCCTGTGACAGAGTTTTCCACGTAAAATCTTGCGTACTTATTTATTTTCCGCATTAGGTTATTTTTTTTTACGCAACGATTTGGTGTGTTTATTATTTTCACCTATTCACCCCCCCCCCCCCCCCTCTAGGTGGTTTTTTCCCAATTCAGATCCATATTATTCATAACCCACAAGTGGTATCAGAGCGGGAATAGGGTTGTAAACAATGGTTGAAGGTGGAAACATCAATGGACCACCATTCTTGTCACGCCCCGGGGTCGAACTGCGACCCGGGCTCGCCAACAGATCCGCCGTCTGTGCGGAAACTGCCGCACAGACGAAGCGCCTACCCTGCAAAAGATCTATAGCTAAACATGTATCAGAGCTGAAAAAGAACTAATAGCTACAGAAAGTCAACTGAACATCTGAAAAAAAAACCAATCCTCAATACAAGTCTCTCAACTATAAAAGTAAATACAATCTTCACAGATCTCTCAGAATGTCCAGTACAAAAGTGGAAACATAAAATATATCAGGTACATCTACCTCGGACTCTCAATGCTGGTAAGGAACTAATCGGCCACGTCCTCACCTCGATCTGCTGTCTCCGCGCGAACCAAGCCGGAACAGCTACCTCAAACCTGTCACCGCAGCGGGTGTGAGATCTACTGCAGAAGGCAGATCTCAGTGGGTACCGTCCCAATATCCATGGTATGCCCACTAAGTCTACTGGAGGCAAAACAGATAGGTATGCAGATAGATAGATAATGGGTAAGCTGAAAGAAAACTACAGCTAAAAATATCTCAATCATAAAGCTCAAGAAAACTCTACCAATAACATGATATGCATACACTCTCTACTGCTAAGATGCCTCAGTATCAATACTCAAAGGAAAGAAACCCATCTAAGAACATAATATGCAACCACCCGCTCAAAACACCCAAATCTCAAGGACTGCCAAAACTGGCTCAGTCCAGCCTGCGTCTGTCGTCTAGGAACGCACCTGCCCACTACCACGCATCCACAAGAGGACGGGATTTACGTGGGGCGTCCTAAACCGACTATCTCAATCTCACGCAAAGTGACCCCATGGTAACTCGGCCAGGGGTATCAAGCGACCACTAGTAAATCAACTAGGCGCATCATCATCTCATCATCAACACGAACCCGGGGCGTAACTCGAGGGGAGCGCCCCCAACGAGCTCAAGTATCTCATCAGTCTCAACTGTCTCAATAAGCGGCACATGCAGGCTATGGTCCACGATCAAACAGATCGGCAACTCGATGCTCAAAAGTACAACTCAGTCGGAAAAAGACTCCACGACTCAACAGGAAATACCCAAACCCTCACATAATCTGTCGGAGAATCCTCTATGACTCAATCTGATAATGCACAACCCATGGCTAAGTCAGGAAACCTCCACGACTCGATCTGCCAGAACCCCAAAACTCTCATAACTAAGTGGGAGAACCACCTCCACTATCAAATCAGAGATACCTAACCCATGATCTAGGATAATCTCATCAGAAGCTCTAAAACTCAAATGATGTAGGTTTTTATATAAGGATCCACAAGGATCTAAATAGGTACTATCAAACAACTAGAGGGGGGGTGAATAGGTGTAATATTTAAAAACCAAATCTCAGTGCAAAATAAAAACCAATGTGGAAAATAAAAACAGCACACCGAGATATACGTGGAAACTCCAATCCAAGAGAAAAACCACGGGACCAACATGCAATAACAATCCACTAAGAAAATGAAGAATAACAAGGTGATTACCGACTCCACGGACTCGACCCCTCCTTCAACTTCTTCGGACCTTGCGCTCCACCGATTGCACGTCCACTGCACACGTTCGAATCCACGAACGCCACTCGAATCCACGAGCACACGTTTCGAATCCACGAAACGCCTTCAACACACCGAATACACGGTGCCACGTCGAATCCACGACGCAACTCAGCCGTGTAGTAACCATGATTTTTGAAATCCAAAGTTTTGGTTTAAATAATTTTCTGGGTTATTTAAATGGCAAAAAATGAATAATCAGTAGTGAAATTGTGGCCCAAAAATATCGACTTTTGATCGGGGCCTGATCTCGAAAATCCGAGAGGACCATTGCGATCGTCACGTCGAAACATGAAAGTTTCATATTCACTTGTCGACGATCTGACGGTCGGATCTTACGCAAAAACGGCGAAGAAGAACGGGACCCACAACTTAAGTTGGGAATAGTAACCCTATATTTCAAATCCCCTTTCGACCACTATTGGCCGATTTACTATCCGGAACCTTGACATAGTGGTATGGGTAGTCAAACCTAGCTAATTTCGACGTTCTGAGCGCAATGGCACTGACGGTTTTCGCGTTTGGCGATCCGGGTGCATCGAAGTGCGTGCGTCAGACTGTAATCTATCGAATTAGATGGGCCGAGATTTTATTCGAGCGCCAAATCGAGCAAGCGAATATGCTACTTGACAGGTCTCGACGAGCCGGACGTCGTGGCAAAGTCCGCTTCGCGAATTGACGAACAAATTTTCTCGAAAAGCGTGAAATGCACCGAAAAAGGGGGTATTTTTGAGAAAACTATAATGTTTATGTGTCAAATTGTTAGGAACTAAAACATGAAGGTGTTGGGTGCATTTTGCATCTGCTGTGACAACCCCGGAGTCTAGGGTTTGAGTGTGAACCGGGTTTGGGTTATTTTGCAAAGGAATCTAGTATTAAATGTAGATGGCCTTTGGTATTCTTTGGGCTGAAGCACGAGGGGTCAGAGGAGGAATACGAGGCAACATCTCCACCTCTGTGTTCTTTATTTGGTGCCTGGTGCATTGGGGTGGCGGAGGAACTCAACCACTTTGAGAGGAACTCGAGAGAAAAAGAGAGGAAGGAAGGTTGGAACCAAACTCTTCCAATTGAGTTTCTGAAATCCCTGTGGTATTCCAAAGTGCCTGAGGAGAGTTCCTGGAGGCTTGCTGAGGCTGCGCGAAGGAGGAGGAAGTAACCGGCTTCATCCTTGTCTTCACCAACCTCGGCCAAGGTAAGATCCCCAAACCAAAGGTTGTTTGGACCCGGGACTCCTAGCAGTAGAGTTCTTAGGTCCTTATCATGCTCCCTGCAAGACCTGAGCTCCCCATGCAAAGCGCATGGCCGGCGGGAGCCAACTATGGCCGAAAACCTAATAAAGCTCCACTTTGAAGTAACTATGTAAATAATTAACCAACCAAGCTGAAAATTGGTATGTAGGTACTGTAGGACATGCCTAAAAATTCTGAAAAGTTTGAAAAAGTATGGTTAAGTAGTTCAAGAGAAAATTGATGCCCTAGTTTTGGGTTTATTTGTATAATGGCCGAACTTCCAACTCCGGCGCCGGCGGGCTTCTCCGACGCCGGCCACCTACCCAGATCACTTGCTGGGACCAAGAGGATCCCAACCATGCCTTTGCATGGCTCCCATGCAGCCCGAATAAGGGCCGGCCATGGATGACCCGAAAATGAACCCCAACGTCGCCGCCGGCGCTCCGGCCATCTCCGGCCGGGGAGGAAGGGTCGGGAAGCTTCCTATGGACCTTTAGGACAATTCTATCCAAGTTGGAAGGCTTCATATAGCCTCTTTTAAATTCCGCCATTAGAGGGGTTGAGCTCGAAATGGAGCTTTGCTCCCCGCCGCCGCCGCCGCACCCCGTCGACCGGGCATGGGCACAGGAAGCTTTAGTGAAGTATTTAGCAACTATTAGTGCTTTTGGTTTGATCCCAGAGCTTCTGGTTGAAGCATCACGAATTTCAAGGTTGAAGCCATCATCTTCTTCCTTGAGCCCGGCCAACCCAAGGTGTTTAGCTTGCTCCAAGATGAGGGGAGTTGCTACAGAGACTTAGTAGAATCTAATGATCCAAGTTTTTCAGCCTCTGGTCCAGTAATTGCAGAGATCTAATGTGAATTATAGCTTATGTTAAATGTTGTATACTATGCATACTAGATGTTTGATAAAATGCCACAGTGAACTTTTAATTGGAATTTGACAAAGATATAAATATGAAACTTGTTTCAAATCATCCCTTGAGCTTGATGCTCACTTCAGATCAAAAAGATTTTGTGTGGATTAAGATTTGAGCAATGTAAACCTTTATGTGAAACTTGGCTTTGGTTCTGCTTGAACCAGCACACCTGGGTTTCAACCAGGGTGAGCACTGGTATCCTGGCACTGCCCAGATCAACTTTGATATACAAAGTTTTACTGAATGATGTTTGGATTAAAAGTTATGGTTAAATCAACCTTAAAATGTAATGTTGGAACAAAACACTGTTCCGGGCTATTTGCGAAGCCGCGACAGTGTGCTCCTGGCTAATTTTGGGTCACTGGACGCGATGCTCGCGTTTAATTTGGATTTTGATGAGCCAGAGAAACAAAAATGCATTTAGGCTAGGTTAGTAAAGTATTTTATGGCCCGAAGTTTTCCTCGGGTTCCGTGCTGCCGCAAATTGGTGAGCACGGTGTTCAGCAAGTTAAATGTCATCCGCTGGAAGTGACGGTTCGTAAAAATGAGCTTCCAGTTGAAAGAACGAGCGAAAACAGTGCTCAATTGACACTATTATTTAAATAATTAAAGGTTTTAAGTTGATCTGGAGAAGATCTGGGTTTATATTAGGGTTAGTGGGACAAAGTTGATCCCTGATCATTATTTTGATTCAGGTTTACTCGGTGACTCTGGTTCTGAGCATACAGTGGATACAGTTGTCGCTTGCAATTTGTCAGGTGGGTTTATCTTCGGTCCGGGCTTTATCATTTCGGCCCTCTGGGGTATAGTATTGGTTGGACCCCTATTCTTGTAGCCTAGTTGATATTTGAGCCTGCCTTTCTAGCCGTGCATATATAGAAAAGGCTCAAGTCCATAGGGGATTGGGACTCTTCTATATATGTGGCGGTCTGTCATTGCCCTGGTTGATTTGCAACTCTGATTTAAAAAAAAAAAAAAAAAATTTAGACGCTGATTTTCGAACTCGGGGCGTGACAGATTAAATGGTATCAGAGCATAGGAATACGATGCCTAGGTTTGGTTAGTAACGAACCCTAGGATGACTTGTGTCTACGAGAGAGCGATGGGTAGACACTTAAACAATTGTACGGTTGATTGAGTCTGGCCTGACCTGATTGTTGGGCTGCAGATTATGGCCCGTCTTCGTGGTAGAGGGTCTCAGCGTGGGGCGGACAGTGGCCGAGGTGTCGGCCAACCGCCCAGAGCACCAGTGGAGCCGGCGGACAGCGATCGGTTCCAGCAGATGCAAGATCAGTTCACCGCGCTGTCAGCAGTGGTTCAGCAGCTTGTGCAGCAGGTCGCTGTTTTTACTGCCCCACCAACCCCGCCACCAGTATCACCTCCTGTGCCAGTGGTGGAGGAACCAATCGTACCTCCTGCCGCTCCTGTACCACTTGTAGCGACGGCCCCGGCAACTGCCACCACTTCTGGGGCTGCAGCCGCCATAGATCCACTGATTGCTGCAGTCGGGACTTCTTCGCGGCCGACGACGCCTGTTGCTACAGAGGATGCTGCTCAGGCAGAGCGGGCCCGAGCAAAGGCAGTGTTGTTGGAATTCAAGAAGTTCCAGCCGCCCACTTTCGATGGTACTGATCCTGATAATTGGGCGATTGAGAAGTGGGTGCTGCATATTGAAAAGCTGTTCCGAGACATGTATACGGAGGACCGAGACCGTGTACATTTGGCCGCTCACTGTCTTAAGGGTGAGGCGGACCAATGGTGGTCAGAAATACTGAGAGAACAGTTTGGGGGTATACATGAACCCCCGTGGCATGACTTCAAAGAGGCAATTTATGACCGCTACCTGAATGATATCACAAAGCAAGAGTTGGAAAGAGAATTGGAAACCATGCGTCAGGGTGATCGCACGGTTCGGGATTATGAGCGGGAGTTCTCCCGTATAAGCGCTCTAATTCCACAGGCGGTGCGAGACGAAGGGCGCAAGATTCGATTGTTTACTCAAGGGTTGCGACCCGACATCAGGCGACTTCTCTCCCCTCTGGACATCAGTTTGTATCGGAACTGTGTCAAGCATGCACTTGCTGTTCAAGCGGACATGGACGTTGCGCGTGCTGAGCGACAGGCTTCAGAAAGGGGTTTAGAAAAGAAGCGACAATTGTCTGTGGGCGGGGGAAAACCTTCGAACAGTTGGAAGCCACCCAAGTACCCCCGATCTCAGAAACCTACCGAGAGTGCATCCACTGTTGACCAGTCTCAGGGCCAGCGACCCTGTATCTTTTGTGGGAACTTACACCGTGCAAATACCTGTGATCTGCGCCATGGCCGTTGCTACGGTTGTGGCCAGGCTGGGCACAGTATTGCAAATTGTTCGCAGAAATCATCTCCAACTTTGTCCACTGCTTCTGCCCCAGCTGCACCCTCTCGTCGTCAGGAACCAGCACCAAGTTTTGCTTTCTCTGGGCGTCCCACTTTTCCTCGTCAGTCCGAGGGAACACGCCAACCTGCTGGTGGTCGAGTCTATGCTCTGACCCAGCAAGAAAAGCCATTTGGGGAAGGCCCGTCGGGTGTTTAAGTTGTTAGGCTGTCAATTGTAATATTTTGGATTTGTTTAAAGAACTATTTGTAGTTTGGAACTATTTTGTGATAATTGGGTCTTATTAAAATTTTAATAGCTTGGTTTAGTTAAGTTTAAGTTTCGGGGACGAAACTTCTTATAAGTGGTGGGTGATGTAGTAACCATGATTTTTGAAATCCAAAGTTTTGGTTTAAATAATTTTCTGGGTTATTTAAATGGCAAAAAATGAATCATCAGTAGTGAAATTGTTGTTGGGTTATATATATTAAAGGATCTAAATAGGGGAAAAAACACCTAGAGGGGGGTGAATAGGTGTAAACAATAAACACTCAAAAAATCATTGCGCAATAAAACCCAATGCGGAAATTAAAATAAACACGCAAGATTTTTACGTGGAAAAACTCCAAACGGAGTAAAAAACCACGGGACCGATCACACGTCGAAATCCACTAGAATTAAAACACGTACAAGGTGATATACCGTACTCACAGACGACTCAACCTTTTACCATACGCTCCTAGTAGATCTTCTCCGCTCGCTCCACAACGCTTCTCGAATCCACGATCTGCGCCCAAC
Source organism: Tillandsia fasciculata (assembly GCA_029168755.2). Taxonomy (NCBI): domain Eukaryota; kingdom Viridiplantae; phylum Streptophyta; class Magnoliopsida; order Poales; family Bromeliaceae; genus Tillandsia; species Tillandsia fasciculata. The sequence goes on along the minus strand of CM054944.1, from coordinate 9,495,163 downwards.
GCCGAATCCACGGCGTCCAACGTCGAGTCCACGACGTCCGACCGAATCCACGGTCTTCACCCAGTAGCACGCTTCGAATCCACGAACGTACCTCGCTCCGAATCCACGAGAGCGGTTGCACCTTGAATCCACAAGGCCACGCGAGTCCACGCGCCGATTTTGGGAAAATCGTTGTTTTTTGGGTGGTGATAATCCGCCGAATACTTAGATTAGAAATAGATCGGAAATACCATCTAAGTATTCATTAATTTGATTCTACTCAAAATCTGAGTTTGGAAAACCTAGAATCAAATTAATCAATATAGATGAAGAAACATAGAATTAAATCTATTGATTTCCTTTCTTCTCTATATGTGGATTTTTTATTTTTCGGCTTATATTTTCCGTACCCTAAAAATGAATCATAGGGTCTATTTATAGGTTAGAAACCATTGGAAGAAGATAAGGATCAAAAACTAACCATTTCTGGAATTTTACAGGACGGCGATCCGGACTGGATTTCACGATCCGGACTGTCTCAGCGAAACAGACTTTTTCCAGAAAAGAGGACATTCGGGATCCGGATGGATTTCACGATCCGGATGTTCATACAATTCCTTCAAATTGCACGTTCGGGATCCGGATTAAATCCTGATCCGGATGTTCATGCAGTTCAATAAATTCCACGTTCGGGATCCGGACTTAAAATCCAAGGTCCGGATTGAACTGTGTATGAACCTGCCATGTTCGGGATCCGGATTGTAATGCCCGATCCGGATCCTGAACATGTCCCATGTCCAGTTTTTGATTTTTAAGCAATTAAAAGTTCTTCCAAGTGTTTCTACACTATAAGAAGTATTCGGATCATCAAAAATCTTTAGTTAAACGTACCTGATCCTTTTGAATTCTTCTTTCTTGAGATTGAGGTATATGATCCAAACTTCTTCATCTTCAATCTTCAAGACTTAACCACTTTCACGAAATACGCCAACTCAAATTCCGTAACAATCTCCCCCTTTGGCGGTTTCGTGACAAAACACAAATCCACTCAAGAAAATTCAAAAAGATATTTTTGTTGATATCACCATACAACAAAAATTTACATTGGAGAACCAAATAAAAATAAATACATGATATTAACTCCTAGAACAGACTCTAGACTTAGATATCTGTATTCTCTGCAAAATAAATCATTCTTGACAAACAAAATTGTTAGATACCTCAAGAATTTTCAACAATCAAAACCGAAACACAGAGATAGAGTTTCTATTCACAATGACATTTAAGAGTTCAGATATGTAAGAGGATCATAATAAAAAACCAACATATCTTCTATGCATTCAAAATCCAAATGTCATAACTTTGCTTTGTTAGTAATCAAACAACTTGTTAGTAATAATACATATCCAAATAGTTAGTCGAATAGTTAGTAGGGACATGCATCAAATCACAAGATAAAACCAAAAGTTGTGATACTTACCTTTTCAAGGTTCAAAGTTTCTCATAAACTCTCAAAGTTCTTCTCTAAACTCTCTCCCCCTTTTTGTCACAAAACTCAGCCAAAATTACAAAACGTAAGGAGAGTTAAAAGGTTTCAAAAATATGAAAAACCTGAGAACGAAGACTAAAAGAAACTAAAAACTGAACTGAAAATTCTAAAACCTACAAGAAAAAGGTAAAAAGGGAACACGAGATTCTGTTCACTCCGAAGAGTCTGAACTAGTACAGCTCAGCTTGCTTAAAATCCCCTTAAGCATCTTCGAAATATTGGAATATTTCTTTCTGATCTTCTTATGCTGAGAGGAAATCTGCTGAAGTTCCTTCGACAATCTTTCTTGTTCAGAAGAGAGTTTTCGCTGTTCCTGACGAATGGATGCCAATACATCTTTTTCTCCAGTCGTTCTCTTGGAGGTTGATGGATTTTGTCTAGATGCAGATGGTGCATCTTGGCCCTCAATCCATGGAGATTCACTATGTTGAATTCCAGAAAGTGAGCGTGCTCTGGTAAGAGGCTCATTAAGCTGAATTCCGCTTCCTTTGACATTTTTCCGTCTTGTATATTGTTTGGTCGTTGAGGCAGATTTCATTAGCCTTTTGCCTTTCAAATATTGCCTGTCCTCCTCATCAACTTTTTGTTGAACTTGTTGTAAGAATTCTTCCCAGTCTTCTTCTTCGGATTCAGAGCTGTCTTGACCAACAGTTCTTGTCTTGTCCGGAGTTGAGTCATCTTGTTCCTTTTTAATAGTTGCACGTGTGTGCACCATTGTGACTAGCAGAAAAAGGATCCAAGAGAATGCCATTGATCCAAGTGCTTAAGAAGAAAGAAGTTCTGTGGTCACAATTCAAGAACACGAAAAATTTGTAATTTTCAAAAATTGAAAAAGTTGAACCCAAACAATCATAATCATGTAGAGAGACTAGTGATCAAGTTAGTTTTCCAAAAAGAATTTTTAAACTAGATCAATTCCATGATTTTCAAAAATTCTGAAAATATGCCCTAAAACCGAAATTTTTGAAATCAAAGGCCAAAAATCCGTTTATCTTGAGAAAACCTAGCATATAATCAAAACTAATGCTCTCAGAGTTCTTATTTCAAAAGAAGTTTGATCAAAAACTGTCACGCCCCGGGGGTTTAAATGCGCGGAAGTAGAGCCACCGATGCTCCTAATTCAGTGTGTAATTTTTTTTTTTTGAAAAAACCTTTACTCCCCGGCGCGTGCCCAGATCCGCCGCATATACAAATTTACTCTACAAACGGGCAGAGTCTCCTTTGTATATGCACGGCGTCCTGGTTACATCATACATTCATCTCAAGCATTAACCACACTAATCGGGGTACAGGCACATATTACAAGCATTCCAGACATTCCATCAATCCTTTCACGAGGAAAAAGGGCCGACTGATTTGAAAGGATAAATCATCACAAGGTTTTGAAAGCGGCGCCCACTCGACGCCGATGTTTTAAAAACAATCGTTTCAAAGCCACATAAATCCACAGAGTTTGAAAGCGGCACCCACCCGATGCCGAATTTAGTAAAAACCAGTCCGAAACCACATAAATTCCACAAGGTTTTAAAATTCGGTGCCCACACGACACCCACAGTTTTTAAAACGATTTTCGCAAACGGTTTTCTTTATTCGTTCTCTTTTCATTGTTTAAAACGGCCAAGCAAGGAAAGGAGTAATAGTTAAATCGCATAAGTGAAAAAGAGTACATCCACTTCGACCCCACGGGGGTGTCGCAATCCACAACTAACTAACAGAAACAATAAAGGGAAAGGAAAAGGAGAGTCACTGTGTCTGAAGACGCTCAAAGTCAGAACAGCACCCTCGCGGACTCACCGGTGCCCTAGCACTCGCCCCTGGACGAACCTGTCACGGAGTGGGGAGTCAGTGACTAGAAATAACATAATAGGCAAAAGAGCTAAAAAAAATAGCAAACCATAAGGACCGGAGCAACCATCCTCCTCAAATACCGTCAATAGTAAGCTCACCCTATACCAAACAAAATCGGGCACCTATCCCGATCACCGCACCGAGCCCCTATCCCGGTGTCCCCCGCCGAGCACCCGCCTCGGCCGCCGAGCACCTGCCTCGGCATCACCGCTCACACCCCCCACCTACGAGGGCCCCCATTCCTAACGCCACCGTCGCGTGGGGTACACGGGTCAACGTACCACTTTTCCGGAAAAGCACACCCTTGCGGTGGCCAAACCGCCGGTGTGCGTGTAGCAAAACCAGAGCCTCATAATCAACAGTAAGTAAAAATGGTAAAACAGGGTTAGTTAAACAACTGTAAGATCCACATATTATTCACCGTTGCCCAAGTGCGTTATTTCTGTGGACATATGCCTATCCCCGAAATCCCCGAAATCCCCGGAGAAGTACCCACCTCGTGCGTGTCGTCCTGCGCTCGGCTCGTCCGTGTCCGCACACCTGTCGCCAACAACGTCCCGCACTCCTGAGGAAACAAGGGCATGTCAAGACTAAGGGGCCCGAAACCCACACCGACTCCCGACCTCGTGCGGCGGAGTTCCCCGCATGGCACAGGCCCGTGCGGCGCGCACTCCGCCTGCGCACGGCCCCGCGCAGCACCAACCTGCGCGGGTGCCCCACCTGCGGGCGGCCCCGCGCGGCCAAGCGCCGCGCGGGCGCGCTGCCCGCGGGTGCGGGGCGACCCCGCGCGGCACCAGCCCGCTCGGGCGCCCCACCTGCGGGCGGCCCCGCGCGGCCATGCGCCGCGCGGGCGCGCTGCCCGCGGGTGCTGGGCGACCCCGCGCGGCCATGCGCCGCGCGGGCGCGCTGCCCGCTGGTGCTGGGCGACCCCGCGCGGCACCAGCCCCCGCGGGCGCCCCACCTGCGGGCGGACCGCGGGTGCGGGGCGACCCCGCGCGGCACCAGCCCGCGCGGGCGCCCCACCTGCGGGCGGTCCCGCGCGGCCATGCGCCGCGCGGGCGCGCTGCCCGCGGGTGCTGGGCGACCCCGCGCGGCACCAGCCCGCGCGGGCGCCCCACCTGCGGGCGGACCGCGGGTGCGGGGCGACCCCGCGCGGCACCAGCCCGCGCGGGCGCCCCACCTGCGGGCGGTCCCGCGCGGCCATGCGCCGCGCGGGCGCGCTGCCCGCGGGTGCGGGGCGACCCCGCACGGCACCAGCCCGCGCGGGCGCCCCACCTGCGGGCGGCCCCGCGCGGCCAAGCGCCGCGCAGGCGCGCTGCCCGCGGGTGCGGGGCGACCCCGCGCGGCACCAGCCCGCGCGGGCGCCCCACCTGCGGACGGCCCCGCGCGGCCAAGCGCCGCGCGGGCGCGCTGCCCGTGGGTGCGGGCGACCCCGCGCGGCACCAGCCCACGCGGGCGCCCCACCTGCGGGCGGCCCCGCGCGGCCATGCACCGCGCGGGCGCGCTGCCCGTGGGTGCGGGGCAACCCCGCGCGGCACCAGCCCGCGCGGGCGCCCCACCCGCGGCTGGCCCCGCGGCGGCGGCGTCCGCCGGCCCATCGCGGCGGCGTCGCGGCGATCCCCGGTCGCGAGAGGTCTCAAAACCGAAAGAAAAAGAAACCCACGAATTCAAGAACGCCATAAAAACTCACCTTGCTTCGCGAGGAAAAAAGGAGGAAGAGTGATCGTTCGCCTTCACCCGATCACCCACAGGAAGATCCACCTCCTTCCTTCTCTCTCGGGTCCCCGTGGTGGCGTCTCACGCAGGAGGAGAGTTGAGCGAGAGCGACAGTAGGTTGGGTTCCCCGTTCCTTCCCCTCTCCGATCACGATCCCAAACCCTAGCCGCACCAAGAGCGAGGAGAAGGAAAACAAAAGGGAAAAATAAGTCCCAGTTAGAAACCCTAATCCCCCAATTAAAACCAGCGGCTAAGGTACCTCGTAAAGTGTGCAGACACCCGCACGGATCCCGGAGCGTCTAAAAGGCCGTAAAACTTCAACATTTTATTCCGGGAGATCCCGGGGTCAGAATTCAGAACTGATCGCACCACTGGTCCCCGTATCGTGAGCTCTATCACCTAAAAATATCCGCGAGCCCCGACGGACTGCCCAGAAAAACACAAAAATTAAGCCCTCAGTCGGACCGTCATAAGAAAAGGGATAATGGAAAAAGTCAAAGAAAGGCCAGGTCTTACACCACTCACCGCTAAAAACAAGTTTCGTCCCCGAAACTTAACCCTCACCTGCGGCGAAGAGGTCCGGGTAGCACTCCCTCATCTTTGACTCTGGTTCCCAAGTTGCCTCACGTTCTTCTTGATTGCTCCACAGCACTTTCACGTAGGGAATTGTCCGATTTCGTAGCTTTTTGTCCTCTCGTGCTAGGATCCGCACCGGCACTTCCTCGAAGCTTAGGTCCTCTTTAGGCTCAATTGCAGAGACGTCGAGCACTCGCGATGGATCGGGGAGATACTTCCGAAGCATGGACACGTGGAACACGTCATGAACTCGGTCAAGGTTTGGCGGTAGGGCGAGGCGGTAGGCCACCGGGCCGATGCGCTCCAGAATCTCGAACGGCCCCACATACCGTGGGCTCAACTTGCCCCTCAACCCGAATCGCTTCACCCCCTTGGACGGCGAAACCCGTAGCAGCACGTGTTCCCCCACCTGGAACTCCAAATCGCGGCGTCTCTGGTCCGCGTAGCTCTTTTGTCGGCTCTGGGCGGTCACTAACCGTCGCCTGATGAGGCGCACCTTTTCCTCAGTTTCCACCACCAAGTCCGGTCCCAAAAACCTTCGCTCCCCCAGATCGTCCCAACAAATCGGGGATCTACAGCGTCTGCCGTACAGTGCTTCGTACGGCGCCATCCGGATGCTCGCTTGGTAGCTGTTGTTATAAGCGAACTCTACAAGGGGTAGGTAGCGCGACCATCCGTCTCCCAAATCTCGTAAGCAAGCCCGGAGCATGTCCTCGAGAATCTGAATCACCCGCTCGGATTGTCCATCCGTCTGGGGGTGAAAGGCTGAGCTGAAGTGCAACTTGGTTCCCAGGGCTCGCTGTAGACTCTGCCAAAAGTTCGAAACGAACCTCGTGTCTCTGTCTGAGGTAATAGATGTCGGTATCCCGTGTAGCCTCACAATCTCGCCGATGTAGACTTGAGCCAATCGGTCGCGTGTCCAGGTCGTGTGGATGGGTAAGAAGTGAGCTGACTTCGTTAGCCGATCTACGACGACCCAGATCGCGTCATGTCCCTGCTGCGAACGGGGAAATTCGGTGACGAAGTCCATCGTGATTTGCTCCCATTTCCATTCGGGCACAGGTAGTGGTTGTAATTTCCCCGCCGGTCGCTGGTGCTCGGCTTTCACCTGCTGGCAAATCAGGCAGTGCGCCACGAATCGCGTCACATCCCCTTTTAGTTTTGGCCACCAGAAGGTCTGTCTGAGGTCCCTGTACATCTTGGTGCCCCCAGGATGCGCCGCGTAGGGGGCGCAGTGCGCTTCGGTTAAGATTTCCTTCTTTAGATCTGGCAAATCGGGCACGCATATCCGTCCTCGAAACCGAAGAGTGCCATCTGTCCCCACTGTAAAGTCTCCTCTCTGTTCTGGGGAAAACCTATCCCGTTCCAGCTGTAACTGTGGATCGGCACCTTGGCCTTCTCGAATCCTCTCGAATAGGGTCGGTGCGACTGCCAGAGACATTAGCCGCTCGACTGTCCCTGCTGGTACTATCTCCAATCTCAGACGTGAGAACTCCGCGATTAAGTCGTCCTGCTGAGTGATCGTGCTCGCCGAGGTCCCCTCTGCTTGCCCCTTTCTGCTCAAGGCATCGGCCACGACATTTGCCTTCCCGGGGTGGTACTGGATCGACAGGTCGTAGTCTTTGAGTAACTCCAACCACCGTCTCTGTCTCAGATTCAGCTCCTTCTGGGTGAAGAGGTACTTAAGGCTTTGGTGGTCAGAGAACACGTTACAGTGCACACCATAGAGATAGTGCCTCCACAGTTTCAGAACAAAAACCACTGCGGCTAGCTCCAAGTCATGAGTCGGGTAGTTCTGCTCATAATCCTTGAGTTGTCTTGAGGCATAGGCTATAACCTTTCCTTGTTGCATCAGTACTCCCCCCAATCCTGTCCGTGATGCATCGCAGTAAACCTCGTAGTCTTCCCCGGGTGTTGGTAAGGTAAGCACAGGTGCTCTTGTTAACCGCTTCTTCAGTTCTTCAAAACTGTCTTGGCATTGGGTTGTCCAAATGAACTTTACTCCTTTCCGGGTTAGGCGGTTCAGGGGGGTTGCAATCTTCGAAAAACCCTCGACAAAACGCCTATAGTATCCCGCAAGGCCCAGAAAGCTACGAACCTCTGTCACCGAAGTCGGTTGGGGCCAGTCGGTTACTGATTCCACTTTCTTAGGATCCACCGCGATTCCTGCTGCTGAAATGATGTGCCCTAGAAACCCCACCTCGCAGAGCCAAAACTCACATTTCTTGAGTTTGGCGTACAACTCCTGCTCCCTCAGAGTCTGCAGAACAATCCGTAGGTGCTCCCCGTGCTCCTCCTCGGTGGGCGAGTAGATCAGGACGTCGTCGATGAAGACCACTACGAACTGATCCAGAAAAGGCTTGAAAACCCGGTTCATCATGTCCATAAATACCGCTGGGGCGTTGGTGAGCCCGAACGGCATTACGGTGAATTCGTAGTGGCCATACCGGGTCCGGAAGGCCGTCTTTGGAATATCCTCATTTTTCACTCTAAGTTGATGGTCGCCGGACTGCAAATCAATCTTCGAAAATACCGTCGCTCCCCGCAACTGATCAAAGAGGTCGTCGATCCTGGGTAGGGGGTATTTGTTCTTCACAGTGACCTTGTTGATTTCCCGGTAGTCAATGCAAAGCCGCAAACTCCCGTCTTTCTTTCGCACGAAGAGTACCGGTGCGCCCCAGGGCGACACACTCGGTCTGATGAATCCCTTGTCCAAAAGATCTTCAAGCTGCGCCTTGAGCTCCTTTAGTTCTGCAAAGGCCATTCTATAGGGGGCCTTTGTGATCGGTCGGGTACCGAGTGGAAGCTCGATCGGAAACTCAACTTCTCGCTCGGGGGGTAATCCAGGTAGTTCCGATGGAAAGACGTCTGGGAAGTCCCTCACCACCGGGATGTCGGAGAGTGCCATAGAGGGTCCCGTGGCCAGGGCCACCGACGCCAAGTAGGCCACGCACCCTCCCTCGATTAGCTTCCTGGCTCGCGACGCTGGTATGATAGACAAAAAGGAGACACTCTTGCATGCCAAATATACATTCTCTGGGAACTCTGGATACAGTAGCCGCACCTGGCGCTTCTCACAGTCAATCACCGCTTGGTACCACGTGAGCCAATCCATCCCTAGCACCACGTCGTATTCCTTCAATGGGATCACTACCAGATCCCAGGGGCAGGAAAGCCTCCCCAACCTTATCGGGCAGGATGGTATAAGGTTGCGGGCCTCCAGGGATCCCCCCGCGGTGTGAACAGACATCAGACTGGGTAAGGGTCTCATCTCAAAACCATGGGTTAGTGCAAAGTCACAAGACATAAACGAGAGGGTTGCTCCGGTATCAAAAAGGGTTCTAGCACGATAAACAGAAACAAGTGTGATACCTGCAACGACGTGCTCAGACGGGTATGCCTCCTGCTGGTTCATCGAGTAGACGCGGCCTCCTGATGGTGGTGGCCTGTCCCCTGCAGGTCGAGGTGCTGGCGGTCTGGAAGTTGATGCCATCGGAGCTTTTCCTCGCCCCGCGTGCTGGGATGACGGCGCGGAGGCTGCTGAGGATGCTGTGCCTTGGTTCAGGGGGCAGTTGAAGCGGAAGTGCCCCTCCTTGCCACATCGGAAACAATGGTCCTGCCTTTTGGAGCATTCCGTCACTCGGTGCGCCCCGCGCAGATCACGCAAGGCCGATCGTCCGAGCGTTGTCCTCCCCCTGGCGCGCCCCTGGCCCTCTACTGGGACCTCCACCGCTTAAAGGGCCGACTCCCACTGGAGGAGCCCCCCCCCCGAAGAAGGTTGAGTCCGTTTCCGGTCTTCCTGCTGATGAGGGCTTTCCCTCCGAGCGCGCGTGACAGCGAAGCCGCGCTCTACTATGGTGGCCCGGTCGACCACCTTCTGGAAAGTATGAAGGTCTGCCGCGTCCACCACTTGGAAAATGTCGGTCCTCAGTCCATCCACGAACAGTTGCGCCTTATGAGACTCATCCCGAATGACAAACGGGACGCAGTTCGCCAGCCTCACGAACTCCCGCTGGTACTCCATCACTGTTTTGGTTCCCTGTTTAATGTGGTTGAGGTCGTCCTCTAGTTGCTTCTTGACGCTGTTCGTGAAGAACGCCCCGAACAGCTGTTGCTTAAAGGTAGTCCACGACGGGAGGGCAGTACCCTTCGCGGAGTCTGGGCGTACTGTCTTCCACCATATGCGGGCGTTCCCCTCCAAAAAGTGGACGGCCAGGGGAACCCGCTCGTGGTCTTCCATCAGTAGGTCCTCAAACAATTTCTCCATTGTATCCACCCACTTCTCCACGACCCAGGGGTCCGTCGTCTCCCCCTCAAACGTCGGCGGGTCGTATTTCTTGAAGTCTGCTAAGTTGGCACGCACGCGATAACGCTCCGTCAGCGGAGTCGACCCCTCCCCCGTGGCAGTAGCGGCCACGACGGTAGAAGGCCTCACCCCGGTCTCCACGGGGGTGTCCCTGGCTGAAGTCCCCGGCGTCGATCCTGCTGCTGCCGCCGGAGGGGCTACCTCTGGCACCGTCTGTTGGGTTAACGGTACCTCAGGCGCCGTGGCCCGGGTAGGGGCAGCCCCCGCCTCGGCCTCCATCGTCGGCGGTCCGGTCGCAGGTGCAGTTGGCCCCGGAAGAGGGCCCGAGGCGACCACCACCGTTGCGGCGGCCTGCTGTTGCTGTGTCAGTTGGCGCACGTGATCCGTCAGGGCCGCCAACTGCCCCGCCATCTCCCGTAGCTGTTGCCTCAGAAGTTGGTTCTCCGCGGTCGCCGTCGCCGCTGCGTCCGCCCCTGTGTCCTCGGCGGTAGATCTAGTTCTGACCATGATCTGAACACATGCACGAACCAGTTACTTCTAGCTTGAACTAAAAAGATAACACCGCAAACGCTGACTCTAAAAGGAAGAAAACGCTCATTTCCCCCTCCCCCAACGAGCACTCGCGTTCTACTAATCTATCCCAGTTCACTTTATTAATCAGTAGTTAGTGTATTGCGCCCCGTGGATGTTGGGCCCCGACTATTGTGGTTAAAGTTTCCCCTCTCTGATACCATCTTAATCTGTCACGCCCCGGGGGTTTAAATGCGCGGAAGTAGAGCCACCGATGCTCCTAATTCAGTGTGTAATTTTTTTTTTTTGAAAAAGCCTTTACTCCCCGGCGCGTGCCCAGATCCGCCGCATATACAAATTTACTCTACAAACGGGCAGAGTCTCCTTTGTATATGCACGGCGTCCTGGTTACATCATACACTCATCTCAAGCATTAACCACACTAATCGGGGTACAGGCACATATTATAAGCATTCCAGACATTCCATCAATCCTTTCACGAGGAAAAAGGGCCGACTGATTTGAAAGGATAAATCATCACAAGGTTTTGAAAGCGGCGCCCACTCGACGCCGATGTTTTAAAAACAATCGTTTCAAAGCCACATAAATCCACAGAGTTTGAAAGCGGCACCCACCCGATGCCGAATTTAGTAAAAACCAGTCCGAAACCACATAAATTCCACAAGGTTTTAAAATCCGGTGCCCACACGACACCCACAGTTTTTAAAACGGTTTTCGCAAATGGTTTTCTTTATTCGTTCTCTTTTCATTGTTTAAAACGGCCAAGCAAGGAAGGAGTAATAGTTAAATCGCATAAGTGAAAAAGAGTACATCCACTTCGACCCCACGGGGGTGTCGCAATCCACAACTAACTAACAGAAACAATAAAGGGAAAGGGAAAGGAGAGTCACTGTGTCTGAAGACGCTCAAAGTCAGAACAGCACCCTCGCGGCCTCACCGGTGCCCTAGCACTCGCCCCTGGACGAACCTGTCACGGAGTGGGGAGTCAGTGACTAGAAATAACATAATAGGCAAAAGAGCTAAAAAAAATAGCAAACCATAAGGACCGGAGCAACCATCCTCCTCAAATATCGTCAATAGTAACCTCACCCTGTACCAAACAAAACCGGGCACCTATCCCGATCACCGCACCGAGCCCCTATCCCGGTGTCCCCCGCCGAGCACCCGCCTCGGCCGCCGAGCACCTGCCTCGGCATCACCGCTCACACCCCCCACATACGAGGGCCCCCATTCCTAACGCCATCGTCGCGTGGGGTACACGGGTCAACGTACCACTTTTCCGGAAAAGCACACCCTTGCGGTGGCCAAACCGCCGGTGTGCGTGTAGCAAAACCAGAGCCTCATAATCAACAGTAAGTAAAAATAGTAAAACAGGGTTAGTTAAACAACTGTAAGATCCACATATTATTCACCGTTGCCCAAGTGCGTTATTTCTGTGGATATATGCCTATCCCCGAAATCCCCGAAATCCCCGGAGAAGTACCCACCTCGTGCGTGTCGTCCTGCGCTCGGCTCGTCCGTGTCCGCGCACCTGTCGCCAACGACGTCCCGCACTCCTGAGGAAACAAGGGCATGTCAAGACTAAGGGGCCCGAAACCCACACCGACTCCCGACCTCGTGCGGCGGAGTTCCCCGCACGGCACAGGCCCGTGCGGCGCGAACTCCGCCTGCGCACGGCCCCGCGCAGCACCAACCTGCGCGGGTGCCCCACCTGCGGGCGGCCCCGCGCGTCCAAGCGCCGCGCGGGCGCGCTGCCCGCGGGTGCGGGGCGACCCCGCGCGGCACCAGCCCGCGCGGGCGCCCCACCTGCGGGCGGCCCCGCGCGGCCATGCGCCGCGGGCGGGCGCGCTGCCCGCGGTGGGGGGCGACCCCGCGCGGCACCAGCCCGCGCGGGCGCCCCACCTGCGGGCGGCCCCGCGCGGCCAAGCGCCGCGCGGGCGCGCTGCCCGCGGGTGCGGGGCGACCCCGCGCGGCACCAGCCCGCGCGGGCGCCCCACCTGCGGGCGGCCCCGCGCGGCCATGCGCCGCGCGGGCGCGCTGCCCGCGGGTGCGGGGCGACCCCGCGCGGCACCAGCCCGCGCGGGCGCCCCACCTGCGGGCGGCCCCGCGTGGCCAAGCGCCGCGCGGGCGCGCTGCCCGCGGGTGCGGGGCGACCCCGCGCGACACCAGCCCGCGCGGGCGCCCCACCTACGGGCGGCCCCACGTGGCCAAGCGCCGCGCGGGTGCGCTGCCCGCGGGTGCGGGTGACCCCGCGCGGCACCAGCCCGCGCGGGCGCCCCACTTGCGGGCGGCCCCGCGCGGCCATGCGCCGCGCGGGCGCGCTGCCCGCGGTGCGGGGCGACCCGCGCGGCACCAGCCCGCGCGGGCGCCCCACCCGCGGCTGGCCCCGCGGCGGCGGCGTCCGCCGGCCCATCCCGACGGCGTCGCGGCGATCCCCGGTCGCGAGAGGTCTCCAAACCAAAAGAAAAAGAAACCCACGAATTCAAGAACGCCATAAAAACTCACCTTGCTTCGCGAGGGAAAAAGGAGGAAGAGGGATCGTTCGCCTTCACCCGATCACCCACAGGAAGATCCACCTCCTTCCTTCTCTCTCGGGTCCCCGTGGTGGCGTCTCACGCAGGAGGAGAGTTGAGCGAGAGCGACAGTAGGTTGGGTTCCCCGTTCCTTCCCCTCTCCGATCACGATCCCAAACCCTAGCCGCACCAAGAGCGAGGAGAAGGAAAACAAAAGGGAAAAATAAGTCCCAGTTAGAAACCCTATGTCACGCCCCCGGGGGTTTTTGAGTCATTTAAAGCGGAAAATTGCGTGTCTATTTTTTTTTCTTAATAAGGTGATATAAACCTCAACCCCGGTGCGTGCCAGACCGCCACATACACAAATTCACTCTGTCCACGGACAGAGTCTCCTTTGTATATGCACGGCGTCTCATTTACAACATACAATTCATCACACATTAATCACCAACCAACAACCATACCGTAGACATTCATCAGCAATTAAAGCAAGTTTATAAAGCGGCGTCAGTGTTTGGAAAGGATAAAGCCCAGCGTTTGCAAAACCCGTGCCCACACGGCACTTCGTTTTGAGAAAACATTTTCGCAATCCTTTAATTTATCATGAAAACATGCCGCATAAAAGGAACGCCACTAGACGTAATTAAAACATGAGAATACACCTCATCCACAGAGCTAATAATACATGTTCACAACTAAAGCCATCCACAAGCAAATTAAGTATTTATACGAAAAAGGAAATGAGATATAATCATAATAACCAAGTGTCCGACTACGGTCCTCACGACGCAGCCCCACCGTCACCCCGGCTGACGCACCTAGTAGCAGTACCTGTCACGGAGTGGGTAACGTCAGTGACAAACAAAGTAGATGTCTAATAGTATCAAGGAAGGAAAAACGAACCGAAAACACCGAGTACACCGTAACCTTTCGTTAAACCCCTGTGCATATTTTAAACTGGGCACCAACCCCAGATTATTTATTAATTAAGCTGGGCACCAACCCCAGAGTACCTGTCGGGGAGACTAAAGTCCCCCCTCGTGCGCAAACACCTTTTGATGCTTTTAACCTCTTCACGGGGCTAGTGCGGCCCCTATAGCTGCCGTGAAGGGGTCCTCACGGCTCCCACCCCTTTGTGAGGCACACGGGTCAAAAAGACCACTTTTCCGGAAAAGTACACCATGCGGTGGCCCGATCCGCCGGTGTACGTGCAGCATCCGAAACCGGATTGCCAAGATTGGCGTGTGGTGAGCACCGCGACCGCAGCCGCTTAAATTGTTAGATAAAACATCATTAAGCGAAAGGTTAAACTGTCCATCTACTTTGTTAGGTAAATTTAAGAGTACTTTAATGGCGATAAATGCACTTACTGCACTTGTTGCACTTATAGCAACCCTACCCACCTGGTTGGAGAGAAGACGGGTCACCCGAGCCCTCTGCACTCTCCCGCTGCGCACCTGGACCTATAAAAAGTCCGCACGGATACTAAGATCAGAATACATACTAACATATTGCAACAGAAATACCCCACTCTATTATGTACGAAGAGTCCGGCACCGTCCCGCTGTCCGGCGGGACACCCTTGCCTTGAGCGGCCGTCGCCGTCCGTCGGAGCCGCGCGCGGCGTGGCTCCGCGGACGGCGCCCGCATAGTGCCCCGCGCGGCGTCCCGCGCGGTGCCCGTGCGGACACGGGCCCGCGCGGCGCCCGCGCGGCCGCCGCGCGGCGCCGCACGGGGCCCGCGCGGCGCCGCGCGGGCCGCCCGCGCGGCACCCGCGCGGGTGCCCGCGCGGCGCCCCGCGCGGGGCCGCCCGCGCGGCGCCCCGCGCGGTGCCCGCGCGGCACCCCGCGCGGGCCGCCCGCGCGGCGCCCGCGCGGCGCCCGCGCGGGGCGACCCGCGGCGCGCGTCGCCGCTTGCGGCGGCGTCCGGTCGTCCGCGATTGTTTTCCCCCTCCCCGCGCGATGCCCTAGCGGCACCGCGCGTCTCCGCCGTCCGTTCCGTCCGTCTAGCACAATTACGACGACGGCGACGGTAACGGGGACGGCGGAGAAACTCAAGAAATTGACGAAAAGGCGACAGGAAAAATCCGGAAAAATTACTAAAAAATATTCTACTAACCGGAGATCGTCGGGAAGTGTCCGGTCGTGTTTCTTGCCTTCGGGTCGGGTTTGGGACGATCGGTTCCTTCTCTTTTCCTTCTCCTTCCTCCGGTTAGGGTTCCGTTCTCTCTTTTCTTTCCTTTTCCTCACCGGTTGGGGTTTCGGTACGCACGAAAGAGGAGGGTTTGAGGAGGCGGTATTTTAAAAATAGGGTTTCGTTCGGTAAACGGGGGAATAAATAGATCTCCCTATCTATTTATTCTTTTTATCCAATTTCACGCATACGCACCGTCAAAATCCTTTCGGATATTTTGACTCCGATTAATTAATTTATTAATTAATTAGTCCTTACCGATAACCCTATTACTTAATTATTTAATTAATACCCGCTTTATCTTACACGTGCGTAACTAGGAAAAACCCAAAACATCCTGTTTCTATTTCTCAAATAAATATCTGACTTACGAGATAAAATCCTCACCCTTTTAAATCCTGGCCACCGATTATTTAATCACCTTCATTAAATAATCATGGGGAATAAATTCCCACTTGGATTTAAATCATCGGTTATTTAAATTTCCAATTTTCAAATCCCGGTCACCGATTATTTAATCCCCTTCATTAAATAATCTTGGGAAGATAAATTTCCAAATTTAAGTATCTGGATTTTATCTCTTATCCAATCCGCGAGATAAAATCCCCCCTTTTATTCGTACGTAGGAGGATTTAAATTTCCGTCACCGGATAATTGATTAATTAATTAATTAATTATCCCTACGAGATAACCCACCTTATCTCTAACGGGTGCAAGATATTTTGCACGGTTTCCGATGCGTGACTAATTACCGCGTCGCTAAGGATCCCGTTCCGGGAGATCCCGACATCGGATTTCGAATCCGATCGCACCGTCGGTCATCGTTTTTCGCGCTCTATCGCAGAAAAATACACACACCTTGTCCCGGCCGACTTTTGAAAATTAAATAATTTTATTTCGCTTAAGGCTTAAGCGATTACATGTGAGTTCAAAAATACCCCTAAGAGTCGGGTCACTACACCCTAACCCCCAATTAAAACCAGCGACTAAGGTACCTCGAAAAGTGTGCAGACACCCGCACGGATCCCGGAGCGTCCGAAAAGGCCGTAAAACTTCAACATTTTTTCCGGGAGATCCCGGGGTCAGAATTCAGAACCGATCGCACCACTGGTCCCCGTATCGCGAGCTCTATCACCTAAAATACCCGCGAGCCCCGACGGACTGCCCAGAAAAACACGACAAATTAAGCCCTCAGTCGGACCGTCATAAGAAAAGGGATAACGAAAAAGTCAAAGAAAGGCCAGGTCTTACACCACTCACCCGCTAAAACAAGTTTCGTCCCTGAAACTTAACCCTCACCTGCGCGAAGATGTCCGGGTAGCACTCCCTCATCTTTGACTCTGGTTCCCAAGTTGCCTCACGTTCTTCTTGATTGCTCCACAGCACTTTCACGTAGGGAATTGTCCGATTTCGTAGCTTTTGTCCTCTCGTGCTAGGATCCGCACCGGCACTTCCTCGAAGCTTAGGTCCTCTTTAGGCTCAATTGCAGAGACGTCGAGCACTCGCTGGATCGGGGAGATACTTCCGAAGCATGGACACGTGGAACACGTCATGAACTCGGTCAAGGTTTGGCGGTAGGGCGAGGCGGTAGGCCACCGGCCGATGGGCTCTAGAATCTCGAACGGCCCCACATACCGTGGGCTCAACTTGCCCCTCAACCAATCGCTTCACCCCCTTGGACGGCGAAACCCGTAGCAGCACGTGTTCCCCCACCTGGAACTCCAAATCGCGGCGTCTCTGGTCCGCGTAGCTCTTTTGTCGACTCTGGGCGGTCACTAACCGTCGCCTGATGAGGCGCACCTTTTCCTCAGTTTCCACCACCAAGTCCGGTCCCAAAAACCTTCGCTCCCCCAGATCGTCCCAACAAATCGGGGATCTACAGCGTCTGCCGTACAGTGCTTCGTACGGCGCCATCCGGATGCTCGCTTGGTAGTTGTTGTTATAAGCGAACTCTGCAAGGGGTAGGTAGCGCGACCATCCGTCTCCCAAATCTAGTAAGCAAGCCGGAGCATGTCCTCGAGAATCTGAATCACCCGCTCGGATTGTCCATCCGTCTGGGGGTGAAAGGCTGAGCTGAAGTGCAATTGGTTCCCAGGGCTCGCTGTAGACTCTGCCAAAAGTTCGAAACGAACCTCGTGTCTCTGTCTGAGGTAATAGATGTCGGTATCCCGTGTAGCCTCACTTTGATTTGAGGAAACCGAGTTGGAAGGGCTCTAAGATCCTTGCTTTTAGAGAGAGAAACTTAGGAGGCTTAGAAACAAAAGATTGGAGTAAAATAAATCAAAAACCCTTTTGTTCTATAAAAACCCTCGTCGCGGTCCGGACGCTCTGAGGCATGCGGTCCGGATCGGCTACCCGCAGGATTTTCCTGCGTTCGGGATCCGGACCGGCTGGTCAGGTCCGGACCGGCTACAAACTTTTTCTTCAGAAAAATTCAGAAAAATTCCAGAAAATCCAGAAAAAGATTGTAAGCACTTTGTGTATCAACTTTAAACAAAAGTCATCGTTTCATACAACAAGAAATAGATTATACCAAATCTATCAAAAATACTCAAAAATGAAACGAAAATTTATGAAATTAAAACCTTAAAGTTGAACAACTTCAATTACATCTATCCTGATCTTATGCGTAATGCCTTTATCAAATCATCAATTTGGTAAAGAAAATGAAATACCAAGATCAATAGATGTTTGAAATCCCAGATAAGTTAGATAATATATCTAGACAATCTGTTGAAGAGAGTGGCTCTTTGAGCATCTTTCATTAAAATCCCACCTTATACCAACCTGAAATTTGACAGAGTCAAGTATTTCAATATGCATTTTATCAATTCAAAATGAAAATTATGCTTGGTATTCATGTGGTAGCTGCACACAGTACTCGGACGACTTTAGCTTTTCCTCCATGTGGTGGTAGTTTTCACACTCCTCATTGGGATGTAACTCTTTCCACATCTTTTGAGCATTTTACTTTTCTTTGACTCCCCCTCAATTGGCTATCAATTATTTAATATATAAGGTATTCAACCAAAAATTGATCTCGCATTCATACTCGACTAAGCAATCAAATAAGATAATGACTATACCAAGAGATCATTGAGAGAGAAATTGACTTTGATCACTTAAAAAATGACTTAATTAACATAAATGATCATTGCAACATTGAAATATTATGATATCAAAAGCATAATAAATTTCTAAATGCATGAAAGGATGCAATTAAAGTCAATTATGATTTATGCTCAATTAATGTCCTATGTACAAACATAGATAAAGAACAAAAACACAAAAAAAACCTAACCTAAGCAAAGGTTTCAAAAAGAGATTATTTCAAGGAAAGCATGCCAATTGCTTTACGCAAGTGAATAAAACGTTTTTGATCCAAAGGTTTTGTTAAAATATCAGCTAATTGATCCTCAGTTGAAATATATGACAGTTGAAGAATGTTTGATTCAACTAGCTCTCTAAGAAAATGATATCTAAGTTCAATATGTTTTGTTCTAGAGTGCAACACAGGGTTTTTAGAAATGTTAATAGCACTAGTGTTGTCACAAAAATGGTTACCGAAGTTGCTGAAATCCGGAAGTCGCTCAACACGCTTTTCATCCAAATCAATTGGGTTGAACAACTTCCTGCAGAAATGTACTCCGCTTCGGCAGTCGAGAGTGCTATGCAGTTCTGCTTTTTACTGTGCCATGCAACAAGGCAATGGCCAAGATAGAAGCATGCACCACTCGTGCTTTTCCGATCATCCACTGATCCAGCCCAATCGGCATCTGAGTATCCAACAATATCCAAACTTGTTCCCATAGGATACCAAATTCCGAAATTGATTGTACCTTTGATATACGGATGATCCGTTTCACCGCTTTCAGGTGAACCTCCTTCGGTGCTGATTGATATCTCGCGCAAATCCCAACACTGAAGGATATATCCGGGCGACTAGCCGTGAGATAAAGTAGACTTCCAATCATACTGCGATACAGTTTCTCGTCTACATTCTCACTGTGTGATTCACTTCCAAGTCCCTGTATGCTAGTTCCCATTGGAGTCGGAAAATCCTTAGAATATTTCTAAA